>AP027102.1:74473402-74964206 GCA_028142955.1 Pinctada fucata | reverse complement strand
ATAAGAAAAAAAATCATAAAAAATCAAAAAAATAAAATTTAAGCATAAAATACATATCAAAGCATTAAGTAAGTTAAATATGATAAATATGTAGTAAATGAGTGTGTAAAATCATACACTTATTGAGTTATTTAAAGAAAAAGTGCAAAAATGTGCATTTCTGACTAAGTCCGAAAAGACGTCAAAAACGCGTCAAAAATTAGTTGTCGGATTTTAACGAAATGAACAAACTTGAATCATACATCCTTCTAGATCACATAGATACAATTAGTTTTTTCAATCCATTCAGTGGAACTGGAGAAGAAGATTTTTGAAGAGGGGTACCCTCCGGGGCCTATTTGACCCCGCCCTGGATCCACCCCTGAAGGGATCGAGCCGAAATGAACAAACTTGGTAGAGGACCTTTAGTACTTCATGCATACCAAGTTTCATCAAAATCCCTTCAGCCGTTCTTGAGAAGAAGTTGAAAATGTTAAAAGTTTACGACGGACGGACGACGGACGACGGACGACGGACGACGGACGCCGGACGCCACACTATGACAATAGCTCACTTGAGCCTTTGGCTCAGGTGAGCTAAAAAGGGAAAAAAATTTTGTTGGGGTCCCGCCGGGGTTTGAAGCCACTCCCCATGGGTCCATTGGGCATGGAAAACATACATTATACCTATGTACAATCTTAAAAAATATTCCTTAAAAATCCAAAAGTGGATATCTGGACAAAATTCTTTCACTTGTAGGGTACCATGCATGAGTACCTCATACCTACAAATTGTCATGACAATCTGAAGAGTGGTTATAGAAAAGAAGCAGAAAATGTATGAAAATCACCCCCCCCCCCCTTCCTTTTTACATAAGAAAAAAAAATCATAAAAAATCAAAAAAATAAAATTTAAGCATAAAATACATATCAAAGCATTAAGTAAGTTAAATATGATAAATATGTAGTAAATGAGTGTGTAAAATCATACACTTATTGAGTTATTTAAAGAAAAAGTGCAAAAATGTGCATTTCTGACTAAGTCCGAAAAGACGTCAAAAACGCGTCAAAAATTAGTTGTCGGATTTTAACGAAATGAACAAACTTGAATCATACATCCTTCTAGATCACATAGATACAATTAGTTTTTCAATCCATTCAGTGGAACTGGAGAAGAAGATTTTTGAAGAGGGGTACCCTCCGGGCCTATTTGACCCCGCCCTGGATCCACCCCTGAAGGGATCGAGCCGAAATGAACAAACTTGGTAGAGGACCTTTAGTACTTCATGCATACCAAGTTTCATCAAAATCCCTTCAGCCGTTCTTGAGAAGAAGTTGAAAATGTTAAAAGTTTACGACGGACGGACGACGGACGACGGACGACGGACGACGGACGCCGGACGCCCACACTATGACAATAGCTCACTTGAGCCTTTGGCTCAGGTGAGCTAAAAAGGGAAAAAAATTTTGTTGGGGTCCCGCCGGGGTTTGAAGCCACTCCCCATGGGTCCATTGGGCATGGAAAACATACATTATACCTATGTACAATCTTAAAAAATATTCCTTAAAAATCCAAAAGTGGATATCTGGACAAAATTCTTTCACTTGTAGGGTACCATGCATGAGTACCTCATACCTACAAATTGTCATGACAATCTGAAGAGTGGTTATAGAAAAGAAGCAGAAAATGTATGAAAATCACCCCCCCCCCCCTTCCTTTTTACATAAGAAAAAAAATCATAAAAAATCAAAAAAATAAAATTTAAGCATAAAATACATATCAAAGCATTAAGTAAGTTAAATATGATAAATATGTAGTAAATGAGTGTGTAAAATCATACACTTATTGAGTTATTTAAAGAAAAAGTGCAAAAATGTGCATTTCTGACTAAGTCCGAAAAGACGTCAAAAACGCGTCAAAAATTAGTTGTCGGATTTAACGAAATGAACAAACTTGAATCATACATCCTTCTAGATCACATAGATACAATTAGTTTTTCAATCCATTCAGTGGAACTGGAGAAGAAGATTTTTGAAGAGGGGTACCCTCCGGGGCCTATTTGACCCCGCCCTGGATCCACCCCTGAAGGGATCGAGCCGAAATGAACAAACTTGGTAGAGGACCTTTAGTACTTCATGCATACCAAGTTTCATCAAAATCCCTTCAGCCGTTCTTGAGAAGAAGTTGAAAATGTTAAAAGTTTACGACGGACGGACGACGGACGACGGACGACGGACGACGGACGCCGGACGCCACACTATGACAATAGCTCACTTGAGCCTTTGGCTCAGGTGAGCTAAAAAGGGAAAAAAATTTTGTTGGGGTCCCGCCGGGGTTTGAAGCCACTCCCCATGGGTCCATTGGGCATGGAAAACATACATTATACCTATGTACAATCTTAAAAAATATTCCTTAAAAATCCAAAAGTGGATATCTGGACAAAATTCTTTCACTTGTAGGGTACCATGCATGAGTACCTCATACCTACAAATTGTCATGACAATCTGAAGAGTGGTTATAGAAAAGAAGCAGAAAATGTATGAAAATCACCCCCCCCCCCTTCCTTTTTACATAAGAAAAAATATCATAAAAAATCAAAAAAATAAAATTTAAGCATAAAATACATATCAAAGCATTAAGTAAGTTAAATATGATAAATATGTAGTAAATGAGTGTGTAAAATCATACACTTATTGAGTTATTTAAAGAAAAAGTGCAAAAATGTGCATTTCTGACTAAGTCCGAAAAGACGTCAAAAACGCGTCAAAAATTAGTTGTCGGATTTTAACGAAATGAACAAACTTGAATCATACATCCTTCTAGATCACATAGATACAATTAGTTTTTCAATCCATTCAGTGGAACTGGAGAAGAAGATTTTTGAAGAGGGGTACCCTCCGGGGCCTATTTGACCCCGCCCTGGATCCACCCCTGAAGGGATCGAGCCGAAATGAACAAACTTGGTAGAGGACCTTTAGTACTTCATGCATACCAAGTTTCATCAAAATCCCTTCAGCCGTTCTTGAGAAGAAGTTGAAAATGTTAAAAGTTTACGACGGACGGACGACGGACGACGGACGACGGACGACGGACGCCGGACGCCACACTATGACAATAGCTCACTTGAGCCTTTGGCTCAGGTGAGCTAAAAAGGGAAAAAAATTTTGTTGGGGTCCCGCCGGGGTTTGAAGCCACTCCCCATGGGTCCATTGGGCATGGAAAACATACATTATACCTATGTACAATCTTAAAAAATATTCCTTAAAAATCCAAAAGTGGATATCTGGACAAAATTCTTTCACTTGTAGGGTACCATGCATGAGTACCTCATACCTACAAATTGTCATGACAATCTGAAGAGTGGTTATAGAAAAGAAGCAGAAAATGTATGAAAATCACCCCCCCCCCTTCCTTTTTACATAAGAAAAAAAATCATAAAAAATCAAAAAAATAAAATTTAAGCATAAAATACATATCAAAGCATTAAGTAAGTTAAATATGATAAATATGTAGTAAATGAGTGTGTAAAATCATACACTTATTGAGTTATTTAAAGAAAAAGTGCAAAAATGTGCATTTCTGACTAAGTCCGAAAAGACGTCAAAAACGCGTCAAAAATTAGTTGTCGGATTTTAACGAAATGAACAAACTTGAATCATACATCCTTCTAGATCACATAGATACAATTAGTTTTTCAATCCATTCAGTGGAACTGGAGAAGAAGATTTTTGAAGAGGGGTACCCTCCGGGGCCTATTTGACCCCGCCCTGGATCCACCCCTGAAGGGATCGAGCCGAAATGAACAAACTTGGTAGAGGACCTTTAGTACTTCATGCATACCAAGTTTCATCAAAATCCCTTCAGCCGTTCTTGAGAAGAAGTTGAAAATGTTAAAAGTTTACGACGGACGGACGACGGACGACGGACGACGGACGACGGACGCCGGACGCCACACTATGACAATAGCTCACTTGAGCCTTTGGCTCAGGTGAGCTAAAAAGGGAAAAAAAATTTTGTTGGGGTCCCGCCGGGGTTTGAAGCCACTCCCCATGGGTCCATTGGGCATGGAAAACATACATTATACCTATGTACAATCTTAAAAAATATTCCTTAAAAATCCAAAAGTGGATATCTGGACAAAATTCTTTCACTTGTAGGGTACCATGCATGAGTACCTCATACCTACAAATTGTCATGACAATCTGAAGAGTGGTTATAGAAAAGAAGCAGAAAATGTATGAAAATCACCCCCCCCCCCTTCCTTTTTACATAAGAAAAAAAATCATAAAAAATCAAAAAAATAAAATTTAAGCATAAAATACATATCAAAGCATTAAGTAAGTTAAATATGATAAATATGTAGTAAATGAGTGTGTAAAATCATACACTTATTGAGTTATTTAAAGAAAAAGTGCAAAAATGTGCATTTCTGACTAAGTCCGAAAAGACGTCAAAAACGCGTCAAAAATTAGTTGTCGGATTTTAACGAAATGAACAAACTTGAATCATACATCCTTCTAGATCACATAGATACAATTAGTTTTTCAATCCATTCAGTGGAACTGGAGAAGAAGATTTTTGAAGAGGGGTACCCTCCGGGGCCTATTTGACCCCGCCCTGGATCCACCCCTGAAGGGATCGAGCCGAAATGAACAAACTTGGTAGAGGACCTTTAGTACTTCATGCATACCAAGTTTCATCAAAATCCCTTCAGCCGTTCTTGAGAAGAAGTTGAAAATGTTAAAAGTTTACGACGGACGGACGACGGACGACGGACGACGACGACGGACGACGGACGCCGGACGCCACACTATGACAATAGCTCACTTGAGCCTTTGGCTCAGGTGAGCTAAAAAGGGAAAAAAATTTTGTTGGGGTCCCGCCGGGGTTTGAAGCCACTCCCCATGGGTCCATTGGGCATGGAAAACATACATTATACCTATGTACAATCTTAAAAAATATTCCTTAAAAATCCAAAAGTGGATATCTGGACAAAATTCTTTCACTTGTAGGGTACCATGCATGAGTACCTCATACCTACAAATTGTCATGACAATCTGAAGAGTGGTTATAGAAAAGAAGCAGAAAATGTATGAAAATCACCCCCCCCCCCCTTCCTTTTTACATAAGAAAAAAAATCATAAAAAATCAAAAAAATAAAATTTAAGCATAAAATACATATCAAAGCATTAAGTAAGTTAAATATGATAAATATGTAGTAAATGAGTGTGTAAAATCATACACTTATTGAGTTATTTAAAGAAAAAGTGCAAAAATGTGCATTTCTGACTAAGTCCGAAAAGACGTCAAAAACGCGTCAAAAATTAGTTGTCGGATTTTAACGAAATGAACAAACTTGAATCATACATCCTTCTAGATCACATAGATACAATTAGTTTTTCAATCCATTCAGTGGAACTGGAGAAGAAGATTTTTGAAGAGGGGTACCCTCCGGGGCCTATTTGACCCCGCCCTGGATCCACCCCTGAAGGGATCGAGCCGAAATGAACAAACTTGGTAGAGGACCTTTAGTACTTCATGCATACCAAGTTTCATCAAAATCCCTTCAGCCGTTCTTGAGAAGAAGTTGAAAATGTTAAAAGTTTACGACGGACGGACGACGGACGACGGACGACGGACGACGGACGCCGGACGCCACACTATGACAATAGCTCACTTGAGCCTTTGGCTCAGGTGAGCTAAAAAGGGAAAAAAATTTTGTTGGGGTCCCGCCGGGGTTTGAAGCCACTCCCCATGGGTCCATTGGGCATGGAAAACATACATTATACCTATGTACAATCTTAAAAAATATTCCTTAAAAATCCAAAAGTGGATATCTGGACAAAATTCTTTCACTTGTAGGGTACCATGCATGAGTACCTCATACCTACAAATTGTCATGACAATCTGAAGAGTGGTTATAGAAAAGAAGCAGAAAATGTATGAAAATCACCCCCCCCCCCTTCCTTTTTACATAAGAAAAAAAATCATAAAAAATCAAAAAAATAAAATTTAAGCATAAAATACATATCAAAGCATTAAGTAAGTTAAATATGATAAATATGTAGTAAATGAGTGTGTAAAATCATACACTTATTGAGTTATTTAAAGAAAAAGTGCAAAAATGTGCATTTCTGACTAAGTCCGAAAAGACGTCAAAAACGCGTCAAAAATTAGTTGTCGGATTTTAACGAAATGAACAAACTTGAATCATACATCCTTCTAGATCACATAGATACAATTAGTTTTTCAATCCATTCAGTGGAACTGGAGAAGAAGATTTTTGAAGAGGGGTACCCTCCGGGGGCCTATTTGACCCCGCCCTGGATCCACCCCTGAAGGGATCGAGCCGAAATGAACAAACTTGGTAGAGGACCTTTAGTACTTCATGCATACCAAGTTTCATCAAAATCCCTTCAGCCGTTCTTGAGAAGAAGTTGAAAATGTTAAAAGTTTACGACGGACGGACGACGGACGACGGACGCCGGACGCCACACTATGACAATAGCTCACTTGAGCCTTTGGCTCAGGTGAGCTAAAAAGGGAAAAAAATTTTGTTGGGGTCCCGCCGGGGTTTGAAGCCACTCCCCATGGGTCCATTGGGCATGGAAAACATACATTATACCTATGTACAATCTTAAAAAATATTCCTTAAAAATCCAAAAGTGGATATCTGGACAAAATTCTTTCACTTGTAGGGTACCATGCATGAGTACCTCATACCTACAAATTGTCATGACAATCTGAAGAGTGGTTATAGAAAAGAAGCAGAAAATGTATGAAAATCACCCCCCCCCCCCCTTCCTTTTTACATAAGAAAAAAAATCATAAAAAATCAAAAAAATAAAATTTAAGCATAAAATACATATCAAAGCATTAAGTAAGTTAAATATGATAAATATGTAGTAAATGAGTGTGTAAAATCATACACTTATTGAGTTATTTAAAGAAAAAGTGCAAAAATGTGCATTTCTGACTAAGTCCGAAAAGACGTCAAAAACGCGTCAAAAATTAGTTGTCGGATTTTAACGAAATGAACAAACTTGAATCATACATCCTTCTAGATCACATAGATACAATTAGTTTTTCAATCCATTCAGTGGAACTGGAGAAGAAGATTTTTGAAGAGGGGTACCCTCCGGGGCCTATTTGACCCCGCCCTGGATCCACCCCTGAAGGGATCGAGCCGAAATGAACAAACTTGGTAGAGGACCTTTAGTACTTCATGCATACCAAGTTTCATCAAAATCCCTTCAGCCGTTCTTGAGAAGAAGTTGAAAATGTTAAAAGTTTACGACGGACGGACGACGGACGACGGACGACGGACGCCGGACGCCACACTATGACAATAGCTCACTTGAGCCTTTGGCTCAGGTGAGCTAAAAAGGGAAAAAAATTTTGTTGGGGTCCCGCCGGGGTTTGAAGCCACTCCCCATGGGTCCATTGGGCATGGAAAACATACATTATACCTATGTACAATCTTAAAAAATATTCCTTAAAAATCCAAAAGTGGATATCTGGACAAAATTCTTTCACTTGTAGGGTACCATGCATGAGTACCTCATACCTACAAATTGTCATGACAATCTGAAGAGTGGTTATAGAAAAGAAGCAGAAAATGTATGAAAATCACCCCCCCCCCTTCCTTTTTACATAAGAAAAAAAATCATAAAAAATCAAAAAAATAAAATTTAAGCATAAAATACATATCAAAGCATTAAGTAAGTTAAATATGATAAATATGTAGTAAATGAGTGTGTAAAATCATACACTTATTGAGTTATTTAAAGAAAAAGTGCAAAAATGTGCATTTCTGACTAAGTCCGAAAAGACGTCAAAAACGCGTCAAAAATTAGTTGTCGGATTTTAACGAAATGAACAAACTTGAATCATACATCCTTCTAGATCACATAGATACAATTAGTTTTTCAATCCATTCAGTGGAACTGGAGAAGAAGATTTTTGAAGAGGGGTACCCTCCGGGGCCTATTTGACCCCGCCCTGGATCCACCCCTGAAGGGATCGAGCCGAAATGAACAAACTTGGTAGAGGACCTTTAGTACTTCATGCATACCAAGTTTCATCAAAATCCCTTCAGCCGTTCTTGAGAAGAAGTTGAAAATGTTAAAAGTTTACGACGGACGGACGACGGACGACGGACGACGGACGCCGGACGCCACACTATGACAATAGCTCACTTGAGCCTTTGGCTCAGGTGAGCTAAAAAGGGAAAAAAATTTTGTTGGGGTCCCGCCGGGGTTTGAAGCCACTCCCCATGGGTCCATTGGGCATGGAAAACATACATTATACCTATGTACAATCTTAAAAAATATTCCTTAAAAATCCAAAAGTGGATATCTGGACAAAATTCTTTCACTTGTAGGGTACCATGCATGAGTACCTCATACCTACAAATTGTCATGACAATCTGAAGAGTGGTTATAGAAAAGAAGCAGAAAATGTATGAAAATCACCCCCCCCCCCTTCCTTTTTACATAAGAAAAAAAATCATAAAAAATCAAAAAAATAAAATTTAAGCATAAAATACATATCAAAGCATTAAGTAAGTTAAATATGATAAATATGTAGTAAATGAGTGTGTAAAATCATACACTTATTGAGTTATTTAAAGAAAAAGTGCAAAAATGTGCATTTCTGACTAAGTCCGAAAAGACGTCAAAAACGCGTCAAAAATTAGTTGTCGGATTTTAACGAAATGAACAAACTTGAATCATACATCCTTCTAGATCACATAGATACAATTAGTTTTTCAATCCATTCAGTGGAACTGGAGAAGAAGATTTTTGAAGAGGGGTACCCTCCGGGGCCTATTTGACCCCGCCCTGGATCCACCCCTGAAGGGATCGAGCCGAAATGAACAAACTTGGTAGAGGACCTTTAGTACTTCATGCATACCAAGTTTCATCAAAATCCCTTCAGCCGTTCTTGAGAAGAAGTTGAAAATGTTAAAAGTTTACGACGGACGGACGACGGACGACGGACGACGGACGCCGGACGCCACACTATGACAATAGCTCACTTGAGCCTTTGGCTCAGGTGAGCTAAAAAGGGAAAAAAATTTTGTTGGGGTCCCGCCGGGGTTTGAAGCCACTCCCCATGGGTCCATTGGGCATGGAAAACATACATTATACCTATGTACAATCTTAAAAAATATTCCTTAAAAATCCAAAAGTGGATATCTGGACAAAATTCTTTCACTTGTAGGGTACCATGCATGAGTACCTCATACCTACAAATTGTCATGACAATCTGAAGAGTGGTTATAGAAAAGAAGCAGAAAATGTATGAAAATCACCCCCCCCCCCTTCCTTTTTACATAAGAAAAAAAATCATAAAAAATCAAAAAAATAAAATTTAAGCATAAAATACATATCAAAGCATTAAGTAAGTTAAATATGATAAATATGTAGTAAATGAGTGTGTAAAATCATACACTTATTGAGTTATTTAAAGAAAAAGTGCAAAAATGTGCATTTCTGACTAAGTCCGAAAAGACGTCAAAAACGCGTCAAAAATTAGTTGTCGGATTTTAACGAAATGAACAAACTTGAATCATACATCCTTCTAGATCACATAGATACAATTAGTTTTTCAATCCATTCAGTGGAACTGGAGAAGAAGATTTTTGAAGAGGGGTACCCTCCGGGGCCTATTTGACCCCGCCCTGGATCCACCCCTGAAGGGATCGAGCCGAAATGAACAAACTTGGTAGAGGACCTTTAGTACTTCATGCATACCAAGTTTCATCAAAATCCCTTCAGCCGTTCTTGAGAAGAAGTTGAAAATGTTAAAAGTTTACGACGGACGGACGACGGACGACGGACGACGGACGACGGACGCCGGACGCCACACTATGACAATAGCTCACTTGAGCCTTTGGCTCAGGTGAGCTAAAAAGGGAAAAAAATTTTGTTGGGGTCCCGCCGGGGTTTGAAGCCACTCCCCATGGGTCCATTGGGCATGGAAAACATACATTATACCTATGTACAATCTTAAAAAATATTCCTTAAAAATCCAAAAGTGGATATCTGGACAAAATTCTTTCACTTGTAGGGTACCATGCATGAGTACCTCATACCTACAAATTGTCATGACAATCTGAAGAGTGGTTATAGAAAAGAAGCAGAAAATGTATGAAAATCACCCCCCCCCCTTCCTTTTTACATAAGAAAAAAAATCATAAAAAATCAAAAAAATAAAATTTAAGCATAAAATACATATCAAAGCATTAAGTAAGTTAAATATGATAAATATGTAGTAAATGAGTGTGTAAAATCATACACTTATTGAGTTATTTAAAGAAAAAGTGCAAAAATGTGCATTTCTGACTAAGTCCGAAAAGACGTCAAAAACGCGTCAAAAATTAGTTGTCGGATTTTAACGAAATGAACAAACTTGAATCATACATCCTTCTAGATCACATAGATACAATTAGTTTTTCAATCCATTCAGTGGAACTGGAGAAGAAGATTTTTGAAGAGGGGTACCCTCCGGGGCCTATTTGACCCCGCCCTGGATCCACCCCTGAAGGGATCGAGCCGAAATGAACAAACTTGGTAGAGGACCTTTAGTACTTCATGCATACCAAGTTTCATCAAAATCCCTTCAGCCGTTCTTGAGAAGAAGTTGAAAATGTTAAAAGTTTACGACGGACGGACGACGGACGACGGACGACGGACGACGGACGCCGGACGCCACACTATGACAATAGCTCACTTGAGCCTTTGGCTCAGGTGAGCTAAAAAGGGAAAAAAATTTTGTTGGGGTCCCGCCGGGGTTTGAAGCCACTCCCCATGGGTCCATTGGGCATGGAAAACATACATTATACCTATGTACAATCTTAAAAAATATTCCTTAAAAATCCAAAAGTGGATATCTGGACAAAATTCTTTCACTTGTAGGGTACCATGCATGAGTACCTCATACCTACAAATTGTCATGACAATCTGAAGAGTGGTTATAGAAAAGAAGCAGAAAATGTATGAAAATCACCCCCCCCCCTTCCTTTTTACATAAGAAAAAAAATCATAAAAAATCAAAAAAATAAAATTTAAGCATAAAATACATATCAAAGCATTAAGTAAGTTAAATATGATAAATATGTAGTAAATGAGTGTGTAAAATCATACACTTATTGAGTTATTTAAAGAAAAAGTGCAAAAATGTGCATTTCTGACTAAGTCCGAAAAGACGTCAAAAACGCGTCAAAAATTAGTTGTCGGATTTTAACGAAATGAACAAACTTGAATCATACATCCTTCTAGATCACATAGATACAATTAGTTTTTCAATCCATTCAGTGGAACTGGAGAAGAAGATTTTTGAAGAGGGGTACCCTCCGGGGCCTATTTGACCCCGCCCTGGATCCACCCCTGAAGGGATCGAGCCGAAATGAACAAACTTGGTAGAGGACCTTTAGTACTTCATGCATACCAAGTTTCATCAAAATCCCTTCAGCCGTTCTTGAGAAGAAGTTGAAAATGTTAAAAGTTTACGACGGACGGACGACGGACGACGGACGACGGACGCCGGACGCCACACTATGACAATAGCTCACTTGAGCCTTTGGCTCAGGTGAGCTAAAAAGGGAAAAAAATTTTGTTGGGGTCCCGCCGGGGTTTGAAGCCACTCCCCATGGGTCCATTGGGCATGGAAAACATACATTATACCTATGTACAATCTTAAAAAATATTCCTTAAAAATCCAAAAGTGGATATCTGGACAAAATTCTTTCACTTGTAGGGTACCATGCATGAGTACCTCATACCTACAAATTGTCATGACAATCTGAAGAGTGGTTATAGAAAAGAAGCAGAAAATGTATGAAAATCACCCCCCCCCTTCCTTTTTACATAAGAAAAAAAATCATAAAAAATCAAAAAAATAAAATTTAAGCATAAAATACATATCAAAGCATTAAGTAAGTTAAATATGATAAATATGTAGTAAATGAGTGTGTAAAATCATACACTTATTGAGTTATTTAAAGAAAAAGTGCAAAAATGTGCATTTCTGACTAAGTCCGAAAAGACGTCAAAAACGCGTCAAAAATTAGTTGTCGGATTTTAACGAAATGAACAAACTTGAATCATACATCCTTCTAGATCACATAGATACAATTAGTTTTTCAATCCATTCAGTGGAACTGGAGAAGAAGATTTTTGAAGAGGGGTACCCTCCGGGGCCTATTTGACCCCGCCCTGGATCCACCCCTGAAGGGATCGAGCCGAAATGAACAAACTTGGTAGAGGACCTTTAGTACTTCATGCATACCAAGTTTCATCAAAATCCCTTCAGCCGTTCTTGAGAAGAAGTTGAAAATGTTAAAAGTTTACGACGGACGGACGACGGACGACGGACGACGGACGACGGACGCCGGACGCCACACTATGACAATAGCTCACTTGAGCCTTTGGCTCAGGTGAGCTAAAAAGGGAAAAAAATTTTGTTGGGGTCCCGCCGGGGTTTGAAGCCACTCCCCATGGGTCCATTGGGCATGGAAAACATACATTATACCTATGTACAATCTTAAAAAATATTCCTTAAAAATCCAAAAGTGGATATCTGGACAAAATTCTTTCACTTGTAGGGTACCATGCATGAGTACCTCATACCTACAAATTGTCATGACAATCTGAAGAGTGGTTATAGAAAAGAAGCAGAAAATGTATGAAAATCACCCCCCCCCCTTCCTTTTTACATAAGAAAAAAAATCATAAAAAATCAAAAAAATAAAATTTAAGCATAAAATACATATCAAAGCATTAAGTAAGTTAAATATGATAAATATGTAGTAAATGAGTGTGTAAAATCATACACTTATTGAGTTATTTAAAGAAAAAGTGCAAAAATGTGCATTTCTGACTAAGTCCGAAAAGACGTCAAAAACGCGTCAAAAATTAGTTGTCGGATTTTAACGAAATGAACAAACTTGAATCATACATCCTTCTAGATCACATAGATACAATTAGTTTTTCAATCCATTCAGTGGAACTGGAGAAGAAGATTTTTGAAGAGGGGTACCCTCCGGGGCCTATTTGACCCCGCCCTGGATCCACCCCTGAAGGGATCGAGCCGAAATGAACAAACTTGGTAGAGGACCTTTAGTACTTCATGCATACCAAGTTTCATCAAAATCCCTTCAGCCGTTCTTGAGAAGAAGTTGAAAATGTTAAAAGTTTACGACGGACGGACGACGGACGACGGACGACGGACGACGGACGCCGGACGCCACACTATGACAATAGCTCACTTGAGCCTTTGGCTCAGGTGAGCTAAAAAGGGAAAAAAATTTTGTTGGGGTCCCGCCGGGGTTTGAAGCCACTCCCCATGGGTCCATTGGGCATGGAAAACATACATTATACCTATGTACAATCTTAAAAAATATTCCTTAAAAATCCAAAAGTGGATATCTGGACAAAATTCTTTCACTTGTAGGGTACCATGCATGAGTACCTCATACCTACAAATTGTCATGACAATCTGAAGAGTGGTTATAGAAAAGAAGCAGAAAATGTATGAAAATCACCCCCCCCCCTTCCTTTTTACATAAGAAAAAAAATCATAAAAAATCAAAAAAATAAAATTTAAGCATAAAATACATATCAAAGCATTAAGTAAGTTAAATATGATAAATATGTAGTAAATGAGTGTGTAAAATCATACACTTATTGAGTTATTTAAAGAAAAAGTGCAAAAATGTGCATTTCTGACTAAGTCCGAAAAGACGTCAAAAACGCGTCAAAAATTAGTTGTCGGATTTTAACGAAATGAACAAACTTGAATCATACATCCTTCTAGATCACATAGATACAATTAGTTTTTCAATCCATTCAGTGGAACTGGAGAAGAAGATTTTTGAAGAGGGGTACCCTCCGGGGCCTATTTGACCCCGCCCTGGATCCACCCCTGAAGGGATCGAGCCGAAATGAACAAACTTGGTAGAGGACCTTTAGTACTTCATGCATACCAAGTTTCATCAAAATCCCTTCAGCCGTTCTTGAGAAGAAGTTGAAAATGTTAAAAGTTTACGACGGACGGACGACGGACGACGGACGACGGACGACGGACGCCGGACGCCACACTATGACAATAGCTCACTTGAGCCTTTGGCTCAGGTGAGCTAAAAAGGGAAAAAAATTTTGTTGGGGTCCCGCCGGGGTTTGAAGCCACTCCCCATGGGTCCATTGGGCATGGAAAACATACATTATACCTATGTACAATCTTAAAAAATATTCCTTAAAAATCCAAAAGTGGATATCTGGACAAAATTCTTTCACTTGTAGGGTACCATGCATGAGTACCTCATACCTACAAATTGTCATGACAATCTGAAGAGTGGTTATAGAAAAGAAGCAGAAAATGTATGAAAATCACCCCCCCCCCCTTCCTTTTTACATAAGAAAAAAAATCATAAAAAATCAAAAAAATAAAATTTAAGCATAAAATACATATCAAAGCATTAAGTAAGTTAAATATGATAAATATGTAGTAAATGAGTGTGTAAAATCATACACTTATTGAGTTATTTAAAGAAAAAGTGCAAAAATGTGCATTTCTGACTAAGTCCGAAAAGACGTCAAAAACGCGTCAAAAATTAGTTGTCGGATTTTAACGAAATGAACAAACTTGAATCATACATCCTTCTAGATCACATAGATACAATTAGTTTTTCAATCCATTCAGTGGAACTGGAGAAGAAGATTTTTGAAGAGGGGTACCCTCCGGGGCCTATTTGACCCCGCCCTGGATCCACCCCTGAAGGGATCGAGCCGAAATGAACAAACTTGGTAGAGGACCTTTAGTACTTCATGCATACCAAGTTTCATCAAAATCCCTTCAGCCGTTCTTGAGAAGAAGTTGAAAATGTTAAAAGTTTACGACGGACGGACGACGGACGACGGACGACGGACGACGGACGCCGGACGCCACACTATGACAATAGCTCACTTGAGCCTTTGGCTCAGGTGAGCTAAAAAGGGAAAAAAATTTTGTTGGGGTCCCGCCGGGGTTTGAAGCCACTCCCCATGGGTCCATTGGGCATGGAAAACATACATTATACCTATGTACAATCTTAAAAAATATTCCTTAAAAATCCAAAAGTGGATATCTGGACAAAATTCTTTCACTTGTAGGGTACCATGCATGAGTACCTCATACCTACAAATTGTCATGACAATCTGAAGAGTGGTTATAGAAAAGAAGCAGAAAATGTATGAAAATCACCCCCCCCCCCCCCTTCCTTTTTACATAAGAAAAAAAATCATAAAAAATCAAAAAAATAAAATTTAAGCATAAAATACATATCAAAGCATTAAGTAAGTTAAATATGATAAATATGTAGTAAATGAGTGTGTAAAATCATACACTTATTGAGTTATTTAAAGAAAAAGTGCAAAAATGTGCATTTCTGACTAAGTCCGAAAAGACGTCAAAAACGCGTCAAAAATTAGTTGTCGGATTTTAACGAAATGAACAAACTTGAATCATACATCCTTCTAGATCACATAGATACAATTAGTTTTTCAATCCATTCAGTGGAACTGGAGAAGAAGATTTTTGAAGAGGGGTACCCTCCGGGGCCTATTTGACCCCGCCCTGGATCCACCCCTGAAGGGATCGAGCCGAAATGAACAAACTTGGTAGAGGACCTTTAGTACTTCATGCATACCAAGTTTCATCAAAATCCCTTCAGCCGTTCTTGAGAAGAAGTTGAAAATGTTAAAAGTTTACGACGGACGGACGACGGACGACGGACGACGGACGCCGGACGCCACACTATGACAATAGCTCACTTGAGCCTTTGGCTCAGGTGAGCTAAAAAGGGAAAAAAATTTTGTTGGGGTCCCGCCGGGGTTTGAAGCCACTCCCCATGGGTCCATTGGGCATGGAAAACATACATTATACCTATGTACAATCTTAAAAAATATTCCTTAAAAATCCAAAAGTGGATATCTGGACAAAATTCTTTCACTTGTAGGGTACCATGCATGAGTACCTCATACCTACAAATTGTCATGACAATCTGAAGAGTGGTTATAGAAAAGAAGCAGAAAATGTATGAAAATCACCCCCCCCCCCCCCCCTTCCTTTTTACATAAGAAAAAAAATCATAAAAAATCAAAAAAATAAAATTTAAGCATAAAATACATATCAAAGCATTAAGTAAGTTAAATATGATAAATATGTAGTAAATGAGTGTGTAAAATCATACACTTATTGAGTTATTTAAAGAAAAAGTGCAAAAATGTGCATTTCTGACTAAGTCCGAAAAGACGTCAAAAACGCGTCAAAAATTAGTTGTCGGATTTTAACGAAATGAACAAACTTGAATCATACATCCTTCTAGATCACATAGATACAATTAGTTTTTCAATCCATTCAGTGGAACTGGAGAAGAAGATTTTTGAAGAGGGGTACCCTCCGGGGCCTATTTGACCCCGCCCTGGATCCACCCCTGAAGGGATCGAGCCGAAATGAACAAACTTGGTAGAGGACCTTTAGTACTTCATGCATACCAAGTTTCATCAAAATCCCTTCAGCCGTTCTTGAGAAGAAGTTGAAAATGTTAAAAGTTTACGACGGACGGACGACGGACGACGGACGACGGACGACGGACGCCGGACGCCACACTATGACAATAGCTCACTTGAGCCTTTGGCTCAGGTGAGCTAAAAAGGGAAAAAAATTTTGTTGGGGTCCCGCCGGGGTTTGAAGCCACTCCCCATGGGTCCATTGGGCATGGAAAACATACATTATACCTATGTACAATCTTAAAAAATATTCCTTAAAAATCCAAAAGTGGATATCTGGACAAAATTCTTTCACTTGTAGGGTACCATGCATGAGTACCTCATACCTACAAATTGTCATGACAATCTGAAGAGTGGTTATAGAAAAGAAGCAGAAAATGTATGAAAATCACCCCCCCCCCCTTCCTTTTTACATAAGAAAAAAAATCATAAAAAATCAAAAAAATAAAATTTAAGCATAAAATACATATCAAAGCATTAAGTAAGTTAAATATGATAAATATGTAGTAAATGAGTGTGTAAAATCATACACTTATTGAGTTATTTAAAGAAAAAGTGCAAAAATGTGCATTTCTGACTAAGTCCGAAAAGACGTCAAAAACGCGTCAAAAATTAGTTGTCGGATTTTAACGAAATGAACAAACTTGAATCATACATCCTTCTAGATCACATAGATACAATTAGTTTTTCAATCCATTCAGTGGAACTGGAGAAGAAGATTTTTGAAGAGGGGTACCCTCCGGGGCCTATTTGACCCCGCCCTGGATCCACCCCTGAAGGGATCGAGCCGAAATGAACAAACTTGGTAGAGGACCTTTAGTACTTCATGCATACCAAGTTTCATCAAAATCCCTTCAGCCGTTCTTGAGAAGAAGTTGAAAATGTTAAAAGTTTACGACGGACGGACGACGGACGACGGACGACGGACGCCGGACGCCACACTATGACAATAGCTCACTTGAGCCTTTGGCTCAGGTGAGCTAAAAAGGGAAAAAAATTTTGTTGGGGTCCCGCCGGGGTTTGAAGCCACTCCCCATGGGTCCATTGGGCATGGAAAACATACATTATACCTATGTACAATCTTAAAAAATATTCCTTAAAAATCCAAAAGTGGATATCTGGACAAAATTCTTTCACTTGTAGGGTACCATGCATGAGTACCTCATACCTACAAATTGTCATGACAATCTGAAGAGTGGTTATAGAAAAGAAGCAGAAAATGTATGAAAATCACCCCCCCCCCCCCTTCCTTTTTACATAAGAAAAAAAATCATAAAAAATCAAAAAAATAAAATTTAAGCATAAAATACATATCAAAGCATTAAGTAAGTTAAATATGATAAATATGTAGTAAATGAGTGTGTAAAATCATACACTTATTGAGTTATTTAAAGAAAAAGTGCAAAAATGTGCATTTCTGACTAAGTCCGAAAAGACGTCAAAAACGCGTCAAAAATTAGTTGTCGGATTTTAACGAAATGAACAAACTTGAATCATACATCCTTCTAGATCACATAGATACAATTAGTTTTTCAATCCATTCAGTGGAACTGGAGAAGAAGATTTTTGAAGAGGGGTACCCTCCGGGGCCTATTTGACCCCGCCCTGGATCCACCCCTGAAGGGATCGAGCCGAAATGAACAAACTTGGTAGAGGACCTTTAGTACTTCATGCATACCAAGTTTCATCAAAATCCCTTCAGCCGTTCTTGAGAAGAAGTTGAAAATGTTAAAAGTTTACGACGGACGGACGACGGACGACGGACGCCGGACGCCACACTATGACAATAGCTCACTTGAGCCTTTGGCTCAGGTGAGCTAAAAAGGGGAAAAAATTTTGTTGGGGTCCCGCCGGGGTTTGAAGCCACTCCCCATGGGTCCATTGGGCATGGAAAACATACATTATACCTATGTACAATCTTAAAAAATATTCCTTAAAAATCCAAAAGTGGATATCTGGACAAAATTCTTTCACTTGTAGGGTACCATGCATGAGTACCTCATACCTACAAATTGTCATGACAATCTGAAGAGTGGTTATAGAAAAGAAGCAGAAAATGTATGAAAATCACCCCCCCCCCCCCTTCCTTTTTACATAAGAAAAAAAATCATAAAAAATCAAAAAAATAAAATTTAAGCATAAAATACATATCAAAGCATTAAGTAAGTTAAATATGATAAATATGTAGTAAATGAGTGTGTAAAATCATACACTTATTGAGTTATTTAAAGAAAAAGTGCAAAAATGTGCATTTCTGACTAAGTCCGAAAAGACGTCAAAAACGCGTCAAAAATTAGTTGTCGGATTTTAACGAAATGAACAAACTTGAATCATACATCCTTCTATATCACATAGATACAATTAGTTTTTCAATCCATTCAGTGGAACTGGAGAAGAAGATTTTTGAAGAGGGGTACCCTCCGGGGCCTATTTGACCCCGCCCTGGATCCACCCCTGAAGGGATCGAGCCGAAATGAACAAACTTGGTAGAGGACCTTTAGTACTTCATGCATACCAAGTTTCATCAAAATCCCTTCAGCCGTTCTTGAGAAGAAGTTGAAAATGTTAAAAGTTTACGACGGACGGACGACGGACGACGGACGACGGACGCCGGACGCCACACTATGACAATAGCTCACTTGAGCCTTTGGCTCAGGTGAGCTAAAAAGGGAAAAAAATTTTGTTGGGGTCCCGCCGGGGTTTGAAGCCACTCCCCATGGGTCCATTGGGCATGGAAAACATACATTATACCTATGTACAATCTTAAAAAATATTCCTTAAAAATCCAAAAGTGGATATCTGGACAAAATTCTTTCACTTGTAGGGTACCATGCATGAGTACCTCATACCTACAAATTGTCATGACAATCTGAAGAGTGGTTATAGAAAAGAAGCAGAAAATGTATGAAAATCACCCCCCCCCTTCCTTTTTACATAAGAAAAAAAATCATAAAAAATCAAAAAAATAAAATTTAAGCATAAAATACATATCAAAGCATTAAGTAAGTTAAATATGATAAATATGTAGTAAATGAGTGTGTAAAATCATACACTTATTGAGTTATTTAAAGAAAAAGTGCAAAAATGTGCATTTCTGACTAAGTCCGAAAAGACGTCAAAAACGCGTCAAAAATTAGTTGTCGGATTTTAACGAAATGAACAAACTTGAATCATACATCCTTCTAGATCACATAGATACAATTAGTTTTTCAATCCATTCAGTGGAACTGGAGAAGAAGATTTTTGAAGAGGGGTACCCTCCGGGGCCTATTTGACCCCGCCCTGGATCCACCCCTGAAGGGATCGAGCCGAAATGAACAAACTTGGTAGAGGACCTTTAGTACTTCATGCATACCAAGTTTCATCAAAATCCCTTCAGCCGTTCTTGAGAAGAAGTTGAAAATGTTAAAAGTTTACGACGGACGGACGACGGACGACGGACGACGGACGACGGACGACGGACGCCGGACGCCACACTATGACAATAGCTCACTTGAGCCTTTGGCTCAGGTGAGCTAAAAAGGGAAAAAAAATTTGTTGGGGTCCCGCCGGGGTTTGAAGCCACTCCCCATGGGTCCATTGGGCATGGAAAACATACATTATACCTATGTACAATCTTAAAAAATATTCCTTAAAAATCCAAAAGTGGATATCTGGACAAAATTCTTTCACTTGTAGGGTACCATGCATGAGTACCTCATACCTACAAATTGTCATGACAATCTGAAGAGTGGTTATAGAAAAGAAGCAGAAAATGTATGAAAATCACCCCCCCCCCCCCTTCCTTTTTACATAAGAAAAAAAATCATAAAAAATCAAAAAAATAAAATTTAAGCATAAAATACATATCAAAGCATTAAGTAAGTTAAATATGATAAATATGTAGTAAATGAGTGTGTAAAATCATACACTTATTGAGTTATTTAAAGAAAAAGTGCAAAAATGTGCATTTCTGACTAAGTCCGAAAAGACGTCAAAAACGCGTCAAAAATTAGTTGTCGGATTTTAACGAAATGAACAAACTTGAATCATACATCCTTCTAGATCACATAGATACAATTAGTTTTTCAATCCATTCAGTGGAACTGGAGAAGAAGATTTTTGAAGAGGGGTACCCTCCGGGGCCTATTTGACCCCGCCCTGGATCCACCCCTGAAGGGATCGAGCCGAAATGAACAAACTTGGTAGAGGACCTTTAGTACTTCATGCATACCAAGTTTCATCAAAATCCCTTCAGCCGTTCTTGAGAAGAAGTTGAAAATGTTAAAAGTTTACGACGGACGGACGACGGACGACGGACGACGGACGACGGACGCCACACTATGACAATAGCTCACTTGAGCCTTTGGCTCAGGTGAGCTAAAAAGGGAAAAAAATTTTGTTGGGGTCCCGCCGGGGTTTGAAGCCACTCCCCATGGGTCCATTGGGCATGGAAAACATACATTATACCTATGTACAATCTTAAAAAATATTCCTTAAAAATCCAAAAGTGGATATCTGGACAAAATTCTTTCACTTGTAGGGTACCATGCATGAGTACCTCATACCTACAAATTGTCATGACAATCTGAAGAGTGGTTATAGAAAAGAAGCAGAAAATGTATGAAAATCACCCCCCCCCCTTCCTTTTTACATAAGAAAAAAAATCATAAAAAATCAAAAAAATAAAATTTAAGCATAAAATACATATCAAAGCATTAAGTAAGTTAAATATGATAAATATGTAGTAAATGAGTGTGTAAAATCATACACTTATTGAGTTATTTAAAGAAAAAGTGCAAAAATGTGCATTTCTGACTAAGTCCGAAAAGACGTCAAAAACGCGTCAAAAATTAGTTGTCGGATTTTAACGAAATGAACAAACTTGAATCATACATCCTTCTAGATCACATAGATACAATTAGTTTTTCAATCCATTCAGTGGAACTGGAGAAGAAGATTTTTGAAGAGGGGTACCCTCCGGGGCCTATTTGACCCCGCCCTGGATCCACCCCTGAAGGGATCGAGCCGAAATGAACAAACTTGGTAGAGGACCTTTAGTACTTCATGCATACCAAGTTTCATCAAAATCCCTTCAGCCGTTCTTGAGAAGAAGTTGAAAATGTTAAAAGTTTACGACGGACGGACGACGGACGACGGACGACGGACGACGGACGACGGACGCCACACTATGACAATAGCTCACTTGAGCCTTTGGCTCAGGTGAGCTAAAAAGGGAAAAAAATTTTGTTGGGGTCCCGCCGGGGTTTGAAGCCACTCCCCATGGGTCCATTGGGCATGGAAAACATACATTATACCTATGTACAATCTTAAAAAATATTCCTTAAAAATCCAAAAGTGGATATCTGGACAAAATTCTTTCACTTGTAGGGTACCATGCATGAGTACCTCATACCTACAAATTGTCATGACAATCTGAAGAGTGGTTATAGAAAAGAAGCAGAAAATGTATGAAAATCACCCCCCCCCCCCCTTCCTTTTTACATAAGAAAAAAAATCATAAAAAATCAAAAAAATAAAATTTAAGCATAAAATACATATCAAAGCATTAAGTAAGTTAAATATGATAAATATGTAGTAAATGAGTGTGTAAAATCATACACTTATTGAGTTATTTAAAGAAAAAGTGCAAAAATGTGCATTTCTGACTAAGTCCGAAAAGACGTCAAAAACGCGTCAAAAATTAGTTGTCGGATTTTAACGAAATGAACAAACTTGAATCATACATCCTTCTAGATCACATAGATACAATTAGTTTTTCAATCCATTCAGTGGAACTGGAGAAGAAGATTTTTGAAGAGGGGTACCCTCCGGGGCCTATTTGACCCCGCCCTGGATCCACCCCTGAAGGGATCGAGCCGAAATGAACAAACTTGGTAGAGGACCTTTAGTACTTCATGCATACCAAGTTTCATCAAAATCCCTTCAGCCGTTCTTGAGAAGAAGTTGAAAATGTTAAAAGTTTACGACGGACGGACGACGGACGACGGACGACGGACGACGGACGCCGGACGCCACACTATGACAATAGCTCACTTGAGCCTTTGGCTCAGGTGAGCTAAAAAGGGAAAAAAATTTTGTTGGGGTCCCGCCGGGGTTTGAAGCCACTCCCCATGGGTCCATTGGGCATGGAAAACATACATTATACCTATGTACAATCTTAAAAAATATTCCTTAAAAATCCAAAAGTGGATATCTGGACAAAATTCTTTCACTTGTAGGGTACCATGCATGAGTACCTCATACCTACAAATTGTCATGACAATCTGAAGAGTGGTTATAGAAAAGAAGCAGAAAATGTATGAAAATCACCCCCCCCCCCCCCCTTCCTTTTTACATAAGAAAAAAAATCATAAAAAATCAAAAAAATAAAATTTAAGCATAAAATACATATCAAAGCATTAAGTAAGTTAAATATGATAAATATGTAGTAAATGAGTGTGTAAAATCATACACTTATTGAGTTATTTAAAGAAAAAGTGCAAAAATGTGCATTTCTGACTAAGTCCGAAAAGACGTCAAAAACGCGTCAAAAATTAGTTGTCGGATTTTAACGAAATGAACAAACTTGAATCATACATCCTTCTAGATCACATAGATACAATTAGTTTTTCAATCCATTCAGTGGAACTGGAGAAGAAGATTTTTGAAGAGGGGTACCCTCCGGGGCCTATTTGACCCCGCCCTGGATCCACCCCTGAAGGGATCGAGCCGAAATGAACAAACTTGGTAGAGGACCTTTAGTACTTCATGCATACCAAGTTTCATCAAAATCCCTTCAGCCGTTCTTGAGAAGAAGTTGAAAATGTTAAAAGTTTACGACGGACGGACGACGGACGACGGACGCCGGACACCACACTATGACAATAGCTCACTTGAGCCTTTGGCTCAGGTGAGCTAAAAAGGGAAAAAAATTTTGTTGGGGTCCCGCCGGGGTTTGAAGCCACTCCCCATGGGTCCATTGGGCATGGAAAACATACATTATACCTATGTACAATCTTAAAAAATATTCCTTAAAAATCCAAAAGTGGATATCTGGACAAAATTCTTTCACTTGTAGGGTACCATGCATGAGTACCTCATACCTACAAATTGTCATGACAATCTGAAGAGTGGTTATAGAAAAGAAGCAGAAAATGTATGAAAATCACCCCCCCCCCCTTCCTTTTTACATAAGAAAAAAAATCATAAAAAATCAAAAAAATAAAATTTAAGCATAAAATACATATCAAAGCATTAAGTAAGTTAAATATGATAAATATGTAGTAAATGAGTGTGTAAAATCATACACTTATTGAGTTATTTAAAGAAAAAGTGCAAAAATGTGCATTTCTGACTAAGTCCGAAAAGACGTCAAAAACGCGTCAAAAATTAGTTGTCGGATTTTAACGAAATGAACAAACTTGAATCATACATCCTTCTAGATCACATAGATACAATTAGTTTTTCAATCCATTCAGTGGAACTGGAGAAGAAGATTTTTGAAGAGGGGTACCCTCCGGGGCCTATTTGACCCCGCCCTGGATCCACCCCTGAAGGGATCGAGCCGAAATGAACAAACTTGGTAGAGGACCTTTAGTACTTCATGCATACCAAGTTTCATCAAAATCCCTTCAGCCGTTCTTGAGAAGAAGTTGAAAATGTTAAAAGTTTACGACGGACGGACGACGGACGACGGACGACGGACGCCGGACGCCACACTATGACAATAGCTCACTTGAGCCTTTGGCTCAGGTGAGCTAAAAAGGGAAAAAAATTTTGTTGGGGTCCCGCCGGGGTTTGAAGCCACTCCCCATGGGTCCATTGGGCATGGAAAACATACATTATACCTATGTACAATCTTAAAAAATATTCCTTAAAAATCCAAAAGTGGATATCTGGACAAAATTCTTTCACTTGTAGGGTACCATGCATGAGTACCTCATACCTACAAATTGTCATGACAATCTGAAGAGTGGTTATAGAAAAGAAGCAGAAAATGTATGAAAATCACCCCCCCCCCCCTTCCTTTTTACATAAGAAAAAAAATCATAAAAAATCAAAAAAATAAAATTTAAGCATAAAATACATATCAAAGCATTAAGTAAGTTAAATATGATAAATATGTAGTAAATGAGTGTGTAAAATCATACACTTATTGAGTTATTTAAAGAAAAAGTGCAAAAATGTGCATTTCTGACTAAGTCCGAAAAGACGTCAAAAACGCGTCAAAAATTAGTTGTCGGATTTTAACGAAATGAACAAACTTGAATCATACATCCTTCTAGATCACATAGATACAATTAGTTTTTCAATCCATTCAGTGGAACTGGAGAAGAAGATTTTTGAAGAGGGGTACCCTCCGGGGCCTATTTGACCCCGCCCTGGATCCACCCCTGAAGGGATCGAGCCGAAATGAACAAACTTGGTAGAGGACCTTTAGTACTTCATGCATACCAAGTTTCATCAAAATCCCTTCAGCCGTTCTTGAGAAGAAGTTGAAAATGTTAAAAGTTTACGACGGACGGACGACGGACGACGGACGACGGACGACGGACGCCGGACGCCACACTATGACAATAGCTCACTTGAGCCTTTGGCTCAGGTGAGCTAAAAAGGGAAAAAAATTTTGTTGGGGTCCCGCCGGGGTTTGAAGCCACTCCCCATGGGTCCATTGGGCATGGAAAACATACATTATACCTATGTACAATCTTAAAAAATATTCCTTAAAAATCCAAAAGTGGATATCTGGACAAAATTCTTTCACTTGTAGGGTACCATGCATGAGTACCTCATACCTACAAATTGTCATGACAATCTGAAGAGTGGTTATAGAAAAGAAGCAGAAAATGTATGAAAATCACCCCCCCCCCCCTTCCTTTTTACATAAGAAAAAAAATCATAAAAAATCAAAAAAATAAAATTTAAGCATAAAATACATATCAAAGCATTAAGTAAGTTAAATATGATAAATATGTAGTAAATGAGTGTGTAAAATCATACACTTATTGAGTTATTTAAAGAAAAAGTGCAAAAATGTGCATTTCTGACTAAGTCCGAAAAGACGTCAAAAACGCGTCAAAAATTAGTTGTCGGATTTTAACGAAATGAACAAACTTGAATCATACATCCTTCTAGATCACATAGATACAATTAGTTTTTCAATCCATTCAGTGGAACTGGAGAAGAAGATTTTTGAAGAGGGGTACCCTCCGGGGCCTATTTGACCCCGCCCTGGATCCACCCCTGAAGGGATCGAGCCGAAATGAACAAACTTGGTAGAGGACCTTTAGTACTTCATGCATACCAAGTTTCATCAAAATCCCTTCAGCCGTTCTTGAGAAGAAGTTGAAAATGTTAAAAGTTTACGACGGACGGACGACGGACGACGGACGACGGACGCCGGACGCCACACTATGACAATAGCTCACTTGAGCCTTTGGCTCAGGTGAGCTAAAAAGGGAAAAAAATTTTGTTGGGGTCCCGCCGGGGTTTGAAGCCACTCCCCATGGGTCCATTGGGCATGGAAAACATACATTATACCTATGTACAATCTTAAAAAATATTCCTTAAAAATCCAAAAGTGGATATCTGGACAAAATTCTTTCACTTGTAGGGTACCATGCATGAGTACCTCATACCTACAAATTGTCATGACAATCTGAAGAGTGGTTATAGAAAAGAAGCAGAAAATGTATGAAAATCACCCCCCCCCCCCTTCCTTTTTACATAAGAAAAAAAATCATAAAAAATCAAAAAAATAAAATTTAAGCATAAAATACATATCAAAGCATTAAGTAAGTTAAATATGATAAATATGTAGTAAATGAGTGTGTAAAATCATACACTTATTGAGTTATTTAAAGAAAAAGTGCAAAAATGTGCATTTCTGACTAAGTCCGAAAAGACGTCAAAAACGCGTCAAAAATTAGTTGTCGGATTTTAACGAAATGAACAAACTTGAATCATACATCCTTCTAGATCACATAGATACAATTAGTTTTTCAATCCATTCAGTGGAACTGGAGAAGAAGATTTTTGAAGAGGGGTACCCTCCGGGGCCTATTTGACCCCGCCCTGGATCCACCCCTGAAGGGATCGAGCCGAAATGAACAAACTTGGTAGAGGACCTTTAGTACTTCATGCATACCAAGTTTCATCAAAATCCCTTCAGCCGTTCTTGAGAAGAAGTTGAAAATGTTAAAAGTTTACGACGGACGGACGACGGACGACGGACGACGGACGCCGGACGCCACACTATGACAATAGCTCACTTGAGCCTTTGGCTCAGGTGAGCTAAAAACACTATAACACTGAGTCATTCAGGTCTAGAAAGGAATAGACCTTCTTCATATTACCGTTAGACTTGCACTTTAGACACGCCAAGACCCGACATCACAAGTTTTGATGCTATTTCTAATTGTGACGTCATAATTCAGATACGACGTCATAGCTAAAAATTACGTCAAATGTTGTCATGTCGGGTCTTAGGATGTGTAAAATACAAGTCAAATGCGGTAATGTGAAAATTGTCTATTTGAACCTTGGACCTCTTAATCTGAAGGAAAAAAACTTTACACCGAGCTATCATGATCACCGGTCGTAAAAGCACCTCTGGTATGCGTGCATATGTGTACTACCCGTGTATTTTTTAAGGCCAATATCTTGCAGATACACCGTCATGTCAAATTTCTAATTTCAACCATTGCAAAAATTCGCTAAAGAGGTTTCAATAAGATCATACTGTCTACGATTGTACCTACATATTTTATCTACTATATGTCACCAAATTTCATTCAAAAATTCCCTGTACATACCAGGCGCTTTTACGGCCTGTGATCATGACCATACAAAGAGTTGTGCAGATATTATGGTCCTCAATGTACTAGAAACAGGTATTATAATAAGTATACTAATCATGTGGTTTATGAAAGAAATAAGATGTATGATACGAAATTTTGATACACATTTCACTTTGCAGTATATTGTAATATTTTCATATGTAATATGTCTTTTTCAGCTGTTGGAATTATAGCAATCATCAAAAGACTTCTAAAGTACGATTGTATAGTGTTGGTCAGACAGTATAGGCCCCCTATGAGAGCTTGTACCATTGAGTTCCCAGCAGGTTTGTGTATACTGTCAACGTGGGGGTGGGGGGTGGGGGGGGTTATTCAATAAATATAGCAAATTTCTGTATTTCTTTACCCAGCAATGGACCATTACTTAATTAAAGATATTATTAGATCACCTTGACAAAGCTGAGTGAGCTTATGCTATACCTCCTCACATCTGTGTCCCTGTCTGCTTCTGTATACACATACTCAGTTAAGAAGGTAGGGGTAGCTCAGTATTTAACAAAGAACTGATGCTACAGTAATCAAACTTGCACAAGTGATTCATCTAGGGATGCTGAGATGGACCCATGCTTTGGATATTGCATTTGACCTTTCTTTTTTCGTGACTGAGTTAAGAAGTTATTGGATGCAGCTTTCCACAAACTTTCTTGAAATGACCTTGACCTACTTTTTCTGCTTTTAATATTTAATTGAATTTTGCTGCCATTATACATTGTAACATGCTGTCACAAGGTGAGCTTTGTAATCTTTGATTACCTACATTTTTTTTTTTTAAGTCTTCTAGATAAGAGGTTGGTAATTTTCAGCCATGTCATATGAAAATGAAAAGTATCATCATGTTCTGTTTGCTCATTGTAAGCTATTTGTATTTTAGGATTGGTAGATCCAGCAGAGAGTACAGAGACTTGTGCTGTCAGAGAATTGAAAGAAGAGACAGGTTACACTGGGGTAGTCAAACATTCCTCTCCAGGTATTTATAATTCATTTTGAATAATGCTAAACAGCCATTCGAAAAGCCTTCAGCACATGTCCTAGATGTTCTATTTCTAACAAGTTGAAGTAAGTTATCATTTACTTCCATTGAGCAAACCACTCCTTTCCTGTCACTGATAGTGTCCACATGGAATCGAAACTTATGATGTTGTGATTCTTCATGGAGTTTTTTTTTTATTGTTTTCACATCATTTTAATGATACTGGACAAAATTGATGAGACGTTGCAGTAGGGCAAGTCCTTATCGTTTATATATCTGAAAAGTCAACACTTTTTGCAAACACTTCGGGAGTTCTGCTAGGTCAAGAACATTTCTGTCATCGACGAACTATTGAAGTGTTTGCAAAAACTATGAACTTTTCATAAACCTAGACAATATATGGATTGATTTATTAGGCATTGCCCTACTGCAACAGCCGCTCATCAGTTTTGCAAAGTTTAACTTAGAAATTGAAAAAATACCCCAAAACTGTCTAAGGAATCACAACACCATACGTTTTGATCCCAAGCGGTGGATAGTGGTCTATCATACTAATCTACATGCAAGTCTAGCTGCTATGGCAGTTCACTGAATTCTGTTTGATGACTCTTATTTTAGCGAGCTGTGAGAAATTTCTGGGGAGCTAATGTCTTAGCTTGAGTGTTGGTGTGGACATTTAAAAGCTTAACCAGTGCTATATCTCATGAACAATGAGTACAATCAAATTGCATTTTACTAACAAACTGTTTATGAATACAAATATCCGGCTCCTGTCCCTGCATATACATATTATTTTTATCACATACAAGTTAAGGGTAAACAACATCTTTTTGACTTTTCATTTACCTTAGATGTTGAATTTCTGGCATATCTTTGCCAAGGTCTCCATGGAGATAAGTTTAAGTGCATATGTAATGACCATCATGATTTGTTATTCAAAGGACAAGAAAGAAATTTACTTTGTTGATTCGATAGAAGGCAGCACCCGAATTTCAAATACAAGGCGGTAAATACATGTATATCAAAGAGAAGAGTAGGACGGTTAGGAGGTATCTGAACCGCAATTTATGAAGATGGACCAGGCTTTCATTTGGGCACTTGACTTTTGACCTACTGACCTTGACCTTGGAATATGACCTACTTGTTTAAAAACCTTAAACTTTCCATATCTCACTGTTTTATGAAATTTCCATTTTACTGTAAAAAAAAAAACCCTACATGGTGAGTGATGATGTCTTCTGACAAGTCTTATTAAACAACTCTTGTTGGTGAGAAATTTTCCATTTGTATTTGATTATAGATTTAGAACTTTCATATTTTAACAAATGGTAAAGGGTGTGCTCAAATAATACAACTTGATTTTGTAGCTACAGGCATGGATCCAGGAGTCGGTAATACAACATTACAACTTGTCACTGTTGAGGTATGTATTTCATTCATTTAGTGAAGGCTCACATAGGGATACATGAGTACTTTCAATTCAACTACATGGATAAATGTTGTTGTACCTATACTTCATCCTGTCCTTCAGTCATTTTCATTTTTCAAAATCTTGATTACAGCTTTCATCTGGTACCATATGAATTGTCCCAGCAACCTTGAACTTGGAGTTTGACATTTTTTTTTTTAATTTTAAGTTTAACTCAAGCTTTACCTTTAGATAAATATGTACAAATGATGATAAAGCTTTGATGTTTGACTTACATGTAGATTCCTAATTATGACCAGTTGTTTCATGATTTTAACTTGTGACTTTGAACTAAGTGTACTGATGAAAATTGTAACATTTGTTGTGCCTTATGAAAGATGAAACTTTTACGTATGTCCTTACGTAAGAAATTGCAATTCTTTGAATGTGTTTCTCCAATAACTCTCTTATTTTGAGACATTCCTACAACTCCTTCAAGCTTTGTTGTCTTCTGGCATCTCATATTAATTTTTTTTCAGATAGATGGAGATTTAGAGTGTAATAAACACCCAAAACAAAATACAGGTATGTAGCAAATTGCAATTAACATAGACTGTAAATACTGATCAGTTTTAATAAGACTGTAGATGTCACATAAAAAAAATATTGAAAAAAATTTATATGTACGAAGAAAAATTTGATAATGCACTGAAAATCTCTGTTGGATAAATTTTATCTTTGGTATATTTTTCTTTAAGCCAAAATCCAATTTAATTTTGATATTTAAACTGAAAAAAAACCATAATTTTTATAGTTTCTTCATTTATTTTCATTTCCAAGATGATGGAGGTAAGTACAGTTAAACCTTTCCGTATGATCACTTCTACATAAAGATTTACTATTTCAAATTATTATTATCTTTATTCCAATGCAACAATAGTTTTCATTCTAAATTATGTTCCAACTATTAAGTGACAACCAGTATATGATCTCTAGTACAAGTCTCTTCTGTAATTGTATCATAATTTTCACATTTGAATTGCAATAAATTACATGTACCGGTACATGGACTTTCAGTTACATTTTGTAAATTTTCAATCAATGATAAAATTAGATCCTTTATAAATAATGGAGATTAAACTTTAACTGTTTTTATGCCTTACGTATTCACAAGCCAAGACTTTATATACTTTTGCTGTAAAATGGAAAAGAATCTTGGCTTGTTTTAGTTTAAACATACTTTATTTCTCCCATTTCTGAATTATAAGAGCTGATTGATATGATGTGAGCTTCATATTTAAGGGTTTGCATTTAATGAGACATTTTGCATTACATTTCTACATAATCCCCTTCAGTATCTATACACTTTTGCCACCAGTGTTTAAGGGCCTCAATACCACTTTTAAAGAACTCCTTATCTTGACTGGTCAGAAAGCCATCCAACACAAATATGACATCCTCATTGGACTGGAAATGGGTGTCAGAAATAGCTGCTTTCAGTTTTTGGAATAGAAGAAAGTCTGATGGAGCAAGATCAGGTGAATGAGGCGGATGCTTAATCAAATTAAAGCCACAATCATGAATGGCAGCCATGGCAGTGACAGACTTTTGAACAGGAGCATTGCCCTGATGGAACAACACACCTTTAACCAGTGAGCTTTCCGCTGTGCTTAAATTTAATATTTTCCCGTAACTGTGTCAGAAGTTAAGCATAGTATGTGCTATAATTGTTTGTCCTTTTTGGAGATAATCTATCTGCAGAATACCTTCAGCAACCCAGAAAACCGAAGTTCACAAAATATCAATCAGCCCTCATATGTTTAAACTAAAACATGCCAAGATTCTTTTCCATTTCACAGCAAAAGTCAATGAAATCTAATTGGATCATGTCATTATTCTTTAAACAATCTAAGAATGAGAGGTGTAAAATTGTGCCATGATCAGGCCTAACACCTAACATTTTATCTTTATCTCCATAACAGAATGTATAGAGGTCATCAGTGTACCAGTTAATGAATTACTGGAGAGAATAAACGGTATGGAATATTTAATCTATATGCAATATAAATAATGCTTTAGATATTCTACATATTTAATTACATGTATTGTGTGTTCGATATACATGTATGTCAAATGCTCTTGAATGATTTTGATGAAATTAAACTCCTTGCACTAAGAACATTTCCTAGGACCCAATTTCATTCCGCCACATATTGATTGCACGTATCTTCACTGATGGTTTCCTTTTATTCCCTATTGCTAAGGAGAGTGTCATTCTTGAAATTCCAAAACTCACTTGAGTGGAATCCGTATAGAAATAACTATGTTCAAATTTCCTTTTGTTTTAAGAAAATAAACTTATTCTATTTTGTAGCAATTTGACTTTAGAACTGTCAATATTTCACTTTCAGATTTTGAATTTAATTTTCTTATTTTCAGAAATGTCTTCATCTGGTTCTATCGTGGATTCCCGTGTATATTCGTATGCTATAGCTCTGGAACAAGCAAAGAAGATGGTCCATATCACAAACCCATCTACTTGACACCGGCTTTCTTGTAGGAGTCCAGGAATCACACAGTTACATATTGATAAACTCTAGTATTAATGCATTTCAAAAGGACCTGTTATAAGGGAAACAGAAGGCGAGACTGAAATCAGAATTTAGCCAGCTATTAGTTTCTTATTTATGAAATAAATGGTGAAAAAAAAGACAATGTTATATAGAGAACAGAAAGGAGAAGTGTTTAGTACATTCATTCCAATGTTTATTCAATGAATCTATTATAAAATGGGGGAAATGTGTTTTGTATTGAATCTTTCCTAAGAGACCAATAAATCACTTTTTACATACTAGGCCTTACTATAAGTCCTACATCAATTAAACTTGCATGGATGATGCAACTAAAGATGCTCACTACAATGCATGGTGTGGAGGCTGACCTACATTTCACACTTGAGTGAGCAGGTTAGCTAAAATGGAACAGGTCCATTCCCACCTTACTGTTAGTCCTACATCAACTAAACTTGCATGAATGATGCATCTGAGTATGCTTACTACAGTGCATGGTATGGAGGCTGCATCTGACCCACATTTCACATTTGAATGAGCAGGTTAGGTTAAATGGGACTGGTCCATTCCCGCCTTACTATATTTTTTAGTCCTTCATCATTTATAAAAATGTCCAAAGTAATCTTCCTTAGGGAAGTGGTGTAACATCATCAAATATAATTTCATCATTTAAACTTGCATTGATGATGCATCTGAGGATGCTCACTACAGTGCATGGTACAGAGGCTGCATCTGACCCAAATTTCACGCTTGAGTGAGCAGGTTAGCTAAAATGGGACAGGTCCATTCCTGCCTTACTATAAGTCCTACATCAACCAAACTAGCATGGATGATGCATCTGAGGATGCATAATTACATGCATGGTGTGGAGGACAGGTGCCGCATCTGACCTATATTTCACGCTTAAGTGACCAGGTGAGTACATTTGTTCACATGCATATATGATAAACTTTACCTTAGGACCCTGAATCAAACGTGAACTAACCAAATGTAAAGTATCTTCATCACATGTCCACAAATACTCTATTCATGGTGCAGAGAGTCAATAAGTGTGGCCTTTGATAGTTCTTGTTTACAATATAAGCCTGAAGAACCCTTGCACCTTGTTTGAATATATCGTTATTTAAAGACCTGGTTATAGTACCTATTTAGGTGCCAATACATGTAGTTCAAATGTCAAGGTCACTGTTCAGAAATTTGGAGAGAATGTATCTACATGTATTGATTTTGGAGTGGATTGGTTTAGTTAACCTCTTTTGATTTGATGGCTGTTGCATGAGGCTTACTGCTACAACAAAGACAATTTTTTCTGTAAGTTTCATACAGTCTTAGTTTAAACTGTTGAAAGATTTCAAAACCGACAGGGATCCTTCTTTTGTGATGCATGTGTTTAGTTTTATCATTCTTCAGTAAGTAAAGCAACTCTAAGAGATATGATGTGGAAATATATTTGCCTATACAATAAACGTGTGTTTGCCAGTTCAACCTTGAATTTAGGACCCTAAAATCAACAGGGCCACAGGCAGATTTATTCTTGGATCAAGCAAGGAGTGAAGCACCAGAATCGAGTAACATCATTGTAGGTTCAGAAGAACTTGAAATATGGTATGGAAATGAAACTTGTGTAGGTGAACAAACATGGTAAAACCAAGCTTTGTTGGTTAACAAAAACAAAGCATTGTTCACAATTAGATAAGTTTGCAAAACATTAATGTGCCATTTAACATTGTTGTCAGTATAAAAGCTGTTACATGCATCTGTAAATTAGGTCAAACTCAACGGTCATTTGGCCAAAATTTTTGGTCTTTTGCAAAAAATTATAGCCCATCCTCAAGGTGAAGAATATATGGCAAAAACACAATTTTTTAAGGAAGAATAGATGGACACCCTTATTACTATAAAGCATTTGGTAATGCCCTTGAAAAACTTTTTTGCAAGACAAAGTTTCTCTTATCTGCATTGACCTTGAAATTTTTTACTGAAATGTCATGAAGGTCATGACCCACTAGGGACATTTCTGTCTGAAGTTTTTTATCCTCTCACAACATAGTTGCAGTGATTCATGTGCAAGTGAGCGAGGGTGGGTGGGTACGTCACACTTTTATATACAGCCTAGAGGACACAGTTTTGATCGGATCATGACCAAACATCATACACTTATTCCTTATAGCAAGAGGAGGATCCCTACTGATTTTCAAGGTCATAGGTCAAAGATTGGAAATGGTTAAAATCCTTGTATACAGCCTAGAGGACAGTTTTGATCAGATCTCTACCACACTTCATACACATATTCCTATGGCAAGAAGAACCCTATTGATGTTCAAGGTCATAGGTCAAGGTCACAGATAAGAAATGGCTAAAATCCTTGTATATAGCCTAGAGGACACAGTTTTGATCGGATCTTGAAGAAACTTAGTACACAAATTCCTTATGGCAAGAGGGATCAAGGTCATAGGTCAAGGTTATAGATAAGAAATGGCTAAAACTCTTGTATACAGAATAGATGTAAGTTTTGATTGGATCTTGTAGAAACTTCATTCATGTATTCCTTATGACAAGAGAAAGAAACCTATTGATTTTTAAGGTCATAGATATTCTTGTATACAGCCTAGAGGGCATAGTTTTGATCAGATCTTGGTGAAACTTCATTCATGTATTCCCTATGGCAAGAGAAAAAATCCTATTGATTTTCAAGGTCATAGTCAAGGTCACAAATTGGAAATGACTAAAATCCTTGTATACAGTCTGGAGCACTGTTTTGATCGGATCTTAAAAAAATTTCATACACATATTTCTTTTGACCAGAGGAAACCCCCTGTTGATTTCCAAGGTCAAAGGTCAAGGTCACAGATTGGAAATGGTTGAAATACTTCTATACAGCCTAGAGAGCAGTTTTGATTCGATCTTTACTAAATTTCATACACTTTTTGCGTAAGACAGGAGGAACACTCTGATTGTTTTTTAAGGTCATAGGTCAGATGTCAAGGTCACAGATTGAAAATATTTAGAAATAGTTAAAATCCTTGTATACAGCCTAGAGGGTGCAGTTTTGATGGGAACTTTACCAAACTTCATACACTTCTTGCTCATGACAGAGAAAAAAGCCCTATTGGTTTTCAAGGTCATAGGTCAAGGTCACAGATTAGTAATACATTGTAGTAAAAATCTTTGTATACAGCCTAGAGAACATAGTTTTATTGGATCTTCACCAAAATTCATACATTTATTGCTCATGACAAGAGGAAGCACCCTATTGATTTTCAAGGTCAAAGGTCATAAGTCAAATGTCAAAGTAAGAGATTTGAAATATTTAAAACCCTTGTACATGTATACAGCACAAGTGAGTACAATTTACATGCGAGGGGATGCTAAGCTTTGCGTTGCCTAAGTTTTATCTTTCAACAGAGTACATCTGATAGGTTGGGGATGAAATAAACTCTGGAGGAATCTTTTACACAAGTTTGATAGAGAATACTTTGGGTGATGTGTCACTACAATATTCTGAAGAACTATAAAATTATATGAGAATTTATGAGCACATCAAAAGGAAATGAACCAAGAGATTGTGGGTTTCCTTCATGTATGTAATATCTATATATACATGTACTTCAAAGTAAATTAAATACAATGCTATGCTAATTTATTCGTCTTTGTCATATTATGGTGAAAATAAGCTAAGTCCTTGTATTCATGATTATACTTTTTCGACTAAATTTGTCCAATTTTGCCATGTTTCTGCTATGATTAGGTTGTGCAAAAATAATTACCCTTACAGTAAATCTTCAATTTTTCAAGTAGGTATAAAATGATTAATTCTTCAGTCTTTTCAATACAGTTTATTAAAATCACAACATATCTACTAATTAAACATATAAATAAAAATAAATAGGAAGATATTCAATATAAATAAGTGAATTTGTGCCCCTTTTCTCAAAATCTGCGCGAAATTTATGATTTAAATTATACAGCTAAACCTAAAGGGAGAAGCAGAAAGTGACCACTATAAACAGGTGACCTCTTTATAGAGGGTCAGTTTTTTACAGGAAATATTTTTTACTCTCAAACATGCATGTACATGTACCATGTTGCAACGTGGTCAAACCTTTGTTTTTGAGGAAGTGAACATACACGGTCATGTTTCATAGAAAACTAAGAAATCAATTTAAATTTCTAATTCAATGTTTATAAACATTGATAAATGAATCATATAGCTGTACATTATATTGATTAAATTTATGAAAAAGAGAAGTTCACATAAAAAATCAACGTTTTTTTTTTCAAGCAAACGAACAAGAATACATACAGTCATGTCTTGTTTGTCAACATTAAATCGGATAGGTTCCTCAACACATACCAAGGCAGACATGATTTTGGCGTGTCCACTTATTGCAAACCGTTTCATTTTCATAACATAGTCATTCATGTCATCAATTGTACACACGTTTTCTTCATGTTCCTCCGCCTCTGTGTCTGAGCCCCCTTCAGTGTCACTTTGTTCGTCGTTAGCGGCCAGAATGTCACACGCGTTTGCCTCCCAATTTACAGTTTCTGTGTCGGTCGTAGGGATCTCAGAGTCAATTGTCGGCAAATCGTGGTAATCAACAGAAAAAATGTCCTTTGATAATCGTAATAAAGCCAATGGTACATCGTCGTCATCGTCACAATCTTCGTCAGAGACACTATCACTGTCACCTTTCTGTTCGTCAGAACAAAGATCAATTTTAAATCCGCAGTTTGAAAAACATTTGGAGATTGTCAATTTTAAAACGTCTTCTCAAGATCTTGCAACCCAGTAGATTGAATCTAAGACGGAAATTTGTTTGAGTAGATCAGAGCCGTTCAGAGTTTTATTGGAGTCCATTTTACGTATGATATGCTGTAACTGACGTCGACGGTAACGCATTTTCATTGCTTGTGTATATATTATGTTTAACATGTATGAGCTGAGGTATTCAACATCATTGAATTGAGACAGATGATTTGATAATGATAACTATTTGTGTGCATGGCTCAATCAAATGTTGACTTAATTTTCTTTTTCTGGAAATCTTTCAATAACATTTCTGATCCAAAGTATTATGGCAACAAAATACAATTTTATTATTTCATCCCTTTGAACATTTGACAGCGGGAGGGTGCAAAGACTGCAGGTACAAACATGTTTATAAAAAAATTGTAAAGAAGTGAAAATTGAAACAACATGTACAATTAAATGTATATCTGAACACAATAAATTTGGAATATTTCCTAAATGTTTATCAGGATAATTTCAAACTTCCCCAAAGTTAATATGACCAGTTGAGGAAGCATGAGACTGGGCATCTGTTTGACCTTTCAGAAGTTTCTGACAAACTAGACATTTAAGTGAGAAATTAGCCACATCTGTATATTGACGGGATGCTTTGGCCTCAGACGCTATTTCCATTGCCTGAGCAAGAACCGATGCATCGTGGATACTAAACTTGGTGTTCACTGGTTCACCAGGTACTAAAGGTTCAAGAAAAAGAGGATCATAATGGATACCATCGTATATAACGAGTATTCTTTCATTGTAATGCTGATCCTCTCCAAATCTATCTATCCTTCCAGACTGAGTGTCCACTACATCAATTTCAATGCCATAATATTGAGATAAAATAGAGATTTCTATGGCACCACCCCAGGACTCGCTATTCATAATCCACTTGCAGTACTGTTTATTAGATTTACCCAAGAAAGCGTCCGAAAATGTAACAGGGTCGCTCATAACTATTCCAGCAATCAGTTCACGTAGATGTGGAGCACAATTCAAGTCAACATTGCCTTCGTTCATCAGAGCATAAATACTTGTAAAAAGACAAGAATTATTAGCAGGTACTACTTTTCTCATGAGCATCCCTTTTATGTCCATTGACTGACTCTGTATTGTTCTATCTAAGCTCTTTTGTTGGACCTTCTCTTTCAACGTGCTATCCTCCTCTACAATGAGAGTGTCACCTGACCTGAATGGCAGGGTAGACAACTGCTGCTGCTCGTCACTAAGATCTATAATTTTGGGTGGATATCCCTGTCTGACCTTGATACTATCTTTGGGAATTTTGGCAACGTCCGATATCATTTGCTTGAGCTGTCCTACACTAGAGGCCAAAGTAAGGCCTGTAAGAAAATGCTGACCAGTCTTTGTTTTGCATCTTATCTGTAGAGGTTTCGCCATTCTGAAAAAAAAGAAACATAGGTAATAACTGCTCACCTCCTCGCAGCATGTTATCATAACAGCAAAATTCAATTAAAAATTTTTTTTCTGAGTACACTAGCTTTAAAAAGCAAAATCACTCAAAAAATGAAAGTAGGTCAAGGTCATTTTATGAAAGGTTGATCAAAGATACATCTATTATGCATGTTTGATACATGTAGCACTTATGATATACTTTGCTTAATATAGGTTTTTAAAGGCAAAGCCATTCAGAGGAAAAAGTAGGTCAAGGTCATTTTATGAAGACTTCCAATATGCAAGTTTAGTACATATACCGGCAGCACTCATACTTTACCTAATATTGGCTTTGAAAGCAAAATCACATAAGCGGAAAATGTAGGTCAAGGTTATTGTATGAAAGTTTGTTTAAAGATACATCCAATATGCAAGTTTGGTACACAAAGCATTTATACTTTGCACAATATTGGCTTTTAAAAGCAAAATTACTCAACTGGAAAATGTAGGTCAGATGCTGCATCCAATGCATGGGTCCATATCAGCATCCAAAGATAAATCACAGGAGCAAGTTTGCTTACTGTAACATCAGTACTTTGTCGGATACTTTTCACTGAAGAGTACCGTATAATGACTTTGGTTCAACATCATCTTTTGATTTTTAAAATATGTGAGAAGTTATTAACATCAATAAAAAGAGGAAGAAATTTCAAGAACATTGTATGGCAAGGTTTTATCTCTGGAACCTGGTCCTAGGTCACAACACGTCAGCCTTAGGTCCAAAGCAACATTATTCCGATGAATATTGAAATCCATGCAAAGGGGAACTTTTGTCCTGGATAATGTTTTGTCCATCAAGTCTACCATGTCTACAGCAGAAATTAATCTACAATTCAATCCTAATACTAATAGGTCCTCTGGACCTGATAAAATTAGCCTATATTGGGTCTCCAGCCAAAACAATGGGTCCCAGAAGAAATTAATGAGTCCCAAGTACCGATACTATAAACAATCTTTTTTCCACAGCTTTTTCAGTCGGCAAATACAAGAGAGATGACTAGTTTTCAGCATTTTATGTTCGCGACAGTGTAAAAAATCTATTGAGAAACGTCCGCATCTCAAACTTAAAATATATTAAATTAATCAAATAGTATTGATTGCCTAAATTGGTTGTTTTTTACGCTAGTGATGTGACTTCAAAACAAACCAAAAATATGGTACATGAAGATCATCTCTACTTTGGTGTAAACTGTATTAAATAGATAATGTCCTGCAAAGTTTGCAATGGAAATTTTTTTTAACATATATTTGAATCACAATAATATTAATAAGAAATTACCCTTGGATAGGACTATGTGTATATACTAGTATAGCTTTTGATTGAAAAAAAACTTCCTGTTTCTTATTGCTCTGCAATGATTTCCTATAAGATACCACGGACATCAGAAATTGTATTAAATTGTATTTCAAATCTAAAAATCAGGTTGATTTATATCCGATATAAACGAGGGACATTTATACTACCTTATATGGCTTATACACTTCCACTCGACTTTGATGTAAAAATGAACTATGAAAGTGAATAATGAGTACAGTGGGACGCAGCCATTGGAAATCATATGCAATGGGTCCTTGGCAATTTTTATGCGTCAGGGACGCAGGGCACAGAGGTAGATTAATCCCTGCTACAGTGACCCTGACATTGGAGGTGTTACTTTGACCAAAAGTCATGACACGTACATATGCCATTATTATATGATGAATTGTATCAGTTTGAACCCAATTAGATGTAACATACAAATGTACAGACACTTCCTACCGGTATGTACATGTACGTATATATACAGATGTGCAAATGGAATGGAGTATATTTTTCAGGTCTTGCAATAATTGACCCTTCCGATTGCGGGAAAAAATGCAAAATTTCGTGACGTCACAATGCTCTTACCATGTGTTTACCTCGGACAAACAAGCTTCGAACCTCGGTCAAACATCGAAATTGCATTGTGACGTCATGGAATTTCTCAAATTTTTCCCGCGCTCAGAAGGGTCAATTATGAATGGGGATCATTTTCCTTTCAATATATATAATTAATGGGTACAGCATATCTTATAATCGCTGCCAAGGTTGCCAGGCTGGTCTCTTGGAGAGGGGGAAGTACCAGTATTGTTTTTTATCATTTTAAAATTTTCGGGAGGATTTAAAAAAAAAAAATTGACTGCCTGCCACATGTCACATAATAGTCAAGACTGACTGTGATGACGTATACTACAGATACAGATCTAATCGGGCATATAGTACATATATGGTACATTGCAATATATATTCAATATAGTACAATTATTCAATTGTGGGCATATAGTACATATACATATAATGGAACATTGCAATATATATTCAATTTGTGGAAATTACAAGACAGACTGTTACAAAATATGAATATAATGTATACGGCGGCACAATAGATGAATGGGAATGTTTTTATGCTGAAGTTAATCAATAAATGCATGAATCATGGGTAGTGGGCCAGCAATTCAAGCTGTTTGTTTGTACCCAAAATAATTGTAAATTAATCCCCTCTCTTTGGTTTTATAGAAGTTTGTCAAAGGAGGGCCAGTAACCCCTCCTTCCAAGTACATTATTCCGTTATTAAAGTATCTTTGCTTAAAGGCGTTGTGCCATCTATTGAAGGATCTGGACAAAAAAACAAACAAATAAACTTCTAAGAGACATTAATTAGTGCTTCATATCTACTATCTGTGCTGCTCACTTCAGAATTCGGAAAATTAAAGTTTTCTCTAAAGTCTAATTTGTTGGCATATTTTCCGATTAAAATTTATATAGGGGGATAGATCTCGAACTCTCATAACTAACGGTGTATGATATATGTCTGTACGACCAAATAGTATGCTCACAGTGATAGAAAAAAATTTAGATAGGGAGCTTTCTACGTTAATTTTAGCATGACGTCGTCGACGTTCTCCATAGACTCAGTGTTAAACATCGGCGACGTCGCGCTAAAACTAACATAGAAAACTCACCATCTAAAACTACATGTTTTCTTTCACTGTGAGCGTAATATTTGTCGTACAGACATATATCATACAGCGTTAGTTATGAAACTTCGAGATCTATCCCCCGATATACATTTTAATCTCAAAAATTGCCGACAAAGTAGAGAAAACTTCAATTTTCCGATTTCTGAAGTGAGCTCACTGAGAGTTTCATCATCACCTTAAAAATTTTAGTAAAATGAATGAAAATCCCCCCATCCCCCCATTTTTTTCTCTTTGAACTTTACTAAATTAATAAAAGTTCAGGTACTATATGTAAACAAATCTATTCTAATAAAGCCTACGCTCACGCAGCAAGATACGCCCGTTGGGATTTTTTTCACAACACTAAAATATCTAAGTCCAATAACTCCATAAGGACAAATTGGATGAACCTTAAAATCGAAAGGCGGCTTCCTCTTCAAAGTCTGATCAAAATGTACAAATATCATGAAAATCTGTTGACACATATTCAAGTTATTGCGTTCCATGCACCTATATTTTGCCCTTAGCTTAACATGTATGTGCATATAACCCCCCCCCCCTTCCTATTACACACAATATCTCGCTTATGCGACCAAAAAATTAAAAACCCGTTACATATGTCAAAGAGCATCCTTTCTACCTTAAGTATACAAAATTTCAAAACATTTCGACCAGAAATAGATTTTTAAATAATTTTTAACTATTTTAGTATATTTTCACTGTATTTTAAAATATCTAAGTCCCATAACTCTGTAACGACATATCGAATGAACCTGAAAATCGAAAGGCGGCTTCCTCTCCACAGTCCCATCAAAATGTATGAATATCATGAAAATCCGTTGACGCATATTCAAGTTATTGCGTTCCATGCGCCTATATTTTGCCCATAGCTTAACATGCATGTGCATATTACCCCCCCCCCCTTCCTATTACACACAATATCTCGCTTATGCGACAAAAAAATTAAAAACCCGTTAAATATGTCAAAGAGCATCCTTTCTACCTTAAGTATACAAAATTTCAAAACATTTCGACCAGAAATAGATTTTAAAATAATTTTTAACTATTTTAGTATATTTTCACTGTATTTTAAAATAATTTTTAACTATTTTAGTATATTTTCACTGTATTTTAAAATGTCTAAGTCCCATAACTCTGTAACGACATATCGAATGAACCTGAAAATCGAAAGGCGGCTTCCTCTCCACAGTCCAATCAAAATGTATGAATATCATGAAAATCCGTTGACGCATATTCAAGTTATTGCGTTCCATGCGCCTATATTTTGCCCTTAGCTTAACATGCATGTGCATATAACCCACCCCTCCCCCCTTCCTATTACATACAATATCTCGCTTATGCGACAAAAAAATTAAAAACCCGTTACATATGTCAAAGAACACCCTTCCTACATGAAGTATACAAAATTTCAAAACATTTCGACCAGAAATAGATTTTTAAATAATTTTTAAATATTTTAGTATATTTTCACTGTATTTTAAAAATCTAAGTCCCATAACTCTGTAACGAAATATCGAATAAACCTGAAAATCGAAAGGCGGCTTCCTCTCCACAGTCCAATCAAAATGTATGAATATCATGAAAATCCGTTGACGCATATTCAAGTTATCGCGTTCCATGCGCCTATATTTTGCCCTTAACTTAAAATGTATGTGCATATAACCCACCCCCCCTTCCTATTACACACAATATCTCGGTTATGCGACAAAAAAATTAAAAACCCGTTACACATGTCAAAGAACATCCTTTCTACTTGAAGTATACAAAATTTCAAAACATTTCGACCAGAAATAGATTTTTAAATAATTTTTAAATATTTTAGTATATTTTCACTGTATTTTAAAAATCTAAGTCCCATAACTCTGTAACGACAAATCGGATGAACCTGAAAATCGAAAGGCGGCTTCCTCTCCACAGTCTGATCACTATGTATAAATTTCATAAAAATCCGTTGACGCGTATTCAAGTTATTGCGTTCCATAGGCGGACGGACAGACGGACAGACGGACGGACGGACGGACTTCGCCATACCATAATACGTCCCGTCAAATGACGGGCGTATAAAAACTACTCTACGGTCATTCATTCTAATAACTAATTTTCAAACCTATAATATTCACTTTTGGACCTGGATCTCCGCTGACAGAGAGGATCCGCTGTTTCGCACGAATATGAATTCGTACTTTAGCTGTTAGCATAGAAATTATTTTTTTTTAAACATGAATATGGTAGAAACTGCATTATAAAAGATATCTAGGGGATAAATGAACCACAGATCAATTCAATACGATGGGACAATACAAACAGTACGAGTTTTTCTAGTACGAGCTACTGAAGATATGGTACGAAACATTTTTGGGCGAAACGACAAGATCTTCATTTCTCGAATAAGTCGACGTTTCAGTATAATACAACATTATAAACATTGAGGTTGTGCTGCATAAAATTACTAACCAATAATGAGATATACAACACTTTAACTAATACTTGATTTATCTTATATCTAGATCTAGTTTTTTTTCACTCGAATTTTCTCTGTCATCTCCAACTCCAACTGCCAAGTGTATGCATCTACCTATCATAAATATTATTTAAATGCACAATTTGGTTTTTTCCATAAACAGAGTAACTACCCTGTCAGTTACATACCACAGGGGCCAAATGCTACCCATATTTTCCGTTATATACAGGAAAATTTCCCCCTATTTGGGACCTTTATTTGGCCTCATTCCCAGTGAAAAATAGTACTCTCTAGTACTTAAAATTTCCCAATCAGGTATACTGGTCGAACAGATATTTCCGAACTGAAGATATTTCCGAACGATTCGCTTGTTCGGTTCATTGGAGTTACTTTTTCACAATTTCGGTGATACAGATAGGTATTCTGAAAAATAACTGACATGCAAAAGGAAATCTCAAAATAACTTCATTTAGTATATTTTAAGCGTTTGATTCACCTGCTGTGTTTAACTTTCGTCTGTTTGGGAGCAGGGGAAAGCGGCATCATTGAGTTAAGAACATATCTTGACCTAGTTTTGGAGTCACATATTTTCTAAAAATCTATTCTTGTTAACTGATCAATACAAACCTACAATATTTACATTAGTAGCAGGGATTTCAATAAGAGCCGGCACCCGGCGAAATAACGCCCTTCGATTGACCAAAATCTCCGCCTCGAATTTTCTCTGAGGAAACGATTTTGGGGGGTTTCTTTTCGTTCACAAACATTTATTTACGTTCCTTTCACATACAAAATGTAGACGCTTACATGTTCATCGTGTACACAAATATGTATGCAACAACGTTTAATCTGGGAAGCTGACAGAAATAACAATATGAAACGATCATCAGAAAAAAAAGAGTGGCAATATATCCTTTGCTAAAAAGCCGGAACCGATTAGAGACGGCGCGTGATACGGGCGAAATATATGAATCATTTTATTTCATGGGACCTCAATGCTTGTGAATTATGTAAATATAGCAAATAAGTATCCCCCTCCCCCGATTATTTAGCTCTATAAGTCGGGAGCCTAAGATTGGGATAAGAATAAAATAAGAAAACTGATGACGCGTGCTCTACGCTACATCGATTAATTTAAAATACATGTAAACGTATTCATGTATCGCATTATAGAACGATCGACTATGGATGTCGGAGAGTTATAGCAATAAACATACATATATATGTATACTAACGAATATTCGAATACCAACTTTCCATTCGAATATTCGCTGAAAACTATTCATTCGCGAATATTCGATTCAGCTCTGATAAGTTTTGAAACATATTTGATCTATATTTGACCCCAGGAGAGACAAAAATGCAAATCGTTCGGAAATATCTTCAGTAACTTGCGTAAAATGGCCGTTTAAGGAGGTATTAAAATACCCTCAAATCAGCATTTGTAGGTGATTTTCAGAATTATTTTTACTTGGGGAATTTTTATAAAGGGTGGAGCATTAACTGTTTCAAGTTTTTATTGTGATTGGACGTATAGAACTAGAAGTCAAGTTATTGACGAAAAACTGCAAAAATGGTTCAGAATTGTCTGCTTGACCAGTAGACTGTAGATGGAATTATCATGGAAATTAGTGAAATTTACAAGTTCAAAAGTAGCAAATTTACTAATTATTAGCCATATTGTTGTAAGCATAAGAAATTAAATCATACTTAAAAGAAAATTATTTGAATAAACATTAAAATCTGAACTTTTGATTATATAAACTGTCATTTTACTTTTCGCAAGATATTCCCAACGTTGTTAATTTTCCCAATTGCATGGGCCCCTTCCCCATTCCCATATTACTAAAAAAAGATCATTAAAATCACTGGTATTTCGTCTTGCCTTTCCTTTAATTTGGCTAGAGTTACCTCCCTCTTTGGATTACAATCCTTAGACTTAATCCATTTCTGTTATATTAAAATTGCTCTACTGTAACAAATTTTCTGATGTTTTCACTTCTTGTATATCAATGTCTCGAGACTTGCAAACAATAAAAAATATATTATCAAAGAAATTAGTCAAAATAGGGGTGTAACAATACTGTATATCGATATATTGTGAGTCTGTGACATTAAATGAAGTCTTATGGTATTGCGATACAAAATATGTATCTTATATTCTTAATATATTGTATCCTTATAGACAGGGCTTGAAATTCAGAGAAATTCTTAAGGAGCCATAGGGGCTCCTAGTTCTGAAATTCAAGGAGCCCGTAACAAAATCAAGGAACCCGTAAATATTCAAGTTTCTTTTCTATTTATTACATAAGATAATTGATGAAAAGAAATCATTTATTTTGATACACCATCTTTGACAGCAGTAAATCATTTTGGGTCCAAATATTGAAACATCCCCTCCCTAGTCTGACATTGCAGTATTGTTCATGGTAATCTCTGGCAAAGAAAGCTGACATTTTTTTAATTAGCCCACAATATATGAGGCCCCCCAAAAAACCCTCAAGAAATCCAGACGAGTCTTTTTTAAATGTCAATTGTATCAGGAGCCTTCTATATTGCACTCAGACTCGTCAATAAAACAATGGCTAGTGAGTATTTGTGAAGACTGTCTTTAAACAGAGGATCTCAGCCCTCTAGTTAAAAGCTCCTTATAGTTTCTATTGAAATTATGGAAAGAACTTCCACCAGATAAATTTTATTGATCTAATAAATGTACTACATGTAGTTGAACAATAGAAGATATATAATAAAGCTGCATGTATCATGTGTATATCGGAGGTACATGTAAATTTATTTATGTATTAGAATGTGTTACACACTGTCAACGCATGTCACCTAAGGGATTCTGTTGTTTGAAAATCTTTTCTTTATATTTGTAGTGATGTGAGAGAAGAAGCAGGTAGTTTAATTAGGGGTCCTGAAATCCAGAAAGAATACTTGAAGAATACTTTGCCAGTACTCATCTAGGCCAAGCTAAATCTATATTATTCTGAGTAGCTGAGGTGCCTTGTCACCTATTGAATTTAATAAAATCAGAATTAGAGTAAGTATGTTTATATAGTCTACGATAAATCTATGGATAATCTTTTTTTTTCCAGTTGGTTTCAAGAATTAAAGTAAAAGGGATTTCACTTGTGTTTTCCTAATTACAAGTCCTTTTTGTTGAGTTCAAAAATTTTAACCCTATAGACCCTTTCACATTATCTGCGGTACTGAATTTGAAGCTCAGTTCCGGGGGACAAACAATAGATTGCGCATGCACCAGTGACGTAATTTGATTGTTCCAAGACGTTTTTTGCGGAACAAACGAAACACGATTCCGCGCTAAACGCCCTAGAACAATCAAATGACGTCACTGGTGCATGCGCAATCTATTGTTTGTCCCCCGGAACTGGCATTCAAATTTAGTACCGCAGATAATGTGAAAGGGTCTATTACTTTTATCTTTAAAAAACTCTTGCATGAAGCCTGCAAAAAATAGTTACTGGTATTTCAAATTGCACATCTATATTCTGCTTTTCTATTGATGTATATTTTTTATGACATTTTTGACAACAGTATTTGAGAATCAATGAGTGTAATTAAGCTATATCTATATATTAGTGATGCTGTAACTGTTTCATTTTTCTCAAAGTTATTTCAGGATTTTAATTCGAGGAAAATTTCATAATAAATGCAATGTGGCATGAATTGAAGAGGGATGTATGGTCCAGATAAATTTTCATGACCAGTGCATGTATCTTTGATATGATGAAGTCATATTTTTCAGAAATAAACTTATAAAGAATATCTCAGAATTGTTTTCTTTATTCCAGTGCACATGTATGACTGAAGTTTTGAATGTAGGAGATCCATGTTCAGGAGAACAATAAGGATGAAGAAGAAGTGTTCCCTGGGACTGCTGTTGGTGCTGGTGTTTATACCTCTCTTTCTTCTCTCCATGTACTCTATGGTCATATTACCAGTAAACACAGGTACTTACAATTACTTGTATACCTCTCTTTCTTCTTTCCATGTACTTTATGGTCATATAACCAGTTAACACAGGTACTTACATTACTTGTATACTGTATAATCCCTTGGATTATGTTTTTATACGTGTTGCAAAACTTAGCTCCTAAATTGAGGTAGTATGGGCATGCTGACAATTGGGTGTCAACATTTTCCCGACCATAGATCCACTATGGAAGGTGCTATTACAATGAAATTTCATACACTTACAATAAGTCAAAGATGCCTCTTTTGATTTTTGGATCCAAAGGTCAAGGTAAGGACTTTGATCATTGAGAATGCTTTTCAAGTCATAACTGAGTGTATAATGCAACTATCGACTTGTAACCTGTCAGAAATATTCCTCATGAGTCAATGATGTACCCTAACGATTAATAATCATTAATTGGTTAAAGATTAGATGTCAAGGTCATAGGACTTTGATTATTGGAAATAGTTTCCAGATCATAACAGAGTGTGTGTTTCATTTATCAACTTGAAACTTGTGAAAAATGTTCACCATGAGTCAAGAAAATACCCTATTCATTTTGGGATGTCAAGAGGTCAAAGATGAAAGTGACAGGACTTTGATAATTGAAAATGGTTTCCTAATCATACAACATTGTATGTAATGCAATGATCAATATGAAATTGAGTGTGTATTTCACTTATCAACTTGAAAACTTTCCAGAAATGTTATCCGTAGTCAAGGATGTATCCTATTGATTTTGGAGTCAAAAGGTCAAAGGCCAAAGTTACAGGACTTTGATGATTATTAAAAGTATTAGTAGTTTCCTGATCAAACAACGGAGTGCGTAATGCACAGATCAACATTAAGCTTACCAGAAATGTTCCCCATGAGTCAAGGATGTACCCTATTGCTTTTGGGGTCAAAAGGTAAAAAGTTATTGGACTTTGATGATTGAAAATGGTTTTCAGATCAAAACAGAATGTTTTGAACCATAGTGATTGTGCTGAATTTAAGGGATTCTTATCTGCCTTAAAAACGAAATTATTCTCAGTGCAAGTTTTGCAACTTGGCACATTTCACTTGAGCTTGTTTGATAGTAATATCTTTTATACCGTCATGTAAATACATTGTAGTTCTACAAACATACAGAATGAAATCTTACCTACATGTTCTGCTGTATAGAAATGCTGCTCTTAATATTGTGATATTATTTCCTGTTATTGGTATATGTTATGTTGAGATGTGATTTGAAATATTTTTCTTTTCAGCACCTAGAAGGCTCATTCCTAGAGTACCTGGAACAAGGCTTGTCAAGTATTACCAAAAGGTACTTGTGTAAAGGATTGTGTTGTTTTGATTGTCTGTCTTATTCTTAAGGTCATTCCTGGGGATTTAGGAAAAAGGATGAATTTCTTTTAAATTTTACTTAATAGTGAATAGTGATAAGTTGGTTGATTTGTTTTACTCTATCATGCCATAATGTTCTCTGAACTCAAGTTTATGTATTAAGTTGATCTTATCTTTTTATAGGATTACATCAACGAGAGTATTTTAACACCAGCGGAAACACTAGATCTGAAGCAGATAAGAGCTGAGAGGCAGTTTAACTTGGAGAAGGGCTGTAAGCACCTTAAAGATGAAGGCTTGGTGCAGGAGAATGTTCCACCAGAGAAACTAGGTCATGTCATTGTTAACGACCAGTATAGGGTGCTGTTCTGCTATGTTCCCAAAGTAGCATGTACAAATCTTAAGAGGGTATTTCTGTTACTTACAGGAAAAATGAACACTACAAAGCCATTAGACCTTAAAAGTAAAGATGTCCATTTCGCATACGATAAATATTTGACATACTTAGATTCATTTACCCCTGAAGAGGTGGAATATAGAATTAAAAATTATAGGAAATATATATTCGTCAGAGAGCCGTTGGAAAGACTTCTGTCAGCATATAGGAACAAATTTATGGAGAAAAGCGAGTATTTTCATAAAAGATATGGAAGACGTATAATTAGACGATTCAGGGAAGGAGTGTCAAAAGAAGAGAAAATTGTCGGTAACGATGTCAAATTTATTGAATTTGTTCAGTATATAACAGACCCTGATACTATCAGACAAGAAGGATATAATGAACACTGGGCACATTACTCTGCATTATGTCATCCATGCTGGATGAACTATGACTTTGTAGGAAAGTATGAAACTTTAGATGACGATGTAGATTATGTTTTGAAAGACATGCACATAAATGATTTTGTAAAATTCCCTCAAAGAGGGGCCACCTATAAGAAGAAAAAGACCAAAGATGAACTATATAAATTTTATGGACAGATCCCACCAAAATATCTAAGGAAGCTTTGGAAGATATTTGTTAATGATTATAAATTGTTTGATTATCCTTATCCTGGAGTTCTACAAAAATATTTAATGCAAAGTTAAACTTCTCTGACAGTGAAACTTCTGTAATAATACTTAGTATTGTAAAATTTTGTTTTAGGTACACATACTTTTAATGTACATCTTTATGTTTATGCAATCCAGAAGTTCGACAGAACATGTATACAAAAAATGTACTCTTGTTTACCAAAACTTTTTATAGAACCACAAAGTCCCATTTGTTAGATATATGTCAAGTACATGTAATATTTTCATTGGATACAAGGCAAAAATATGATGTTATGGTTTCATAGATTAAAACATATTATATTTATTTATTTTGCACATCTTCATGGCATGTAAATAATGAAATTGCATTTATTTAGATTTGTAAATAAAAAAACCATGTATCATATCTTTTTATGCCAAGAATAGCTGCATTTTCGTATCACTTATGGATAACATCGAAAGTGAACACTGGGAGAACATTAAAGTCAACCTCAAGGTCAAATTGGCTAACTTACAGTCAGATATCTTTGGACATCCGTGGCTATATTATTGTTATTCCAAGTCATTCATTTCATAGCCCAAAGTCAAATGTTACCATTAATTGTCAAATATAGAGCAAGGTGTATTTTTGTTCATGATTTGATTAGGTTAGATAGGGTAATATATGCATTTTTGTCATTTTTACAGTAATTATTCTTTAAAACAAAACCAAAGCAGATAGGACTTATGTAAATACTATATTATTTTTCATATTTACTTTCTTGTAAGGTCCTTATTTTTAGTCCCCTACCGGCAACGCCGAAGGGGACTCTTAGTTTCCTCTTGGTCTGTCTGTCTGTCTGTCCGTCCGTCCGTCCGTCTGTCCGTCTGTCCCATTTTCAGTTTTCCGGACTTTTTTTCGCTGTTGTTGCATATATTGAACTCATTTTTGGTATGTGGATATATCTCAATGTGATACAGATCAAGTTTGAGTTTGCTTTCGATTGACCTAATTTTACAAGAGTTATGGCCCTTGGACTTGGCAAATTTTATGAAAATTTCAGTTTTCCGGACTTTTTTCCGCTGTTGTTGCATATATTGAACTCATTTTTGGTATGTGGATATATCTCAATGTGATTCAGATCAAGTTTGAGTTTGCTTAACATTGACCTAATTTTACAAGAGTTATGGCCCTTGGACTTGGCAAATTTTATGAAAATTTCAGTTTTCCAGACTTTTTGCCGCTGTTGTTGCATATATTGAACTGATTTTTGGTATGTGGATATATCTCAATGTGATTCAGATCAAGATTGAGTTTGCTTTCGATTGACCTAATTTTACAAGAGTTATGGCCCTTGGACTTAGCAAATTTTATGAAAATTTCAGTTTTCCGGACTTTTTTCCGCTGTTGTTGGATAAATTGAACTCATTTTTGGTATGTGGATATTTCTCAATGGGATACAGATCAAGTTTTAGTTTGCTTTAGATTCACTTATTTTTACAAGAGTTATGGCCCTTGGACTTAGCAAATGTTTTGAAAATTTCAGTTTCCGGACATTTCTTTGGTTCTATTGCAAATAATGCACTGATTTTTGTAAATGAATACATCTCAGTATGATACAGACCAAGTTTGAGTTTGGTTTCCATTGGCCTATTTTTACAAGAGTTATGGCCCTTGGACTTAGCAAATTTCATGAAATTTTTAGTTTCCCAGACTTTTTCATGCCTGTTATTGCAGATAATGAGCTGATTTTTTGTATGTGAATACATTATAGTGTGATGCAGATTTGAGTTTAATTTAGATTGACTAATTTTCACAAGAGTTATGGCCCTTGGACTTAGCAAATTTCGTGAATTCAGTTTTCCAGACTTTTCTTGGCTGTTGTTGCAGAAGATGAACTGATGAACAGAGACGCAAGTCATAAATTTATGCCACCGGTAGGGGACTTATATCGCACTGCGATCATTGCATTTTATTCATTTTGCAAGTGTTAAATAGGACATGAATGATTTGTACAAATACTCTTGCCAACTTATGTGTAATTAAAAAAGTGTAATATGATATGAAATATATATGTAGATGTATATAGTTATGTACTCTTAGTCAGGAATATATATACACACATATAGAAAAAAATTGAATATCTGTGATTATTTTCTAACATGAAATGGCTTGTTGAAATCACAATTGTTATCTAATACATTTTCAAGTATACATGTACACATATAATGGTATTGCAGGCCCCTCTTCTTATATATCAATAGGTGTATGAAATTTTGTGTATTTGATCACAGGCACATGTAGAAAGAGCGTCAATATCCTGTATGATACCCCTTTACAGGTCATAAGAGAATATATGTATAGAGAGACAAGGCTTCCGACGAATTTTCAGCTAGAAGTAGCATCTGAAATGTTTGCATTTGTCATGTTTGGAGGGCAAAATGGGGTATGACCATAAAGATTTATTTGTATACTTCCTAGAAACATCAATAATTCACCCAATAAGATCTCATAACATAGCCTAATCGTCTACCTAAGTTGGACTGTTTTCTACTTTCTGTCTTTAAACTCCATTGTCAGATTGGACAAATACTGATTCATTCAGAGGCTTTACTCTGCTTACTGTAAGCAGAGTAAAACACCTGGATGATTCTGACTAGCTAATCTGGCAATGGAGGTTCAAGACAGAAAGTAGAAAAGAGTCCAACTTAGGTAGACGATTAGGCTATGTTATGAGATTTTTTTGGGTGAATTATTGATGTTTTTAGGAAGTATACATAATCTTTATGGTCATACCCTGTTTTGCCCTTCAAATGCTAAAAACTGCAGAAATGCTACTTCTGGTTGGAAATTCGTTGGAAGCCTTGTCTCTCTATAGATACCAGTATTCTCTTATGACCATACAGGATATTGACGCTCTTTCTACTGTGCCTGTGTATTTGATCATACATGTACTTGTACCCTATGAAGTATTGAAAAGTATTATTTTTTTATTTGTCCAAAAATGTTTGATACTTAAACCGAAAATTTTTAAAATGTTGTACTTAAAAGAAACTTTTTGTAGTATTATAGGAAATTGTTTTGAATTTGTTTCTTGAACTCAAATTCTCCATGTAGATAGTCCCTGTTCATCATGATGATATTTCCTGTAGACTTCTAATTGTTCCCGTTATCCTATTCTTTAAATACATGTACTTGAAGTTTTATTATTTAGAGATTAATTCACATGTATATTTTTATAATACCATGACATTCTATATTTTTATTACTAGCCATTGTAGAATTATTGTGTGAAAGTAATATTTTTAAACATTTACTAGTTTTTTCAGATTCAATATTTTCATGTTCCCATAACAGGAGATAAAGTGCATTTAGTGTTTTGCTTGTCCATAATTCTGTAAAAACTAAAACCTATATTATTTATTATTAATTTCTGAGTTGAAAATGTTTTACATTTGTATTCTCCCACATGGCACAGGCTGATTCATCTTTTCAGCAGTGCTTGAGAATTTGATTCGGCACCCTTTATCCAGCACTGTTGATTGTTCATTTATGACGTCATAGACAAACTGATGTACGTTATTTCACGTCACATTTAGCACAACGTTCAGTCATTCTGATGCGTAAACAAGAGGAATTTGAAGGTTTCAGTGTGCAAGAAAATTATCAAGCACCACATTTGAGTTCCGGATAGAAACATATCTGTCGCAGGTGTCTGATATTTTTCTTTCCGGAACTCAAAATGGTGCTAGATTCTATATTCCATGTTGCAGTTGATACCATCACTTTAACATTGTGACATTAATCTTTAATTTTGACCCTCTTTACAGATTACAAAGATTCATGTTTCACAAACATACTTTTTTAGCAAAATCAAGCAATTCGTTACATACGTGTAGATGGCATCGCATTTCTTTCCAAAGTGTGACCCCCAATTACATGTATGTCCGCGAACTCTTATCTAATCTAACCAACCAATTAATGTTTCAGCAGACATACTTTTCCTTGTATTTTATATTCTGTGAGTGTTTTTGTGTTTGTTTTTGTTGTAAGTTGATATATACATTTTAATTCATAGCTTTCTATCATGTGGTTATTTTGTTCAACAATTGATTACAGGCCAATTTATTGAAAAAGAAGCATTTTAATGTTATTTGAAGTAAATGTACATGTACATGTACAGGAAAACCAAAGAAATGATTATATTGTACTTTTTCATGTAGTTTATATCTCTGTGTATGATTTTGGTGCTATATTTCTGAACAGTCACATATTTTGTATCACGATTATGGTTGAACATTAGTATTTTTATACCCCTGCAATATTACACAGCATTAAGAGTTGTTTTTTTTTTCTGTCTTTCGCTCTTATTTTCAGCTTCAAGCTAAAGAGTCAAAAACTTTAAACCTGTTAAAACCAAATATGATCTATTTATACTTATCTAGAGAGGAATCTTACCTGTCAATTTAGGGTCAGAGGTCAAGGCCACTGATAGGGGAAATTATAGCTTTCCAGATAATAATTCAAGAAGCATCAAGCAAGTCCTTCTTATTTGAAGCCAGATTTTCTGCAAGTGCTTCATGTTATAAAATCAAGAAGTCAGACATGTTTGTTATGTCAGTTAAAATTACCTTACAAGTAAAATTCACTTTTAACTATCAAAGTTAAGTGACATTTTATAATAGCTACACTATATGTATAAATAATGTGGCATTATCTCTACCTAATATGTGATTACATGAAGTTTTGGTACAAGTTGTATGTTTTAGCAGTATTACTTTACAAAGTGTACGGGAAAATACTGTTATTTATTTTCCCAAATAAGCTGTTTTTCAATTAGATTTTTTTAAGTTAAATTTTTATATGTTTTAGTCTGTTTTGTATTTTCTCAGTCGTTCTCAATCATGTAATAATTAAATATTGTCTCAGGAATTCCATCATAATATGTTATCAAGAAATCCTGTATTTTGTTTTGATACATTGTTATCTTTCTATGTAGGTCTCTTCTTTATACCCTTTCACTGTTGCTTGCCTTAATTAAGAATCTCTTTTGATAGTACATTTTTATTAGTTTTTCATTCTATTTTGAATATTTCATTTTGCTCATATTTTGTAAAGTAACATTTCGTTCATCATTAATTTTCAAAAATAAATATTTGCTACAAGTACATGTATGTTGATGTATTTTCAAGTTTGTCTCATGCATGTGTATACCTGTTTAAGGGGGTCCAGAGCAGTATCCGAAAAGATGTTCTGAAAATAAACATAAATTTATCTCCTTTCGACAATTTCTTTTAAAAGTCTTATTGATCATTTATAATTCTATACATTTCCGATTGCCCACATTATATCTAAATGAAAAATACAGAACTTGTTAATTTTCTGCCTCTACAGACGATTTGTAACTGTTTTTCATTACCTAAAGTGTGCTAATTTTAATGTCACATTTACAGCCAGTTTTGGGGCTTTCAATGTGTTACATAATATATGTAAGTTCGTAGCTTCAAAACCAATGGTAAAAAATTGATGAAACTTTGCATGTAGAAAAAGTATGTTTCAATTATGAACATTTATAATTTTTAGGAAAATTAAATGATAGGATCTTTATTTGAGTCTGGCTGTCCTGGACCTCCTTAAGATCACAGCTTAAAAAATTGAAGGAGCGGTTTTTACATCGTAATAATGGTGCATAGAATGAAATGTTATTTGGAATCATCAAGGCTATTGAATCATGTCTAATCATGTGTAAAGGTTCGTCTGTTCGATACTGAGAAATGACCATAAAATATGTCTAAATGTTCATTACATAGAATAAGCAACTGCAAATATCAGATAAATGATAGTAGAGACATACTGAATATTTGAATATCAAGTTTTCAAATGAGGTAGCACTGAATGAATTTACACTTCTGCGAGTGTCTTCATGGTGTTTTTATAGAATTCAGAATTATATATCCATGCTTTCACAAGTGATAAATTGGAGGCGGACCAGTGAGCAAGATGTTCAAATGACCTAAAATATTTTCCATCCAAGAGACTCTGTAAATTAGTTTAGGTAGTCATCCAAGTTGCCAAACATGCAAACTTGCCGATTCATAGATGGATACTTTGGATCTAGACACTGAGGGACATCGGGAATTCTCAGATACTTGTTTACTTTGTGTTCAACTGTGACCTTGAACTATGGCCATGAAACATAATCACAAAAGGTTAATAAAGATGATTATTTTCTCACAGTCCAATTTATGACTACATTTTGAACTATAACCTGGAATGCCATTATAAATCCGTATTACATGAAAGGCAACAGTGAATATACTAAAGTGTGCCAAAACTATAATGGCTTATATATAAAACTCACCTCTCAGTAACTTCGAGACAATTCTCAACAAAATTCAAGGAACTGTTGTCCCTTGTTTGTGAATGTTTATCACAAAGTTGATCCAACTCACAGATCAAGGTCTCAATAGGTCATCTCACATGGAATACAAGTGTGGAATAGGAAAGCCCTATACCTCAAAAGTAATGAACAAGGTTAAAGTGTTTCCAAAGTAGATCATACTCCCAGGTCTAAGTCAAAACTTGTGGTGCCAAAGGTCTTGTCACAAGGAATTCACAAGCTTTTCATTCAAAAGGTACATGTTTACCCAAGGTCAATCTAATTAAAATTCAGCTCTCTTTATTTCATAAAATAGCAATCCAAGGAATGCTTGTGTCACCTGCGAAGTGGTTTGATTATTGGTATCAGTAGAAAAGTCTTGTCATATGAAATTCATTTGAACTATCAGACCTCTTAATTACAAATTAAAAGATATGGTCATTCTCAAATTTTCAGAAAAGAGTGTCAATCATCTAGGTCAAGGTCACTACGTAAAAATTGGTAACAAAAAGGTCTCATGAAATATTAAAGACCTATCACCTACCAATTAAAAGATAAATACAACCTTAGAAAAGAAGGTCAATAGCAAGGTCAAGGTCAAAAGGAAAAAAAATTATGGTATGTTTAGAATGGCATTGTTACAAGGAAAATATATGTGAAATATCAAAGCCCTATCACCTACCAATCAAAAGATATAGCCAATATTACTTTTCTTTAAAAGTAGGTCAAATATCTAGATCAAGGTCAAATTTTATGGTCTGTGTAGAAAGGTCTTGTCACAAGGAATACACATGTGAAATACCAAAGCCCTATCACTTACCATTCAAAAGATATATCCATTCTTAATTTTTTTGAAAAGTAGGTCAAATATGTAGGTCAAGGCCAAAAGGTAAAAAAAAGTATGGTATGTGTAGAATGGCATTGTTACAAGGAAAATACATGTGAAATATCAAAGTCCTATCACCTACCAATCAAAAGATATAGCCAATATTAGGTCAAATATCTAGATCAAGGTCAAAAGGTCAAATTTTATGGTCTGTATAGAAAGATCTTGTCACAAGGAATACACATGTGAAATATCAAAGCCCTATCACTTGCCAATAAAAAGATATATCTATTCTTAATTTTTTTTTAAAGTAGGTCAAATATGTAGGTCAAGGTCACTAGGTCAAAAATTATTGTATGTGTAGGAAGGTCTTGTCACAAGGAATACACATGTGAAATATCAAAGCCCTATCACTTACCAATCAAAAGATATGATATAGCGAATCTTTTTTTTTTTTCAAAAGTAGGTCAAATATCTAGGTCAAGGTCACAAGGTCAAAAATTATGGTATGTGTTGAAAGGTCTTGCCACAAGGATCGCACATGTGAAATATCAAAGCCCTATCACCTACTAATCAAAAGATACATGGATTCTTAATTTTTTTGAAAAGTAGGTCAAATATGTAGCTCAAGGTCACTAAGTCAAAAATTATGGTATGTGTAGGAAGGTCTTGTCACAAGGAATACACATGTGAAATATCAAAGCCCTATCACTTACCAATCAAAAGTTATGGGCTGTGACACCCAAAGTGTGACAGACAGACAGACGGACGGACAGACGGACAACGGACAAAGTGATCCCTAAGTGTCGCTATGCTTTGCAGGCGACACAAAAATCAGAAGATCTAACAACAACCGATTGGAGGGCTTGTCAGAAACCAGAAGTCTCTGACGAGACTGTTACTTAAGCTCTCCTGGTTGTTTTGTTTTATTCACTCATTGACAAGTGAATAAGATACATAACACATAAATATCAATTACCATCTTTTAAACCAAAGACAATAGGGAGCAGGCACTCTAACAAATCATAAGAAGTACAACAAAACAACATATCCATTAGACTGCAACTAGAATATCCCTCATATCCCTAATTAATAATATCTGAAATATAGTACATTGTATTTACATAAAAAAATGCTACACCCATTTTCCATGATCCTAGGGGCCAGGTGGTGCTGCCTGAAATGGAACATCAATGACACAACAAGACTATAGATCCATTATATTGCATAAAGAATAAACAATCCATCACTAATAGCTTTAGAAGTGTTAAGAGCACAATTATATAGGTGGAAATTACCACACCAATTGTCTAAGACCCTGGGGGTCAGGGGCTCAAACAAAATATTAGGTGCACAACAAGACCACAGACCCATAATATTGCAAAAAGAATTAAGTCTCCATCATTTATAGTGTCAGAGGAGTTGTGAGCACAAGATTACATAGTTATATAGGAGAAAATGATAACGCCCATTTTCTAGGACCCAGGGGGTCAGGGGCTCAAACAAAATATCAGGTGCACAACTAGACCACAGACCCATAATATGCAAAAAGAATTAAGTCTCCATCATTTATAGTGTAAGAGGAGTTGCGAGCACAAGATTACATAGAGTTATATACAAGAAAATGACCACACCTTTTTTCTAAGTCCCTGGGGGTCAGGGGCTCAAACAAAATATCAGGAGCACAACTAGACCATACACCCATCATATTGCACAAGAAATTAAGTCTCCATCATTTATAGTGTCAGAGGAGTTGCGAGCACAAGATTACATAGAGTTATATAGGAGAAAATGACCACACCCTTTTTCTAAGACCCTGGGGGTCAGGGGCTCAAACAAAATATCAGGTGCACAACTAGACCATACACCCATCATATTGCAAAAGAAATTAAGTCTCCATCATTTATAGTGTCGGAGGAGTTGTGAGCACAAGGTTACATAGAGTTATATAGGAGAAAATGACCACACCCTTTTTCTAAGACCCTGGGGGTCAAGGGCTCAAACAAAATATCAGGTGCACAACTAGACTACACACCCATCATTTTGCAAAAAGAATTAAGTCTCCATCATTTATAGCGTCAGAGTTATAGAGGAGAAAATGACCACACTAATTTCTAAGACCCTGAGGGTCTAGGGTTCAAATAAAATATCAGGTGCACAACTAGACCACAGACCCATCATATTGCAAAAAGAATTAAGTCACCATCATTTATAGTGTCAGAGGAGTTACAATCACAAGATTACATAGAGTTATATAGGAGAAAATGACCACGCCCATTTTCTAGGACCCTGGGGGTTAGGGGCTCAAACAAAATGTCAGGCGCACAACTAGACCACAGACCAAGTGTAATGCAAAAAGAGTTACATTTCTATCTCTTATAGTTTCAGAGGAGTTGCGCGCACAAGAATTGTTTACGGACGGACGGACAGACGCCGGGGTATCACATAAGCTCGACTGGTCTATGACCAGTAGAGCTAATATTAATATTCAACCAATAAGATTGCAGCTGGCTTCGTCGACGAATGTTTCTATCGCGGATGAGTAAGTATTGAGGCAATTCGAAAATTTGAGAAAAGTATGATCTGAATGACGCTCAGCAACAGCAATGACAGCCTCCATCACATACTTGAATTGTGCATTTGTGTTGCATTTGGGTTTCTTTCATTTCTAAAAATATGGATGAGGTGGGTAATATCAAAATTTATAAACATTTCGATAGAAAAACTGAAATGAACACAAGAAACACTCATTGATTTATAATATTTTCGACTGAAACTGGGTCATGACGTAATTGGATAATAAACAACTGTGATTGGTGGATATATTTACATATCTATGCAAATTAGAAAATTCATAGAGCACGACCTCCAAATCAGTTGTTGTTAGATCTCTATGTAGTTTACGAAATAAAGAGAGTTGAATTTTAATTAGATTGGCCCAAGGTTTTTGATTTTCAAAAGTAGGTCAAACTGTCAGGTCAAGGTAACAAGGTAAATATTGTTGATACTGGTGGTAAAGTCCTGTCACAAGAAATGTAAAAGCCCTATCACTTTAAGTAATGTACAAGGTAACAATTTTTGAGCCAAACAGACAGGACTGATTTGCTTAAAAATTCCCTTGCTTTCAAAAATTCAGGGACAAAAGATACATATCAAGAAATCAGAGAACACAATGATTGTTCTGATCCTCATTTCTTTTAATGATTTTAAGACATAATAAATATATATGTATGATTAAAGCTCATTTTGGTTTTTCAATCTGCACAATGAGTTGATGTTTTACATAAATACTTATATCTTTAACAGAAAGTGAATATAAGCAAAAAATCATAACATAATATTGCAATTGATTGCTGCATTCACGCCCATTTTCTAGGACCCAGGGGGTCAGGGGCTCAAACAAAATATCAGGTGCACAACTAGACCACAGACCCATAATATGCAAAAAGAATTAAGTCTCCATCATTTATAGTGCAAGAGGAGTTGCGAGCACAAGATTACATAGAGTTATATACAAGAAAATGACCACACCCTTTTTCTAAGTCCCTGGGGGTCAGGGGCTCAAACAAAATATCAGGTGCACAACTAGACCATACACCCATCATATTGCACAAGAAATTAAGTCTCCATCATTTATAGTGTCAGAGGAGTTGCGAGCACAAGATTACATAGAGTTATATAGGAGAAAATGACCACACCCTTTTTCTAAGACCCTGGGGGTCAGGGGCTTAAACAAAATATCAGGTGCACAACTAGACCATACACCCATCATATTGCAAAAGAAATTAAGTCTCCATCATTTATAGTGTCAGAGGAGTTGCGAGCACAAGGTTACATAGAGTTATATAGGAGAAAATGACCACAGCCTTTTTCTAAGACCCTGGGGTCAAGGGCTCAAACAAAATATCAGGTGCACAACTAGACTACACACCCATCATTTTGCAAAAAGAATTAAGTCTCCATCATTTATAGCGTCAGAGTTATAAAGGAGAAAATGACCACACCAATTTCTAAGACCCTGAGGGTCTAGGGTTCAAATTAAAATATCAGGTGCACAACTAGACCACAGACCCATCATATTGCAAAAAGAATTAAATCTCCATCATCTAAAGTGTCACAGGAGTTCCGAGCACAAGATTACATAGAGTTATATAGGAGAAAATGACCACACCCATTTCTAAGACCCTGGGGGTCAGGGGCTCAAACAAAATATCAGGTGCACAACTAGACCACAGACCCATCATATTGCAAAAAGAATCAAGTCTCCATCATTTATAGTGTCACAGGAGTTGCGAGCACAAGATTACATAGAGTTATATAGGAGAAAATGACCACATCCTTTTTCTAAGACCCTGGGGGTCAGGGGCTCAAACAAAATATCAGGTGCACAACTAGACCACACATCCATCATATTGCAAAAAGAATTAAGTCTCCATCATTTATAGTGTCAGAGGAGTTACAATCACAAGATTACATAGAGTTATATAGGAGAAAATGACCACGAGTTACATTTCTATCTCTTATAGTTTCAGAGGAGTTGCGAGCACAAGAATTGTTTATGGACGGATGGACAGACGCCGGGGTATCACATAAGCTCGACTGGTCTATGACCAGTAGAGCTAATATTAATATTCAACCAATAAGATTGCAGCTGGCTTCGTCGACGAATGTTTCTATCGCGGATGAGTAAGTATTGAGGCAATTCGAAAATTTGAGAAAAGTATGATCTGAATGACGCTCAGCAACAGCAATGACAGCCTCCATCACATACTTGAATTGTGCATTTGTGTTGCATTTGGGTTTCTTTCATTTCTAAAAATATGGATGAGGTGGGTAATATCAAAATTTATAAACATTTCGATAGAAAAACTGAAATGAACACAAGAAACACTCATTGATTTATAATATTTTCGACTGAAACTGGGTCATGACGTAATTGGCTAATAAACAACTGTGATGGTGGATATATTTACATATCTATGCAAATTAGAAAATTCATAGAACACGACCTCCAAATCAGTTGTTGTTAGATCTCTATGTAGTTTACGAAATAAAGAGAGTTGAATTTTAATTAGATTGGCCCAAGGTTTTTGATTTTCAAAAGTAGGTCAAACTGTCAGGTCAAGGTAACAAGGTAAATATTGTTGATACTGGTGGTAAAGTCCTGTCACAAGAAATGTAAAAGCCCTATCACTTTAAGTAATGTACAAGGTAACAATTTTTGAGCCAAACAGACAGGACTGATTTGCTTAAAAATTCCCTTGCTTTCAAAAATTCAGGGACAAAAGATACATATCAAGAAATCAGAGAACACAATGATTGTTCTGATCCTCATTTCTTTTAATGATTTTAAGACATAATAAATATATATGTATGATTAAAGCTCATTTTGGTTTTTCAATCTGCACAATGAGTTGACGTTTTACATAAATACTTATATCTTTAACAGAAAGTGAATATAAGCAAAAAATCATAACATAATATTGCAATTGATTGCTGCATTCATATTGACTACTTGCCTTACAGTATCAAATCAATACAAAATGAAATGAAATTAATAAATTATACTACCTGTATCCTAAAAAAATTGCATAGTGTTAAACATACATGTAAGTATAAATACAACTCAAAATGTAAGTCTTAAGACCATGATATGTAAGAGCAAAATAACTCAATATTACAGTTGGTGCATCACAAATGGACCAAGATAGAGGCAAGTGCTTTTGACTTTTAATAATTTCTAACATTGTGATAATTGCTAACACTGACATTACATTGATAATTCGTTTATACATGTAGGTATTAGTACATTATTTATACTTTAACCAGGAACTCAAAAGGATATGTTTTGCAAATCAATTTTAATACAAATAAGAAACCTGTATGCTGTAAGAACATCTTAGCCGCTTTGTCTCAAAATAATCTGTATGTTGACTCTCTCAGTCTTTAAATTATGAGGTCTGCTAGGTAGAAAAATAAACGAGGAAAAGTACACCAAGTGAAGAACAAGTGGAGAAGTGGTAAAGATGAAAACAAACTTTTATTAAACATGAAATAGCACCAAAGAGAAGTAAACCAAAGGGACATGTGAATGGCTCTAACTGCAGAATATACAACAGTGTTATATAGGGGTTACCATGTGTGTGTTTTACAAAAACTGACAGAGTATTGGCGAATCGTGTCAGAAATTGACTTATACTGCAAGGTCAAAAACTATGTGCCCTCCAAATCATTTATTCTAGGGGCATAAATATACATGTAGGTCTACTTTTCATGGAAAAGTCTGTTAATAATTCAAAACTTCAAAAAAGTTGAAAATCAATATACTTTATCATAATGCAAAAAGTATCACACAATTCTTGAAAGACAAATGAAACCATGTAATTAATCAAACTGATTAAAATGATAGAAAGACATCAGGGTATAGTAAGTGAAATACATACACGTGCAGTTTCAAATGTATATATTCCATATCACAAGAAATTTCGTGCAAATCTAGCATTGACAAGTTTATGTGTCATTGTACTACATGTAATCCACTTGGAAGACTTGATCATTTAATCAATGTTTTTCATGCTATCCTAAAGTTTTACACAAATGAATCAAGCTCTAAGCTTTCAGTAAAATTTCTTTGGTGATATAAAAAAGGATGTCAGTTTATAACAGAATATTTTCATACTACATTCATATCTAGCACTATAAGAGATAAATGATACCTTTCTTGAAATTTAATAAAACTATGGCACAGAAATCAACATTTTCCTACGAAATTCTCGTATTCTTTCGGTTGGTGAACAATTCTCCGGAATCTGCAAAAACAAAATCTATGAGAGCCAAACTTAATTAAGGAAGACCCATCATGTCTAATAATAAATTAATTTTCACATTCAGCCATTTAGTTTGTTTAGTCCTTAATTCTGAGATCCACTGCTTGGGTAGATGTGAGAAGCCATATTTACACCCAAGTATGGCCCCCGCTACACAGGCATTACTGTTAGAGTCACCGGCATTTAGTATTAACTTCATAATGAATGATCTGAAAATAAATGCAAAAATTAATTTACAGGTATTTAACATATTTTAAATATCCAAAATTAATCTACAGGTATTTAACGTATTTTAAATATTCATCTATCAAAGACAAAAACAAAGATCATACTCTACTTTTCAATAAATTTTTTTACATAGGACGATTACATGTATATTCAATTGACACATGGATCACTGTTGATATACATGTAATATAAAAATTTGTAAGTACTTTGAATCAATTTGTAATTACTTTAAATAATGTAAACTGAAAATTGTACTGGCAATGGAGATATATAATTTTGAAAGTTACTGATATCAACATACTAAATCAATATTAAAACTACATGTTTTCTAAGTGTGAAAATCCTGTAAAGACGGAGAAAGGGATTAAAAGTCTAAAGGATTGTTTCCTACAGCAAGACATCTAGGTTAATGAAATAATAATTTATAACCCTGAAATTGACTGATTCATACCTGAAATCTAGCTTTGATCTCAGACCAATTATAGCAGCTCCTAGAGGTTTCAGACAGTAGCCCATTTTGCCAAACTCATTGACATCTAATCTAAATAGTAAAAGGAATTCATTGAAAATACATGTGTAAGAAGTTATAATTACATTTACACTTCTATAAAACTTCAATGTTAGAGCCTAGAGGAACTTTTATTAAATGATTGATTTTATTTTTTAACGTTGTTATTTGAATTTAACTGCACTTGGTTAAATACAAGGTAGCAGATCCTATCCTTTATCGGCCAGTGGATGCCCATATAGTTGCAGATATTATATACAAAGTCGGTAAACTCTGTACATTGGCTTTACAAAGTAGGTCGCTCATACCGCAATGCCATGGCGACAACCCTAAAAAGAGTTGCTCCCATGATGTACAAATGTATGCAGCCTGCTTAGTACACAACAGAAGTGAAGTTATCGTTGTTATTTGAACTTAATCGCACCTGGTTCAATCTGTGGTAGCAGACCTTGTCCTTTATCTACCAGCCAATGTCCATATATACGACCATTTAATTTTTTTATTTTTGATTTTATGATCCTTTGTTCTAGTAGATTTTATGATAAATGCCTGCGGCAAATTTAAATAATCCTTTTCATTCCCCTGATCATTAAACTTTTAATGCAATTTGAAGACGTTTACATTTAAATGCAATAATCCTTGAATTTCAATTATTAAGAAGGAGCTGATAAGATAAGGGCCGTTTTTAGCCCTAAATCTTGTGCCGTATTTCTTCCACATGACGGTACATATGCAGACAAAAGATAATCATTATTGAAATAAAATGTATTTGAAGACTTTTTGTATGTTTTACTTTTCGATGAAATACTCCAAAGATTCTAAAATGAAGGTCCAAAGAGGTAGGGGGTATTCAGGTAATAAAACTGATGATATCTACCATAAACATAGAAATTTTATAATATTTTGCCTGAAATGGATAAATATTAACTAAAAGATATCAAATACATCTACATTGTATATCAGAGATACATTTCGAAAGTTCTATTTCCTCTAATTGGTAAATAATGAAATCCAGAACTCAAAATGCGGTCTTATTTTGTATGTAATGGCTATACTAGAAGCAATTTAGCGTGAAATACACATTAGCGGAGAAATCCACATCGCTCCTGCTTATTTTGTTCCAAATTGTTGTACATTTCATTCGATCGTATTAAGAACACATTTTTTGATGGATTAAGGAGGAAATATAGTCAAATTTCCATATTTTACTATCTTAAAGATCGATTCTTTAACAAATGCACCCCCTTCCTTTTTTGGTTTTTCGTCTCTGGGGTAGTGTTCCCCCCAGAGATACAGAACCCCACTTTTCCAGAAAATTTGTATCATGGATATACACCTCCAGTATAAGTGGCGTTCTGTATCTCCGGGGGGAACAATGTTAAAAAAAACTTTTCCGTTTTCTATTGATTTCTATGGAAAAAAAGACATGTTTTGACCCAATTATGAGCAATATTATGCATAATAGATCTAAAACAACTTCAGAGTTTGATGGGATACTGTATTTGTATTAATTTAACAAACAATTTTTCTTAAAATTTCCATTTTCAAAATTCCACTTTTTCGGGCAGATTTTACGTCTTATCTTGTCAGCTCCTTTGTATGCAATATACTGTACGTGTACTTATTTCAGCACAACCAAATTTTAGCGGAAAAGAGAGAAAAATTGGGTAAATTGACACATTAGCGTAATCATGAATTTGTGCTTTAAATTATTTTCCACATTCATCAAGAGATTCATGATATAGCATATTCTTGAATGAGTGCATTCTCTGCCAAAATATGAATCCTGCTAAAATAAGTAAATGATATATTAAAGTTATAAAACAGTAGTTGTAATTTCTAAAGCACTGCAAACCTTGAACTTTGACCCCTGACCTTGAAATCTGTTTTATCATCTATCCAAGAAAAAATCTTTTTTTCAACGTCATGACCTTTTAAGTGTACGAGAAATTTCTGTTCATAAAATAACAAAGTACATCTTTTCTCTTAAAAGGGGTAGGTATGGTAACTTGCCATTTTGGCCCTATTTTCAAAATTGTTCATAATACTCTAGTTTATAAAATGTCAAATGTATGGTAAATCCAAAGCAGGAAAGCCTGTTTTGATTTTACAGTCCTATACTGAATGCTATAATGCTCAAAACGTCTGAAAATGTTGAAATCATTGAAAATATCAATAAATGAAAGAAATTTTGATACAAAATTATGAAATCAAGAAGGGTGTCAGACCTTGCCCATGATAAATTTTTTACCAATCAATGGATTTCTGATCGGCCTTTCTTAAAGTTGCATAAAAAATATTGTGGGCGAGGCCCAGATCGTAGATGAATTTTAAAAATGTGCGTGTAAAATACAATGATTTTCTTTTGTTTTACATCATTCAGGGCAAATGACGTCAGAACATGATGTCATACATCATGCACGTGACGTTACGATGGCTCAAAATTACCGTATGACGTTCATCATTGCAAAAAGTGATAATTAATAATTCATTCATTAAAAGCAATTTTTGTCAAAATTATAGGACTGATATGAGCGGTTAGCGCACCTAGTCCTTTGATTCCATCAGTTATACCTTTTCAAGTCTTGTAGACTGCAATAATATTCAAAGTCAGCTTTTTCCTCTGTACTGGATAAGAACTCTCGACCAAGGTCTCTAGCCTGGATTATCATCTCTTCCAATCCTTTAGTTGTCTGTACGTCATGTTTACCCTAAGGTAAAATTAAGAAAAATCAAGCTGATTAAGAATACTCTATAAATCATAATTCTTGAAAATAGAACAGTTGAATCATCACGAAAAATACTGAATCCACAAGGTAATGCATAATTTTGAGATCCCTTTTGTGTAATTGATGTACTTTTTGAAGCAGAATTTGAAAGAGTACAGGAATGTACACGACTGTATGTATACCATATCCTGTATAAGAAATATGCATCACAGACGCAATATGTAGAGTTGCAGAATTACATTGACACAAGGCCTTGACCTATTGAACCTGAAAGTGTTCATCCTAGGTAAATTTCTAAACAGAGTTGTTCAAGCACAAAATGTAGATCAGATGCAGCATCTGATGCATGGGCTCATTTCAGTACACATGTACCAAGATGAATCATTTGTGCAAGCTACTATAGCATCAAATCTTTGTCAAATAGCAAGCTACCCTAAACTTCTTTTTAAAACTAAGACATTTGAGTGGAAAGTGTAGGTCAGATAGAATCTGAACCCCCTAAACCCCCTCTAAATCAGCACTTGAAAGATGAAAAGAACAGTATGAGAGGACTCATCCTCTTCCATGTTGGTCACATTGGGTCATACAATCTTGGTATCCAAAGATGAATTATTTGTGCAAGTTTGGTTACTGAAGCATCAGTACTGTTTCAAATACTGAGCTACCCAAAACTTTTTAACTGGACACTGACATGTACAGGGACACATATGCATAGGGATATAGCACATGCTTACTCCACTTTGTCGAGGTGAGCTAAATAAACAGCTTCATGATTATACAATATACATGTATGTATATCGTACCCTTTTTGTTCAAGTGTGTATGCATGTATACCCTACAAACAAGAGTTGAGCTGAAAGTAAAAGGGATGTACCTGCATTAGTACAGCTATATGTACACAGACGACAACTGCTAACTAGTGTTGTAAAATTGGAAAAATCTTACTATTGATAATCAAAAACTATCGGAGGAGTACCATCAATACCACAATTGGAATAATCGGACTTTTTTCTTGTTTAAAATTGTTGTATGTTTTGTATCTTTTTAGAAAAAGAATACTCATGAGCAGTGCTTATGATCATGGAAATAAATTAAATATTGAACATTCCGTGTTCTTGATAACACAATCTTGTGGTTTGCTTTAGAAGGAGGGCCTTCCTTTTTCTTTCTAACGCCAAAATTGTCACACATGGCAGACTTAGTACGCCCTGCATATGGATAATCTGCTCCTAGACCAGTAACTTCACCATCACGAGCGCGTCTAATTTCAAGTTTTAAACTATAGTGAAGATATTTTGCACTGAGATAATTTCGCGTCAAAGTAACTTCAACAGCGACAATCAATTTTCAAAACCATTATCGATAGTCAGTGACTTTTAAGTTTCATCGATGATAGCAGGGACATTGGCAACTATCGTTACAACACTACAGCTAACCTTGTGGTATGTGTGGCTTTATATATCTTTACTGTGCTATTATATTTCATCTGTAATAGCAGAGCTATAAGTACAGAAATGACAACTGATGAACCCACAGCTAACCCCATGGTATGTGTGGCTTTACATATCTTTTCTGTGTTATTATATCTCACCTGTAATAGTAGAGCTGTAAGTACAGAGACAAAGACTGACGACCCCACATCTAACCCCCTGGTATGTGTGGCTTTACCTATCCTTACTTTGTTATTATATCTCACCTGTAATAGCAGAGCTATAAGTACAGAGATGACAACTGATGACCCCACAGCTAACCCCGTGGTATGTGTGGCTTTACATATCCTTACTGTGTTATTAACAACCTCTGGTAAATTATGAAATGAAGGAACACCTGGAACAAAATCATGCATGATCAAAAGACTATTTTATCTACCTGTCAATATACCCTATAAGCAGAAATCTGTCGCAAGATACCAATTTGAGGCTAGTTGAAAAAGAAAATAAGTCTTCACACAAAAAATGTTCGTGAAAGAATGTTGATAGAGTGTGTTTTTTTTGTTTTCTAAACATTATGAACATTCTCAAGAACTCATCCACTTTATATATTGATTATTATACATGTTGATACATCATAATTAAATCAAATGAAGAATGACAAGAAATCTGTGAAGACTGATACAAAATGGGATCTTTTCAAACTGCGAAAATTTGTACTCGCAAAAAATAAAGACACCATAATTTCAATTAAAATTGTGAAATTTGATACACATGAAAATTTCTTGTTACACTGTATCAAATATTCAGGCATTCATTTTTTTCTTCTCAGACATATTGTGTATGTTCATGAATTTATTGTTACTAATACATGAAATAATTGAGAAGTGTCGGCCAATTTTCTGAATTTAAACAAATAGAAATTACCAAATGAAAATCATGTGTTGACATTTATTCCTGCTGAATTGTCTATTCCTTTGAAATTTATCTATACATGTAATTGCGATATTGAATAGGAACAATTGAAGTTCATGGTGAGGATATTTTCTTACATTGAAAGCGAATGTGTGTTTATTCTCAAATACACACAATTTTGGAAAAGAAATATATTACAGAAAATTCCTCTAACTAAAATCCCTTTTTCTGACTTTCTACATGTAAGTTGATGGAACTCCTTTAATTTTTTAACATTTAACCCAAGTAAAGTGTCTGCACTACAAATCTACACTACAATTTATTGTACCATTTTACACCACAACAAATTAATATCTAAAAGTTCTAAAGCAAAGCAAGAACTAATCAAAATGTAAGTGCTCTCCAAAAATTAATTAACAAACCTAAAACTGCAGTTCTTACAATGGCGCCATTGTCCAGCCCGAGTCCTTCACAGCCACTAGATAACGACCCTCGACTACAGGTACGGAGAAATGCTTTATATTCCTTCCACGCTGGTCCACTAAGACTGCTATTACTGCTTACACTACCTTTATCCTCGTCACTTGTTATGCCGCCATTTTCAAGTACGTAGTCTGCTTGACTTTTACCCTCTAGTTCTTTAGCTACGTAGTGAGGATTACTCACAAACTGCTTATGGGACGTAACCTATGATGAAATGATCAGTGTCTGACATAGAGTTCATTACACTATAGTATATCAACTTTACAGGTTTTTAAAGAACATTACATAGATAACTGGAGTAAGTTTAAGCTCTTGAGACAGAAGTAAGAAGTGTATGTTGGCATGAGTGATATGAAGCCATTTATCTTTATGGTAAAATGTTTACACAGTAGGATTAAAAAGTGCTGCAATAGGATTACTCAGACAGAATTTTCCTTACAGTATGTATTTGCTTATTAACGATTAAAACACTCATAAATGTTCACACCTTTTGTATGGTTTGACTGAGAATAATTCCTTCATTGTCACCCAGTTCAGGAAAGCCAGACTTACACCAGTTCTGTAATCGTTTGGCAAAGTCAAGTTCATCTATTACACCTGCCCATGCTATAAGGGAGTCTAGAACTAGCACCTGTGGATGGCAATTAATAAGTTTAATTATTGCAAGATTAAATTACCAAATATGTTTATCTTTAAAGAAATCACAATGCTATCAATATGCTATATGTATACAAACATGTACTTATTTTAGCACTGGATTCATAATGAGTTAGCCTTGTTTAGACTTTGTTATTCATGACTTTAATAAATTGCTCAACTCTTACAAATTATAATGGAAAATAAGTCAAAAGCCCTAATTCATGATAAAGCTAAAATGTCAGTTTTTTATTATTTTTACCATTAGATCAAAGTTTGACGTCCAGTCTCCTTGTCTCCATCTGACCCGCCTCTCGTCCTGTACAACGTCCTTATATGTAATAAAGTCCTCGTCATAGTGAAATCTACATTCATCGGCACTCATCCCCCGTGTGGCAAGGCCTATGGCATCTCCTATAGCTGCTCCATAGAGAAGTCCTAAAGCAAAGTCAAAATGTTTATATAGTTTACATATACAGTGTAAGTGCTACATGTGTAACTCTAATCATATCGTAACTTTAGTAGAATTAATCAGGATATAATTGTCACTTATACATACAGTAAATTTCAATAACATACATTTAAAATGAATATTGATAAAATTACTTGATACCATAACCAATTCTCAATGCTTGAATATTAATTAGCTGTAACAAGAATTGTAAAGTCATAGAAATTAAACCTTCATTCTTATCTGTATTTTCCTCAAATTTCAATGTATTTTGAGAATAAGACTCTTTGTCAGTCCAATCAAGACAGACTTCTTGGAGATGTTTATGTAGAATTTTTATAAAAAAAAAATATAAGATAATACTGAGAATAATTTCAGTTAATACCCTTTATTATTAGTGTAAGATTATTACTTTTTTACCTACTACTCTGTCCCTGAGTACATCTGGATCAAGCACACTAGCTTCCAATGGGGGCATGAGAGGTGTTTTAATACGACTTGGAGTGTTGGTGGTATGGGTTTGAGACTGTATGTATTGTACATGGGCTGAATGTGGGTTTGGCACAGAACTATGCAACTGATTTCCTCGCACTCTCGGAAATTCATTAAGTGGTGTAGATGGTCGAGTGGTGACTGTCCCCTTGTGAACACTTCTAAATCTTTTCCTAAGATAATTTAATGTTTCTTCTGATCCCTCGTCACATATACTTTGTGATGGGTCTTGTAAACGATTGTTAACAGCTAAAACCATTTTAATAGAGTCGGAGCTTCCAAGAGACAGTGGAAGCGTTTTCAATTTGTTATCCGACACGTTCAGTTTTTGTATTGACTCCATGTTCCCTATATCCTCTGGTAAATCCTTGAGCAAGTTGTTTGATAAGTCAATTTTCTCTAATTTCACTAAATGAACAAATGAAACCGGTAACGACCTGAGTTTATTATTGCGTGCAATGAGTGTCTTCAGGTGAAACTGAAGTCCAAAGCTCTCAGGAAGGTTTTCAATCTGATTGTGACTAAGATCCAGGTAGTTCAAGTGAGGTATCCGTAAAGGTAGTTCCGGAGGGATTTCTGTGATGGCATTAAATGCTACTGTCATGCGCTCATACAATGATATAGAATCTCGGATATTCCATGGAATTTCTGTTAAACAGGCTTCATGAAACTCCCCATTGATGTGCTGAACAAATGAAAACACAAGTAAATAATCATTAAACACATATGTAGGATATAAGAATAGAATTTCATAGAGTAAGAACATTATAAACAAGCTGAGCTTACTGGTAATACCAAAATGTTCCATATGTTCGCCAACTTCTACATAAATTTTAATAATGGTGTTTTAAGTGAATGATAATTGTTTTAAAAAAAGTTAAAAGACATCTGGCAATCACTTTTAATTTTACGATTCTGTATCAGTTGTTCTCTTGCTGATACTACTACAAATATACTTATTTCCACCATTACATGTATTATCTAAATTCATTCTAAACTTCTTTGGATTTTGGAGCAAGTGAAATCTGAATTTTCGATAAATAGACCCTTGCATTCTTGACTCAAACTTAAAGCTCTGAAAGTGTGAGCCGACAACCCTTTAGTTTAATTTGCCTTTTGTTTTTAGAAACCATGATAAGATTGCATCATTAACAGCAGGATTACATTGGAAAATGTGTGAGAAAGACTACATCAGCAAGAACATAATTATAGTGAATTCTAATTTCAATTTACAGGTAAGATATGGTCTAAAACTAGCCAAAGATGTAACATGGAACATTGTTTTATTTGGACAGTTTTGTTAAACACCTACAATGTATACGATAAACGTCCAAATAAAAAAATGTACGACTGGTTAGCCATACTAGTCTTTTACTTATCCAATTATTTGAATAACTAGGAACGTGTACGGCACATGTATATACATAGAATAATTATTGTTATTAGTAAATATTAATACAAGAGAAGACTGCAACTACATGTAAGAAGACTGTAACTAACCCTTTTATATTGTCTGTAGGTGATCCTGCGAGCCAAGTTCAGTTCCTTTCTCTCATCATCCCTTACAGGAGCCAAATCATGAGTCTCTACATTCCCCATTACTGCTAAAGGACCATTACTTTTTTATTCAACAAATGTAAATTCTTTTAGCAGATATTGTATATTCTGAAAATGCACCATCATCTCTGTATTATAACGTTAACTTCAACACATCCTCCTCTAAAATTTCATCATATGAAACTGAGCAACCATATCTCAATCTGAAAATATATAATTGAAAATATAATGAATAATAATAAATTGAAAATAAAAAAATTACAAGTCATCTCTTAATTGTATGGAATTATAAAACCCAGGTTAGGAGCCAAATGGGACTGTTATATCTAAGGTGCAAGGTATATATCAGACCACATTACCAGGTGTCAGAAGCCGTGACAACACTTTGTCATACCTGTGACAATTCATGAAATTTAACATGAATAATTAAATGTGTTGAAAAAAAATTTATTAATGAATTTGTATATAAAATTATATGTCAACAGGTTGGGGAAAGGTAGGTACCGATCGAGCTAATATACCTTGATCAAACTAATGTACCTTGTTTGGGCTAATCAATCTGATTTTTAGCTCACCTTGACTAAGTTGAGTGAGCTTATGCTATATCCCGCGTCCGTGTCCGCGTCCGGTTTAGAAGTTTGGGGTAGCTCAGTATTTGGCAAAGTACTGATGCTACAGTAACCAATATTGGCTTTTAAAAGCAAAATCACTCAAGTGGAAAAAGTAGGTCAGATGCTGCATCCGATGCATGGGTCCATCTCGGCATCCCAAGATGAATCACTTGTGCACGTTTGGTTACTGTAGCATCAGTACTTTGTCAGATACTGAACTACCCCAAACTTCTTAACCAAGCCACTCTGAGCTATCCCAAACTTCTTAACCAAGTCACTCAAGAAGAAAATGTAGGTCAGATGCAGCATCCGATGCATGGGTTCACCTCAGCATCCAAAGATGAATCACTTGTGCAAGTTTGGTTACTGTAGCATCAGTACTTTGTCAGATACTGAACTACCCCAAACTTCTTAACCAAGCCACTCTTAGCTACCCAAAACTCCTTAACCAAGTCACTCAAGCAGAAAATGTGGGTCAGATGCAGCATCCAATGCATGGGTTCACCTCAGCATCCAAAGATGAATCACTTGTGCAAGTTTGGTTACTGTAGCATCGGTACTTTGCCAAATACTGAGCTACCCCAAACTTCTTAACCGGACACGGACGCGCGGTGGTATAGCATAAGCTTACTCTACTTCGTCGAGGTGAGCTAAAAATGTGCAAGATTTCATTGTGCATACAACATACTGCATGTCTCCGTATAAATTCAACGTTGCCATATAGATATAAAACTTAAGTTTTAAACACAGCGTACTTTCACATATGGAATCCTACTCATATATACAATGAATTTCCTGGTTTTTATTTGGGAGGGGAGGAAGGGAGCACGTTGAAGTCTATGGATACCACGTACATCACTTGCAAGTGCAGCTAGTTCTGGGACCATGGTTAAATGTCATGCCTACAGGATGTTTAAGAGATAAATAAAAGTTGTGACTACTCCACAACACCTAAGGATCTCTTTAGGCTTTACGCCCTTACACTTTAACGGTCGTTAATTATAATATACCATTAGTATAATTTTTGTTTCAAATACATTTTGTAAATCCAATGGTCATGTGATATGTAATTTTGAGGACCCTCTTGGATTAGTCCTACATAGCTTTTAATAACAACTGAATTACGAATCGAATGCATGTCATGAATATTCGAATACCAATTTCAGGTATTTGTTTCAGCTATTAGCTCTATGTATTTGCTCGATCAAGTTATATTGGTTAGATTGGTACCGTACCCCAGGCCAGCCTGGTCAAAGGATTGTAAAAAATTATTTGACAGCTAGCATCAAAAAGATCAAACCTAAAAGTGAACAATTATTAAGTGAAATAAGAAAGAATGGGTTTTCATGAAGTCACAAAGTTTCCTATTCAAAGCTGCAGATGTGCAACATCTTATCAGTCTTTCCCAATAACATCGGTCCGCTGGACCCAGCAGCTGGCAAAATTACGTTCGGACCAGTGCTTTCTTCTCGATAGTTGGTCCGAATGACTGATGCCTTCTTGCGAGTCTATTCGTTATATAATATTAATCAAATGTTCCAGTGCATTTAGTTTTTATAATTTTTGGTCCCTTGTGATAAATTGATCACACTCTTGTAAACATTTCATGATTGTTAGTCCCCTACCGGCAACGCCAAAGGGGACTGTTAGTTTCCTCTCAGTCTGTCCGTCCGTCTGTCTGTTATTCCGTCTGTCACATTTTCAGTTTTCCGGACTTTTTTTCGCAGTTGTTGCAAATTTATTATATTGAACTCAGCTTTGGTATATGGATATATCTCAATGTGATACAGATCAAGTTTGTGGCTTTGACCTATTTTTACGAGAGTTATGGCCCTTGGACTTAGCAAATTTAATGAAATTTTCAGTTTTCCAGACAATCTCTTGGCTGTTGCCGATAATAAACTTGTCATGAAAAGAGAATCAGGACATAATTTACGCTGCCGGTATAGGGGACTTTTATCGCTCAGCGATCATTTACATTTCTAAAATTTCATTTTCTTTGTTTCATGAGCTTTTATGAGAACTTACATTTTTACAAAAATGTAATAATTTGACAAGTAATTGCATATTTTTTTCGGACAGTTTTTGTTTTGTACCCAAGTGTTTCTTTGACACATACTGGTCCGAATGATCAATGAGAACTGAAAGTTTTTGGTAAAGACTGTATACCAATGAGAGTGCTAGAATTTTTCTGCAGTGTGACGAAATATTTTCACTCTCCCATCCTTCCTCGATCTCCCAACACACACAGCCTCACACACACGAGTAACAATTACTTTTCCCTCTTACATGCAAGTGAGATGCAAAGTAAAACTAGAATACAAATTGCTACTGAGATTGTCACTTAGAATAATTACCACTGCAGTGGTGTGTAGAATATTTTGCAATCTGCAGATCTGCACGGCTGCAGAAAAACGTTCCACGAGGGCACCTGCGTTCTACGTCATCATTTCTTGTGTACACAACGGAAATCGGTGAACGATAAAAAGCTGTCTGCTAGGCAAAAATAAATGTCGTGTTTATTTCCATGGTTTCCAGATGTCAGGGATCTTGGCATAATACTGTTATTGGCACCGCGATGCCAATTCTTTTTTAAAAAAAAATAGCATAACTAAAAATAACATAAATAACATGTTCTAGTAAAATCTTAGTCATCTAAACGTTTGAAAAAAGAAAAAAGTCATATATCTTGTATCATATACAAAAGTATACATATAGTCTACGCTCTTTAAAAATGCCAGAAAAGAATCGGCACCGGTGCGACGCACCGGTGCGAATAACAGGAGTATATATAAGGCGACGATCTTTCTTAAACTGTTCTAAATTGTCTACGATCTTTCTAAGTATCTTTAATTTCTACATAGGGGGGAAATAATCCCCCGGAAAAGGGTTTTCTTTGGGGGATTCATTTCTACCAAGAAATGGGGTATAGATATCTTTCGGGGCTAGTCTACGCTCTTAAAAATGTCTAAAAAGTATCAGCACCGGTGCGACGCACCGGTGCGAATAACAGGAGTATATATAAGGCGACGATCATTCTTAAACTGTTCTAAATTGTCTACGATCTTTCTAAGTATCTTAATTGCTACATAGGGGGGAGCTAATAGCTGAAACAAATACCTGAAATTGGTATTCGAATATTCATGACATGCATTCGATTCGTAATTCAGTTGTTATTAAAAGCTATGTAGGACTAATCCAAGAGGGTCCTCAAAATTACATATCACATGACCATTGGATTTACAAAATGTATTTGAAACAAAAATTATACTAATGGTATATTATAATTAACGACCGTTAAAGTGTAAGGGCGTAAAGCCTAAAGAGATCCTTAGGTGTTGTGGAGTAGTCACAACTTTTATTTATCTCTTAAAAATGTCAAAAAAGAATCAGCACCGGTGCGACGCACCGGTGCGAATAGCAGGAGTATATATATAAGGCGACGATCTTTGTAAGTCTACGATCTTTCTAAAGTGTCTGCATAGGGTGAAGTATTAATCTGGTTATGGTCTGAAATAAACAGTTGCCATTACTGTATGCATGTCAGTTTCTGTGCTTGCTTGGTATGTATGTTTCGTTTTCAGAAAATCAAATGTTTACTACGTACGATCTTGAAAACCCTTCATTTTTCTGTTTACATATTACTTTTCATACGTGTTTTTACCTGTTTTTCTAAACTCTCTATCACTTTTTCTCTCTGATCTTTATTCCGTTAAAACTCGAATTTTACTACATGTTTTGTATCATATTGACGGAATAAAGCTGAATTATATAGCTATACGTTTTTCTAAACTCTCTCTCACTTTTTCTCTCTGATCTTTATTCCGTTAAAACTCAAATTTTACTACATGTTTTGTATCATATTGACGGAATAAAGCTAAATTATATAGCTACACGTTTTTCTAAACTCTCTCTCACTTTTTCTCTCTGATCTTTATTCCGTTAAAACTCAAATTTTACTACATGTTTTGTATCATATTGACGGAATAAAGCTAAATTATATAGCTACACGTTTTTCTAAACTCTCTCTCACTTTTTCTCTCTGATCTTTATTCCGTTAACTCACATTTTACTACATGTTTTGTATCATATTGACGGAATAAAGCTAAGTTATATAGCTACACATTTTCTAATTTTAATCTGTGCATGAGTATCAGTTCTCTCTCTCTGACCTTTATTCCGTTAAAGTTTGTATCATACAAGTTTACGGAATAAAACTAAGTTATAGATATATACGTTTTCCATTTATTTCTGTATATGAAAATCAATTCTCTTGACAAAATTATCTCTCTCTCTCTCTCTCTCTCTCTGATCTTTATTCCGTTAAAACTAAAATTTTACTGTTTGTATCAGATTTAATTACGGAGTAATAAAGCTTTGTTATAGACCTGTACATGTTTTCCCATCTTATTTTATGCATCACGAACAACATTATCTCTCTCTGTGACATTTATTCCGTTTATTCTCTCTCTCTCTCTCTCTCTCTCTCTCTCTCTCTCTCTCTCTCTCTCTCTCTCTCTCCTTTATTCCGATATTTAACTTTTTGTATCGTATTTACGGAATAAAGCTAGGTTATAAGTACTGGCTTTCCAATTTTATTCTGTGCTAAATATAAGTTATCTTAACGCTCTCTGATCTTCATTCCGTTATTTTTAAAACTCAAACTTTGCTGTTTTTATCATATTTACGGAATAAAGCATACAAAAAATCATGTTTTCCCATCTTATTATATGCATCATGAACAACATTAATTATCTCTCTCTGTGACGTTTATTCCGTTCATTCTTTTTTCTCTCTCTTTCTCTTACCTTTCTATTTTTCAAAAATAAGATCTGTCATTTTTTCCGTTAGAATTGAAAATTGAATAAAACATGAATTTCAGATACACAACTGTATATATGTACATGTAGATCTATATAGATGTCATTGTTCATGTCTTGATTATTTTGTTTGTTTACGGACTTGCTTTCTTTCTTACCTCAGAGCTATATTATGTCTTTCTGAACTTTATTCCGTTTAAATTTAAAAATAAGTTCAGATCTTATGATATATTACAATATATACATTCTGTTGTATTTTCGTTCTCACACCTCGGACTATAAAAATTGGAACTTTTCTCTTTAGATCCATATATCTCCAGAATTGGAATTATGAAATGAAGAAAGCAGAAATCGGAACGTTAACAAGTTGTTAACATATATTACAGAAATGAGAACAAAGATTATTTATCTTTTTTCCAGATTTATTTAAAGAATTATTACATTCGTCAATTCTCAATCTCCTGTAGTGTAGGTACCGTCTAAAGCGTCTAAATGACCTAGATCATCATACTTACCACGGAGAAAAGAAATCGTAGTATAAAAAAAAATGAAAAAATAATTGGCACCACGGTGCCAATAACAGGATTATGCCGGGATCTTCTGATAAACCTCTTCCAACGTACAAGTAATGTTATTTATCGATTTTTTAATTGCTCAGCTCTAATTTCTTCTGACTTCTGTTGGTCGAATTTCCTTTGTCGTACCCGGCCTCATGCTGGATTGTCCGAATATACCGACTAAAAATAAAATGCAAAATTTCGTGATGTCACAATGCTTTTACCTCAGACATACAATCTTCGAACCTCGGTCAAACATTGAAATTGCATTGTGACATCATGGAATTTCTCAATTTTTTGCCGCGTTCGGAAGGGTCAAATTGATTCACATGCAGAAATGATGCAGATTTTTAGATAAATGTTTAGACTGACTTGAAATATTGCTTTATTTTGACTTTTTTTAAATAAGATAAAAGAAAGAACAAGATACGTACAAAGCTCCAAGTGCCCAACCAAAATCAAGGCCTTATGTTACACCACCCTGGTACGCCCAGTGATGGAATATGGGAGCATCATATGGGACCCCCATACAGCCTATAACATCAGACAATTGGAGATGGTCCAGCGTAGATCAGCCAGAACCTCCATCTATCAGTACTCATTCTTCCCAGACTCCATCAGGAAGTGGAACTCTCTACCTATGACAGTCGTTGCCAGCAGCTCCATAGATGCCTTCAAAGGAGCACTGCAACCCACCCACCAAAAATAGAGAGTCACCTTGTTTTTAACTGCACCAGTTCCTGTATATATTTTATTTCATTGATTTTAACCTGCACCTGAGGAGTCTTTCAATGCCTCGCAATGTTTTAACGAAGTACGATAATACGCCAGAGTGCGGAATGTACTATACTGGAAGAAGAAGAGCTCAGGTGTCTGTGTAGTGGTAAACACTAGCGTAACGCTTAAATCTGATGTGTCACGTTCATATGTCTACTACACATATCATGCACATGACGCATTAGAAGCATAGCTAGTGTTTACTGCTACACAGACACCTGTGATACAAAGTAGTTTCTACAAGAATGAAAATAATGCACGTAAAAAATGAAATCAATACGCCTGATACAAATCACTACACAATTACTACATGTATGTATGGACACATTGACATTGACTTTGACAGACAGATTCGTAATTGCATTGACATGATGACATTGACAGATTTTGGCAATGCATTTTAAACACACTGACACTCAGGCAGAGAGAGTTGACAATGCATTGATACATTAATCACTGATACAAATCACTACGCAATAATTACTATGTATGGACACATTGACATAGATGTTTACAGACAGATTTGTAATTGCATTGACATGTTGACATTGACAGACAGATTAATGGCAATGCATTTTAAACATATTGACACTGGCAGAGATAGTTGTCAATACATTGACAGAGTTGTCAATGTATAAATTGACTTGTCATTGCATTGACACTTTGAAGTTGACAGACAGATCTGATAATTATATCATTGACAGACTTATTTTTAACTTATCAATTATTTATTACAGTCAACGACGTAATCAAGCTATTTGTAGAAAATTTCTCTGTTGGAATGTCCAAACCTATATCTGTATATAAATTTGTTTTAGATACATTGGTAATTTGCAATCTGTCACTGTCAACATGTCATTGCATGGTTTGTCATTGACAAGTGTATCTGTCAATGCCAATGCATTAACTGAGTATGTCAATATCAAGATGTCAAATGAGTCTGTCAATGTCAACATGTCAATTCATTTACAAATCGGTATATGTCAACATGTCAATGCATTGATAAATGAGTCTGTCAATGTCAACTTGTCAATGCATTGACAAACCAGTGGCAATCTGTCAATGTCAACATGTCAATCAATGCATTGACAATAACAGGTAAACCGCATCACCACTTATAAAAAATAATTACACTATAGGGACTATTTATTCTGTACACTCCAGTTGAACCCAATTTTGGTGAAAACAATATATGATTCATTAAAACTTAAAATTATCTGCCTGTGTGCAGGTAATTAAATCAACAAGTACAACTACATGTTACATGAAAAAGAGAAAGATAAATACATTAATACAAAACACTTTCCTTTTAGCGACAATTGTTTGTAAGAAATTGAAATCAATAATTGTATCGAATTGAAAGACTTCTAGCGATCGACAATTAATTGTCGGCGACAATCTGTTCATCACTAGATGCAAGCATTTATTTTATGCCGGTCTCTCCAAAACAGTCACTAGCCCAATGCCCAAGGCTACCAATTTTTTTGCTGGGCTAGTAGAAATTCTTTAAGAAACTATGCAATAAGCTAGAAAAATTTATCTTTGTGCTGGTGGCTGAAAAAAGTTTTTGGAAAGACTGTAATGCATATACTTGTAAAAGTTATTCTAGAAATCATAGGGCATTTTCAATGTAGTTTTTTTGCATGATGTTGCTGACGTTTAACATTGAGCCTATATACATGTATATGAAAACTTTTTAATATTGAGCTAATGAAAAACAATGTCACAGGAAAAATTAACATTAAACAAGTCCTATTTCTAAAATGGTTTTTGTCTTTATAATTTGACTGTGCACAGTGTTCTAACTTCCAAATAGCTAAGCCTAAAATTGTATCATTAGTTACGACTAAGACACGGTCCATTTGATATTCTGGGGGGGGCTTGGGTTTTTTTCGAAAAAAATAATTTTGCTCTCAATTTTGATGAAAAAAATAAATTTGCTTATGATGTGACAGAAAAAAATAATCTTGCTCTTACAAATAATCTGAATTTGAAGAATTACCATAAAATTTCGCTAAAATTCTTGTAAATTTTCCGGCTCGCTTCGCTCGCCACAGTTTTTAATTTGTATCAAAAATTTTTTGGCTCGCTTCGCTCGCCACAGTTTTTAATTTGTATCAAAAATTTTTTGGCTCGCTTCGCTCGCCATAGTTTTCTATCAAAACATAATTTTCTAATGGTAATGTTCATAAAATTGAAGATATCAAATGTTATACATGTATTTGAATGAAAAAGGGCTTCCTTAAAAGCTTAAATATATTATCAATAATTATGTATAATTGCTATTAATACATGTTGCATGTATCCCATAGAGTCTAATATTTTATGTTCTTGTAAGCTTGGAAGGAGAACTTCAATTATTCACCAATTTACAATTCTACATTTAAAAATTTGTCTAGGAGACCTTCCCCTCAGACCCTCTTATACATGTTATATACATGTACCTTATATAAAATATTGAGAATTGTATTGTAAATATCTTTTTATCTCTCTGTTTAAAAGTGAATTGAATACTTGCATGAAAATAAACTAATATATTAATATTTAGAGTTTTGTGTAAAAATATGAATAATTTCTATTGATAAAACACAAATATTTTTCATATACTTTTTTGAAAAAAATTTCCTTGCTCCAACTTTGCAAGAAAAAAATAATTTTGCTCCGGTCCGGGGCGAAAAAAATAATCTTGCTCCAACAAAAAACCCAAGCCCCCCCCCAGAATATCAAATGGACCGTGCCTAAACACAGTCTATTAAGACTATTGAACGATATGAATTTTATTCAGTAGCCCAAGGTAAAGTACACAAAATAATGTTTTTACAGTTTTCAAAGAGAGGCACGTAGACAGTAGGGGGTAATTAAATTGCTAGAGTGAGATGTCACAAACAGCCACTTCTCTGATAACTGTATCTTATTTTTTACTAAAATTATCAGAGTAGGGCCAGCTGTGTCATCACAGAGCTGAGTTTACCCGACCAGATATCAAACTCCTATCTGTTGTCCCAATAAACAGGGGTCAATGGTCAAGATCATTTTGACTTGGGCTAAAAAACATTGTGCACAGCATAGAAGACATAGCAGTCATTGTTAGATCCCCAAATCTTTCACAAATTAATGTTCGCCATAGGTTGTCACGAGAAGATGAGGGTCATTAGGGAGAGAATAAATCCTATTGATGTTTAAGGTCAGAGGTTAGGTCAAGGTTTCTATGAACTTAAGCTTCAAAATCTTGTAAACAGTACAGGAGAAAAGGGAGTCATCAGAGAATCTCCAAAGCAACAAAAAATGTCTCCATAGGGATAGGACCAACCCTAATAATTTCAAGGTCAAGGTAATTGAAGATGTAAGCTTCTAAAACTTGTGTACAATATAGAAGACATGTACATGTAATTGTGAGGGAATGCTATGCTTATATAATTACCTCGTTAAAATATGTTTTATTCACCCATATAGTGAATTAGTGATGTGTTTTTGTAATACCTACATAGTTCCTGTAGTGAATAATTAAATAAACAAAGGTACATGTAGTATATTTACAATGTATTTTAGAGATGGGAGGAATACCTTTTGGATGGGAGATACTAGTCTCCACAGTGGGACTTATACACCTAGTGATGTGTCCTTACACCAAGGTGGAAGAGAGCTTTAATGTACAGGCAATACATGATGTACTGTACCATGGATTAGATATTGACAAGGTAATTCAATGTAATTGAGGGATAACCAAGTATCTAACATATGGCACCTGCTGGCAGCCTTTACATTATGATGTCGTAATCAATTAAAGGCCTGGCAAACAATGCTCTGATGGGCCTTTTGACTCAGATGTCATAATCCATAAGTCTGCCAACAGGTGTAATGTAGGACACTTGGAGATTTCACTCAATTCAGAAGAACATACCTGTATCTGTACTAACAGTAGCATTATCAAATTAAAGTTGCTTAATTCAAATCTTAATTTCAGTCAATACTATCAATTTTGGCATTGTAGGCATTGTCTGAGCAGTTTATTACTTCACTTGTACAAGTACAACTGCACCATTCCATATTTTTCTATACTCGTATAAATTTTTTCTTGTAGTATGATCATCTAGAGTTTCCAGGTGTGGTTCCTAGAACGTTTATAGGGCCAATAGTGATCTCCCTTACAGCAGCACCCTTTGTCTACATAGCTAAGCTCTTTGAGGCAGACAAGTTTTTTACACAGTATATAGGTAAAATACCAGTACATGCCCAGTATAATTTAGTTAAATGAAACAAATGTAATGAAAAATTGTAAAGTGTCAAATTTACATTTATTGAAAAATTGTCAAGTGTCAAATTTACATTAATTGAAATTTGAACAAGTGTCAAATTTACATTAATGAAAATTGTTAAGTGTCAAATCTACATTAATTGAAATTTAAACATCTGTGAGTGCATGTAAATTTTCTTGCTGATTATACATTATGTATAAACTCTTGCACAATCAGAATGTGTTTGTAATATTATAGAAAATATTAATAAACAAATAAGTATAGGAATAACTGATTTCAAAGAACTGCTCAAATATAGCTATAGACATACTTATTCTATGGGACTTTTTGCATCAATGATCTAATCGTTTAAGACTGAACAGGGAAAAGTTTTATAGTCTGTTATTAGTGTTAAAATCCTCTATAGAGCTGATATTAATTAAACATGTTGACTAAATTAAATGTATTGGTTTATTTTACTTACTTCAACATTTTCAGTGCGTGCCACTCTTGGTGTATATGTCATGGTGGGACTGTTTGCTTTCTGGAATGCTGTACAGGAGAAATTCGGACGAGACCTTAAGAAATGGATGATTCTTGTTACGATGTCACAGTTCCATTTCATCTTTTACAGTTCCAGACCTTTACCTAATATCTTTGCTCTCAGTCTGGGTATTTCTATTACAAATATATTTGTGAACATAGAAATATTTAATCATATCAACCCTGTCTTTGATATTTCTTTGGCACTATATATACCTAAATATAACAGGTGCAGTCTCCACTAAAGTGTTAAATTATGATTTGAAAATGGTGAAAAATAAAGTTTCGCATTTGATAAATATTTATATTTTTATTGAAGGATACATATCTTAGGTATTTGAAATGGAACAGAGGAAGTCTCTACTTGGTCTACTTCTAGTGATATGCTTTGTTCAATAGAGGGGCCTGGATTGCAAATTTAACAGCTACATTAGAAAGGGTAGCCTTTTGTTCATTCCATCGCTGAAGGAACAAAAGTACATGTAGTTACAGTATAAACTTTTGTATTCTGACGTTTAACTATGCATAAGAAATCTTTTGAAGTATAATAAACCTTTTTGATTTCGTACATTATTTGAAAATTTGACATCTGAAGAAGGCATAAATTTTTCTGTGTTAAAATTTTTCGCCCTCTGTTCATTCCATCTACAATTATACAAAGCACGCATCCCTGGTCAACTAAATATTTATTGCTTGTTATGCCAGATGGATTCATATGTTATCCTGCACATTATAATTTTATGTAAATTGCTTAGAAAATCGTTGACAGCATTTTTACGTTGGTATACCAGTGGTAGAGCATTTGTTATAAAAATACCAATTATCAAAATACATGGTCAAAAATATCTCTAATTGATGTAATAAGTAAGCAGTGTATATGAGTAACCCATTATTTTATGATATTCACATTAGTTTCTCGAAAATACTACAAATACTATCGAAACAGATACGTTACCATTTGAAACAGATACATTACTTTCAGTACTAAAGCCGCATTTGAGTACAGTGCAAAGGTTATCCCCTATGAATCTCAATACTGTGACAAATGAGTAATATGACAACAATTTTTGGCATAAATTATGCCTCTGTATTAAGACATTTATTGATTTTCCGAGAGAAAGGCTGTTTCTCAGGATTTTACATAAAAACACAAAATATGCCCTATAAGATATGGTTTTGCTTTATTTTCAACTGTTATATGTTTCTTCTGACAAAAGCTAAAATATCAGCGTCAAACCAGTAATATATAACTTCTATATGGGCCAAAAATGAAATCTAGGCAACGTATCTGTCGGTAACGTATCTGTTTCTTAGCTGCATTTTCGGCGTTATTTTGTATGTTTCTTCATTCTTATTAAAAGAGCCGACGTTTTTAACCAAAATTCACTCCATCTAATCCATAAATAGGGCCAAATGGGTTGAGTTCTCACTGTAGAGCTAGATAGTTGGTAACGTATCTGTTGATGTCTAAACGTCCAAATGCCAATTTTAAATACTCCCGACAAAACAGATAAAATATCGTTTGCTAGAATGGTTGAAGGACTCTTTTTTGCTGATAGTACCCATGTATATGCTTTCTTATCTACTCAAGATTTCGGATATGTCATTATTGTCTTACATTTATGGCAGCTTGAAGTGTGGTAACGTATCTGTTTGCCTTCTAACGGACAACAGAATATTTCTTATTTCAAAAACAACATTTCTCATGCAGGAAAGGTTTTAGTCCTGATGTAAAAGTAATACTTTGGGGTTTCAATTGGGAGTAAAAAGGACACTGATGATACATTTCTATAATGTATTTTTAGCTCACCTCGATGAAGTTGAGTGAGCTAATGCTATACCCCCGTGCGTCTGCGTCCGGTTAAGAAATTTGGGGTAGCTCAGTATTTGGCAAAGTACTGATGCTACAGTAACCAGACTTGCACAAGTGATTCATCTTTGGATGCTGAGGTGAACCCATGCATCGGATGCTGCATCTGACCTACATTTTCCGCTTGATTGGCTTGGTTAAGAAGTTTGGGGTAGCTCAGAGTGGCTTGATTAAGAAGTTTGGGGTAGCTCAGTATCTGACAAAGTACTGATGCTACAGTAACCAAACTTGTACAAGTGATTCATCTTGGGATGCCGAGAGGAACATCGGATGCAGCATCTGACCTACTTTTTCCACTTTAGTGATTTTGCTTTTAAAGCCAATATTGAGCAAAGTATAAGTGCTACATGTACCAAACTTACATATTGGATGTATCATTGATCAAACTTTCATAAAATGACCATGACCTACTTTTTCTGCTTGAGTGATTTTGCCTTTAAAAGCCAATATTGAGCAAAGTTTAAGTGCTACATATACCAAACTGGCATATTGGATGTATCTTTGATCAAACTTTCATAAAATGACCTTGACCTACTTTTTCCGCTTGAGTGATTTTGCCTTTAAAAGCCAATATTGAGCAAAGTATAAGTGCTACATGTACCAAACTTGCATATTGAATGTATCTTTGATCAAACTTTCATAAAATGACCTTGACCTACTTTTTCCGCTTTAATGATTTTGCCTTTAAAAGCCAATATACATGTACTTAGAAATATATTTTGAATTGAATTTTGCTGCCACGAGGTGAGCTTCGTAATCTGTGATTACCTATGTTTCTACATCAAAAATGTAGCCTTGTGCAACGGACAAGGCAAATTCACTAAAAATTGACCCTTTGTGAGTCCAAGGAAAAGAACCACGAATGTTCTGGTTGTAATTACTATTGTTGTAAATTGGAACATTGTGAAAGGTAATCAAAATCGATATTTTTGCTTAGTTTACCATTAAAATATTTCTGTACAGGTTGCGGACGTGCAAATTTAGTAATTTAATACTTTAACAGAGACTGTACCAACAATAGGATATGAAGTTTTTTATGATCTCTAAAAATTCATTTGTCAAAATCTTGTTGATATGAATCAGATAAGCTTCAGCTGATGACCAGTATTATACCAGTATGAACTCCACCTCATTCATTAGAGTATTATAGAGGGAATGGCGGCATAACAATTTATTATAATCTTTTGTTTATCTCCAACCCAAATTACAAATAAGGTATAATTTTTACTCAGAGGACTCATTCTCTGTCATATATACTGCAACACATCATTTTTAGCTCACCTGAGCCAACGGCTCAATTGAGCTATTGTCATAGTGTTGCGTCTGTCGTCCGTCGTCCGTCGTCGTCGTCGTAAACTTTTCACATTTTAAACTTCTTCTCCAGAATGGCTGAAGGGATTTTGATGAAACTTGGTAGGTATGAAGTACTCATGGTCCCCTACAAGTGATGTTGTTTTTCGTCCGGATCCGTCAACAGATGGCGCCACCACAGCCAATAGTAGGTCACGGGGGGTACCCTCCTATGACAAACTTCTTCTTTACAACCGAAGCATGTATCGACAAACCGAAAGCATAAGGATGATCTAGAGAGATGTCTTAAGAAGTGTTGTTATTTTTGGTTCCACTTCGAAGTCAAATTTTTGACGCGTATTTGACGTCTTTTCGGACTTAGTCAGAAATGCACATTTTTGTACTATTTCTTTAAATAACTCAATAAGTGTATGATTTTACACACTCATTTACTGCATATTTATCATATTTAACTTACTTAATGCTTTGATATGTATTTTAGGCTTAAATTTTATTTTTTTGATTTTTTTTTTGAATTTTTTTCTTATGTAAAAAGGAAGGGGGGGGGGGGTGATTTTCATACATTTTCTGCTTCTTTTCTATAACCACTCTTCAGATTGTCATGACATTTTGTAAATATGAGGTACTCATGCATGGTACCCTACAAGTGAAAGAATTTTGTCAAGATATCCACTTTTAGATTTTTAAGGAATATTTTTGGCCTAGGACATCTTTGGCACGCATAAAAACGAAAGAAAAAAGGGGGTCATGCATACCTTTTCTGCAAAATTCACTTGTTTAATGACCCCTACTTCCGAATTGAAAATTTGCTAATTTTTATATTTTTTCAAATCGATCTATTGATTACATAAAAGGCAAAATCATGTTCAAAACTCAATTTCTACAGACAGCAGGGAATCATACATTGATTTAATGTGCTATTTTTAAATTTTCAATAGTTATGACCAATGAGGTGACACCTTTTATTCAGCCCGGTTCACCAGTCAAAAGGGAAGGGATTCCCTGCTAAAATGATTAACTGTAGTTACACCTTCTAGGTCAGAGACAACCAAATCATTTTCCATAGGCCATAATGTTAACGAAATGCCTTATAACGTCTATACTAACATTGCTGGCCATGCATGTTATATACCGATTTGTTCATTGATTCAAGCTTTATACGAAACTAAATTAAAAAATATAGCATGACCTGCTCTTTTTCGCACTATTTGCGTCACAAGGTACCCCGCAGAGAATTTTCAAATTTTCCCGCGCCCATCCCCTTTAGCAGATCGGGAGCTAGGGAAAAATCCGGGTATCGACATTTTAATTGCACTTATTTTTTACCTATATATATCATATTCAAACAATATACCAAAAGAAAATAGAACTGATAGCCAATCACATCTTCTGTCACATTTAAAATAACAGGCCCCCTCACCCTACAGGTTTTTCTCCAATCAGAACCGGCCTTTTAGTGGTCTCTGACCTATAACTGTAACTGTAAACAAAGTCGCTGTACTTTAGATTTGATCCGTTTAATTCCTCCACAACCCTTTAGTACTGCGATACATTTCAGGAGATACAGTGCAAACGGAATAGATTTTTATTTAATGTGCATTATACTTGGAACACTTTCATAATGGTTATCATTCATGTACTTGGAACACTTGCATATACTTGTTATCATGTATAAAGTTTGCTCGAATTTCCTCTGTCTTAGACTCTCTTAGATGAAGTAATTTACGGACTGATTTCTTGAAGAAACGTCTAATGAGTAATCTCTTCCTCTGGATCATGAGGTTTGATACACCGTACACTGCTTTTTGGAAAACATATTGGCCCAATTTCTGCACAATTCACTTGAATTGATAAATATTGGATTAAAACGATTTTAACTGTACGTTTCATGTATTTGAGATGAAATCAATACTATTCAAAAGCATTCTTAGATTTCAGTATACTTTAATATGAATAAAGGCAAAACCGAAAAATCTTTGTTTTTTATGCCCCTGGAATAAAAGATTCGGGAGCATATAGTTTTTGGCCTGTCCGTCTGTCTGTTTGTCTGTCTGTTTTCCGAAAAACTTTAACATTTGGGCATAACTTTTGAATGGAAGCTGGTGATAGAGGTTTCATATTTCACATGTGTATTCCTTGTGACAATACCTTTCCATTGATACCAAAATTTTGACCTCGTGACCATAACCTTGACCTTTGACGTACTTTTCAACAACTTAAACATTGCGCATAACTTTTGATTGGTTAGTGATAGGGCTTTCATATTTTACATGTGTATTCCTTGTGACAAGATATTTCCATAGATACCAATATTACGCTGACCCTGACCTCTCACATACTTAACAGAAAATGGCGTTTATACTAATTAAGATGCCGCCGGGGGCATTCTCGTTTCACAAACACAGCCTGTCAGGCTTTATAATTTCTGGCATGCTAGCTATCAATAATGAAAGGTATGGTCGTTCAGTTTTAAATAAACTTAATTTATGAAATCATTTCATTGTTTTATTCTTTTTCTGCTGCACATTAAAGTGGGATTTTACAATATGATTTTATTTTTGATGTTGCATAATTGAACTATACTAGTTGGGCATATGACTTAAAAAAAGTTATTGTTTTGAAATGTGACTATTTTTTCTTGTTTGTACTTTTAAAGGTTGTCTGAAAAAAAAACTTCTCTGCATCCAGCAAAAATCTTTTTAGAAAGGTTGTGGGCTAAAATCCCGGTACTGGCACTATCAGTATTCAATAGCAGTATGTCAATTAGAGCGTGCATGGGTATCAGGTGAGCGTTGTGCCCCCTGGGGCTCTTGTTACGCTTTCTAATACTGAATTTCTGTGTATTTTACTTTCAGTTCTTCTAGCATTTGCCTCTTGGCTACGACAACAACACATGCGATTTTTGTGGTTCTCTGGTGCAGCTATATTGATATTCAGGGCGGAGCTGGCCATGTATCTAGGCATCATACTTCTCACAGAACTAGCTTCAGGAAGGTTGCCATTTAAAAAGTTTGTTTTAACATGCATTCCTGCAGGCATTGTACTTTTAGGTATGTATCATTGATAAGTGGGGTAGGGATAAACATTTGATGTACTCGTTGCTTAAACTTAATTATCAGAAGAAAATAAAACTTAGGCTCTTACATGTATTGACACTCTTTGAAATTATTTAAGTATGATCCTGATTTTACGTAACAAGAGCTTAAGTGACTTCTGCTTGATATAATTAGGGTTACAAGGATATACACGGTACCTAATAACTATAAAGATAAACTGACTACCCTGCAATTTTTTGTACAGATGCTGATGATAAAGTGAAATCTTCTATTTATTTTTCTCTCTACTGTCACAAAGATCTTTGTTGAAGTCATCACATTGATATTGGGAGTAAATGTATTACCTTTCATTGTAGGTTCCACAGTATTAATAGATTCCTATTTCTGGCAGCGATGGTTATGGCCGGAGGGTGACGTATTTTGGTATAACACAGTCATGAATAAAAGCTCACACTGGGGAGTATCCTTGACTATAAGACAAAAAGCCATTGCTTGATTGTGAAAATTGTTGTGTGCTGATCATGACTCTAAGTTAGACAGTCTATACACAGCAGTAATCTGCTTCTTCCTACTTTCTATTTATCTTTTTATGGTTCTTTATTAAATTGCATTTGAGCATCATATTTGTTAATTTCCAAAGTTTCTGTAAATCAAAATCCTGAGAAAAAAACATTTATATAATGTAAACAACTTTTTATTTGTGAGGTCTTTATTTTTTGCGAGTTTGATTCAACACGAAAATAGAGTCGCTCACTAATGAAAAATCTGTTCAAAAGATAATGTACATGTATAGATATTCAGTTTTTTTTTCCTCTCTAACTTTCTCTCTGTCCAGAGCAGTCTTGACTAAACACCTCCTTATGTTAACTGCAATACAACTAGTTTTCAGAATTTCTTTTATTAAGAATTATTAAAGTATCAATAATAAAAAAAAACCCACCATAGATGAAATTCCTTAACAGCCTGCTAGACCTCACCCTTCCTGTGGTACTTTTACTCCGCCTTGCCACGTGCCCTGTCTGTTAGTTACTTCTTTGTTCCGTTTGGTTTATTGATTGAGCCTCGCCTACGACAACTTGCCATGCCGACATTGGCTTTCATCCTGATATACTCAAACTTGCCACATAAAGAACTACGTTTTATAGTCTATACATTCCCTGTGTTCAATGTTCTCACATCTTTAACAGTCTGTAGGTTGTAAGTATGAATTTTCAGTGGTTTCTAAGTTCTTAAAGTAAATTTTGCAATAGGGAGGTTGAGATTTCCTACGTGTAACTTGTACGTGTACTTGTATTCTGATCCGCTATTGTGACGTCATCATTTTTTGCGTTTGATGTCACTTGCTTTACAAGGTACCTGTCGCCAGTGAACGTGTAAAGTGCGATATACACGTAGGTCTTCACTTCAAGATATTTTATCCCCTTTATTCTATCAAATTGTTTAAAAAGTATGACATTCAATTCAGAATGATTTCAAGTTTCTATTTCAATGTAGATTTAACCTAACTTAATGTCCCTTTTGAAATTAACCTATCCAAAAGTCAACTCAAGTTCACTAATGTTTTACAAGAACACGTAATGGTCTTTGATTAGAAATCTCAACAACATTAACGTTTAATTCAACTTGTACATTAGATGTACCCGTACAAGTTACACGTAGGAAATCTCAATCTCTCTGATATTTCAATACATATACTGTACATAATATGTTAGTGTTTCTTTTGATTTATATATTCAAAGTAAAGACATACATTTCTTTACTTCATAGTGCATTCAAGTATTCTATGCCATTGGTCTGCTTGTCACAAGACCTACCTTTCTATTAATACCATAATTTTTTACCTTTTGACCTTGGATTTTGATCCACTTTTTAAAGAAATAAACAGTGAATACATGTATATCTTTAAAATATAAAGTGATTATATAGCACTGACATTAACTTTTGCAGATGGAATAACAGAAACAAGTCCATGATACAGAAGTTTTGTGCCATGTTTGCCGTGTCACATTTACTGGCAAATTGTGCCACCACGGCAATATCTGAGTTTGTGTCCCATCAGAACTACCCAGGTGGTCAAGCCATGTATAAGCTACATCAAATAGAACCAAATAATACAGGTAAATATTTTCAAGCCATGTATAAACTACATCAAATGCAACCAAATAATACAGGTGGATATGATATTTTAATTACAGAAGAATCTGCTTATACATGTATGATGAACAGTCATTAGGTAAAAGATAATCTAGACTTCTAGTTGGTATTGTGATGTCATTGCAACGTCATATTTCATGTTGGAATTTACAATTGTTAAGATAAATGTTGACTTTCATGATATTTGGCAACCAATTCATTTCCCTCCCCCTTTTATGCTATATGGCCAGAGATTGAGCTCAAAACTTTTCGAATAAAATTCTTCACTGAACTAGAACTATTTGACAAAATCGGCAAGAAATCAATGTCAGACTGGACAATACAGTTCTGGATCTTCATAGGGAATGTTACGGTTCAGGAATCGTGCCCGGTTAGCTCAGTCGGTAAGAGCATCTGCCCTGTAAGCAGAAGGTCTCGGGTTTGATTCCCGGACCGGCCACATTTTCCATTCCGCCTGTCGCAGTATTTGGTGCCGTGAGAGTGAACCTCATGAGTTGCTTGTGGTTTAGGGCAACTATGGGGAAGAACCAGGAATTTATATGTCTTTCTTTGTGAGGTTTCCGGTTAAAAACTTTGGGAAACCTCAAAATTTGGCGGGGTGGAGTGTAACGGTTCAGGAATCGTGCCCGGTTAGCTCAGTCAGTAAGAGCGTCTGCCCTGTAAGCAGAAGGTCTCGGGTTCGATTCCAAGACCGGCCACATTTTCCATTCCGCCTGTCACAGGAACAAATAAGACTAGGACATGGATTTAATACTACATGTATCTTGATTCACAGAATTTTATATGAATAACCAGAACAAAGCATCTATGTGTATAACTTGTGAACTACAGAAGAATTGTCATTCCTAAAATGAAAAATTTCATCATATCATACTGAATACATGTAAGTGGAAAAGATCAAATCGTATTTATACAGAAAATCTTATGTTTATTATACAGAAGTTCATGTCCACATAGATGTCTTAACAGCACAAACTGGTGTAACAAGATTTACAGAACTGAATAATCGTTGGATGTAAGTATAGTTTTTATGTTGTCTGCAACACAAGGGTCTCATATAGAGATTACTTTTTCCCAGTATATATGCATGTATCTGTCTGTCTTGTAGTTGCACTTTCACATACTGATATATGGCTTAGAAAACATGTAACTTCATATGCCTTAAACTTCCCATCATAGTACTTGGAGCAATTGTCAAGGATGACAAGACTCAACCTTCAAGGTAAAAGATGCAAATTTAGGGTAAAACAGGTGACATCCTACCTTTTCTTAAACAACCTAGTTCAATTAAAGGCATAATCACAAGGTCTTATGGGGTGATATCAGCTTATTTCAAAGGCTCTTATGAAAACATTATTTTCATAAAGTGAAAGAACTCATTATATTTTAGAACTTTTTATAATAGCCGAGTTGCAAAACTCGGCTCTTAATTTGATGTGAGACGGGCGGGCGGGCGTCAACAATTGGTTTCCAGACAATAAGTCAAGTATGATACATGCTAGTGCAATGAAACTTCATACCCTTACTCACCATGAGTCAAGGATGACCCCATTGATTTTGGGGTCCAAAGGTCAAGGTGACAGGACTCTGATTATTGAAAATGGTTTCCAGACCATATTAGAGCCTGTATTGCACCTATGATCATGAAACTTACCAGAAATGTTTCCCATGAATCAAAGATTACTCCTATTGGTTTTGTGGTCAAAAGGTCAAAGGTCAAGGTCCAAGGACTTTGATGATTGAAAATGGTTTCCGGACCATATTAGAGCCTGTAAAGCACCTATAATCATGAAACTTGCCAGAAATGTTTCCTATGAATCAAGAATAACCCCTTTTGATTTTGGGATCAAAAGGTCATAGGTCAAGGTTATATCACTCTGATTGAAAATGGTTTCCTGACAATATTTGAACGTGTATTGCACCTATGGTCATGAAACTTGCCAGAAATGTTTCCCATGAATCAAGGATGACCCCTATTGATTTTGGGATCAAAAGATCAAAGGTCAAAGTCATAGGACTCAGGTAATTGAAAATAGTGTCTGAACTGTAAGTGAATGTGTATCAACCTGAAATGTGTAGTAATGTTTCCCATCTGTCGAGACCATATCATTATATAATTCATGTATATTTTAAGTGTGCATATTCATACTTACATTAAAGTTTTGCAACTGGGCACTTTGCATCTTTGATGCATTTTAAGCTTATTTAATTTCCTAAACATTGAACAAAGATTTAATCTGTTTCAAAATACATGTATCAAAGAACTTTGCTTTGAAATCTTATTTCAAGCATAAAACATCCATTTATACTGCCATCTCATTTCTAATTAAAATTTTATTCTGTACATTTACAGATATGACAAAACAGAGAACTTGGAGCCTGGAGGGTTAGAGATGCAGAAATTCACACATCTATTTATAGGAGAGGATGAACTTCTAAAATATTACCAAAGTACACATACTGTTATAGCCAAGATAGATAGTTTTGATAGGATAAAAATAGATTGGAAAACGATTCCACCTGTTCAGATAATAACCAAACCTACGATATGGATTCTCAAGAAGAATAAGCCTTTCAGATGATAACTTATTTGTGCCATTGTGATTTTGTTTTTAGGATTTTTAATTAAATAAATGATATTTTGATAATTTCACTTGTATATTTATTCAACATGTAGATTACGTTAGAACTAGATTGAAGTTTGCAGCATCCTATACCATAGCATCCCCCACAAACAAAAAGTTTTGGATGTTATGCAAGAATCACCCTGTTGGTCGAGAAATCTTTTCTGAGCCATTGCTTTTAAACCTATGCTTTGAACTTAAAATTTCACAGAGCTGTTGGTTAGAACCAAGGGTGTGTCATGACCTGAACCTAAGGTCATGGCTCCGAAGTCATGGTCATAGTGAAACAAGATTTTAAATTCTCTCCTAATTTTCAGTCGGTCATGTCTCAAGGATTGCAAACATTTTACACTGTATCCAATATTTATCAAAAAGTTATGACCATCGATTAAGCTTTGTTCAGACAAGCAGATAAGATTATCAACTTTGAACCCAGGTAATTTGTTTTTGTGGTCAGAAATCAAAATTTGGTACACGTAGAAAATAGCAAGTTCACTATTTTGATTTCTTTATATTTTTACCTTAGTTACACTTTTTCAGTTTGATGATGATCTTGGAGGAGCCTTTCTGACCCAAATGTCAAGGGCGAAAAAGGCATTTCTTGAACTTTGATGATACTGTTATGTTTTGCTAATGCCCTGAAGAGGAGCAGTGATGATTTCAAGGTCAACATTGCCAAATGGTATATATATACATGTATACACAGGTGAAATTCCAAATGGCTCACTAATTTTTTATCTCTACTGAATTCTTCAGTTTGCCAGTTTTGTGTGGAGGATATCCTTGATTATCTGTGTTGTTTTTATTTGGAACAAAAGCAATCTTCCTGCCACTTTTACAGGTATTTTCTACCTTTTGACTTTTTTGTTTCCTGTCCGTATTGGGACCTCCATATTGATTTATAAATTTGTGGATACTGTATATGTAATTCTTTACCTTTATCAAGTGTAAAAACGGTGATCTAGAACAATTTAAAGTAAAATCCATCCTTGCTTCCCTGGCTTTCATTGCAAATTTGTATTGAACACCAGAGAAGCAAGGATGGATTTTAATTTGCAATGAACGCCAGAGAAGCAAGGATGGATTTTACTTAGAATTGTTATGAATCGTCGTTTTTTACACTTCTTAAAGGTCAAGGGGCCAAAAATTTGTGTATTTGAGTGTTTGTGTTTTGTTATCATCCCTTCCCTCAGGAAGAAATATTTCAATCTACTATAATTCTTTAGTTTTAGTTGTAGGGGGAATTTATATTTCAGTACAATTGGCACTGTCAAGAAAGCATATATACATGTACATGTATTCCCAGATTAATAAGTTGTCAGGGTGACGGTATCTAGTTATTGGGGATCAAAGTCAATATCCCTGATCAACAATATCATCCAGCACCAATCTCTGTAGATAGTATATCATTTCTGACATAACTTATATGATCACTACTAATGTGTTGTTTTCAGTATCCAAAATAAAACTCCTAAATTTACATGTATACATAATTTATTAGATCATGTTATCTTCCATTTCAGGCTCATAATTTCTATAAATAATACAAATGTAAAATAATAATACATCATTGTATCAACAAACAGAAAATTTCCACCATACAGATAGTACCACCATAAGTAGCATGTCAATTGTACATGTATATGTTTATACATGTATAAAGTGAAATTTTAAAAGATCATGGACGGAATGTGACATGAGATTTTCTGACTTTCAACCTTAACATATAATTACATAGCAACCCACTTAGAATTCAGATCTTGTGCTATAGATATATATCACATTGATGTTCTTATTTTTGAGTTCTCATCATGGAATATCACAAAGTTACTTATGGTAAACAAGCCCCAAGCTTTATGACAGTACAATGAATTTAATCATCCAAAGAACTTCTACAAAATGGACAGTGTCCTTTCTGTAGATACTGAAGCTCAAAGTCATCTGTATGGAACAGCTGAAAAAAAAGTTGCATGATCATTTAATTTGAACATTGTATGTAAGCACATTACTCACTAGCAATGTTATGCACAGGGTAATTTGATAAGAATTTTTTTTTAAAGTTTTATGAGTTATTATAACGTGTCCATTTGTCAAATTACTGATGAAAAGCAAGATTTTCTGTGATGTAAAAGCAATGTACAATGTTTTTTGTTTATAGATATGATTTTTTCTTTTTAAAACAAGATAATTTTCAAAACATTCCCTCTATTCTGAAATTTTAAATCCCTCTGTAAAGTAGTGTCCCACAGAAATTGTACCATATCACTGATGTTTCTATCAAAAAAAATCTGTAACCATTTTTTTTTTAGTTAATACGATAGAGAAATCAGAAATGCGGTTTTAAGATTTTTTAAAGATGCTATTAAGATCTTTTTAGATACACAAATATGCCTTACCTTATTACACTTTGGACACTGTGTAATGGTGACGTCAGGTAACAGGGATCTGAAGAATTGATATCGTAGCGGCTTGGGCCACTTCAGAATGTATACATCTGATCTGGACATGGTCTGTAAGTGCTGTCTACTGACCTTAACTGGACGGAATTCTGTATCACCATGCTGAATTTATGATACAACAATCAGTGCTAGGTGTTGGTATAAGCATGCAAATCAGTAGTTAATGAGGCATTATAATGCAGAAATTCCAAAAGTAACGAAAAATTAGCTTCAAGCAATATTAGGTGTCAGCAATTGCAAATTTTTTATTTGCTCATTTTCACATGTTATTACTCATAGAAAATGATGACGGTTTGAAAAAAAAGTTTATTCAAACAAGAGGCCCGAGGGGGCCACATCGCTCACCTGAGAACCATGTCCAATCTTTGATTATGATAGTATAACAATCTTAGATTATGATGTGGACACATGCTTAAGTTCTGTAAAAAGAAATTGTCAAAGGAGGGTACCCCACTTGACTTGAGTAATGCATGTGTCACCTGCGAAAGATAGCAGCATTTAAGGATCACTTTTATATAAAAGTGTGACAGACAGACGGACAGACAGACAGACACCGGACAAAGTGATCACTATGTGCCGCTATGCTTTGCATGCGACACAAAAAACCTCTCCTCCCTTTCCTTTGTACCAAGGAAAGTTGGATGAAAAATGAACAAAAAAACTTCTAATGTTCTTACTATTTCTTTTCATTATACATGCATATTTTAAAAATTATTTTCTAATCTTGAAATTATCTATCATGCCTTTACATTCAGTATAGTGAATAAAAATAACAAAGAAAGATATTCAGGACAGTGAATAAAAATTACAAAGAAAGACAACTCTGATTAATTTGAACAATCATCAAAACTACAATCAAAAATTGAAAAAAATTAAATTTGAGAATTAAAGTTATATCAAACCATTGAGTTACTTAAAAAGATAAATACTCAGTAAATGATTGCATAAAAAAATCATATTCAAAAGAAATAGTGCAAAATTTTGCAGTACTGACTAAGTCCGAAAAGATGTTGACCCCCCCCCCCCCTCCTTTTTCACATAAGAAAAAAAATTCATAAAAATTGAAAAAAATAAAAATATAGCATAAAATATATTTCAAAGCATTTAGTAACATAACAATGATAAATATACAGTAAATGATTGCATAAAATCATACATTTATTGAGTTATTGAAAGAAATAGTGCAAAAATGTGCATTTCTGACAATGTCCGAAAAGACATCAAAAATGTGTCAAAAATTTGACTTTGGAGTCAAACCAAACATAACAACACTTCTTAATACATCTCAATAGATCATTCAGATGTTTTCGGTTTGTCAATACATGCTTCGATTCTGAAGAAGAAGTTGTCAAAGGAGGGTACCCCCCGTGACCTAATTTTGCCTGTGGTGGCGCCACCTATTGACGAATCCGAACAAAAAACAAAAACACTTGTAGAAAACCATTAGTACTTCATACCTACCAAGTTTCATTAAAATCTGCTGAGTGGTTCTTGAAGAGAAGCTGAAAATGTTTTAAAATCACCCCCCCTTCCTTTTTTACATAAGGAAAAAATTCATAAAAAATCAAAAAAATAAAATTTTAGCATAAAATACATATCAAAGCATTAAGTAATATAAAAATAATAAAAATACAGAAAATGATTGCATAAAATAATACATTTATTGAGTAATTGAAAGAAAAAGTGCAAAAATGTGCATTTCTGACCAAGTCCAAAAAGACGTCAAAAACACGTCAAAAATTTGACTTCAGAGTGGATCCAAAAATAACAACACTTCTTAAAACATCTCTCTAGATCATCAAGATGCTTTCGGTTTGTCGATAAATAATTCGGTTCTGAAGAAGAAGTTTGTCAAAGGAGGGTACCCTCTTGGACCTAATTTTCCCTCTGGTGGCGCCACCTATTGAGGGATCCGGACGAAAAACAACAACACTTGTAGGGGACCAATAGTACTTCGTACCTACCAAGTTTCATTAAAATCTGCCAAGTGGTTCTGGAAAAGAAGCTGAAAATGTTTTAAAATCACCCCCCCCACCTTCCTTTTTTACATAAGGAAAAAATTCATAAAAAATCAAAAAAATAAAATTTTAGCATAAAATACATATCAAATCTTTAAGTAACATAAAAATGATAAATATACAGAAAATGATTGCATTAAATCATACATTTATTGAGTTATTGAAAGAAATAGTGCAAAATTGTGCATTTCTGACAAAGTCCAAAAAGACGTCAAAAACGCGTCAAAAATTTGATTTCGGAGTGGAACCAAAAATAACAACACTTCTTAAGACATCTCTCTAGATCATCCAGATGCTTTCGGTTTGTCGAAAAATGCTTCAGTTCTGAAGAAGAAGTTTGTCAAAGGAGGGTACCCTCTGGTACCTACTTTTGCCTCTGGTGGCGCCACCTATTGAGGGATCCGGACGAAAAACAACAACACTTGTAGGGGACCATTAGTACTTCATACCTACCAAGTTTCATTAAAATCTGCCAAGTGGTTCTGGAAAAGAAGCTGAAAATGTTTTTAAATCACCCCCCCCCCTTCCTTTTTTACATAAGGAAAAAAATTCATAAAAAATCAAAAAAATAAAATTTTAGCATAAAATACATATCAAAGCATTAAGTAACTTAAAAATGATAAATATACAGAAAATGATTGCATTAAATCATACATTTATTGAGTTATTGAAAGAAATAGTGCAAAATTGTGCATTTCTGACAAAGTCCAAAAAGACGTCAAAAACGCGTCAAAAATTTGATTTCGGAGTGGAACCAAAAATAACAACACTTCTTAAGACATCTCTCTAGATCATCCAGATGCTTTCGGTTTGTCCATACATGCTTCGGTTCTGAAGAAGAAGTTTTTCAAAGGAGGGTACCCTCTGGGACCTACTTTTGCCTCTGGTGGCGCCACCTGTTGAGGGATCTGGACGAAAAACAACAACACTTGTAGGGGACCATTAGTACTTCATACCTACCAAGTTTCATCAAAATCCCTTCAGCCGTTCTGAAGAAGAAGTTGAAAATGTGAAAAGTTTACGACGGACGACGGACGACGACGGACGACGACGGACGCCACGCTATAACAATAGCTCACTTGAGCTTTGCTCAGGTGGGCTAAAAACATTGGATTAATGCCTTTCTGGACAAGAATAGCAGTTTTCTGAATTCTTATAGCCCCAACAAAAATTCAACGTAAAGCCCGCCCATATTCATATGCCCTTACGTTGACCTTTCTCAGCTTGCTTTCTACCCATGAGCAAGCTAAATTTGGTCAGTGAACATTACCGATTCTAACATGCACATGAACATGTGTAAAGGAAAAAACATACTTTTTATCGAATCAGAGATTAAGATGACAAAATAAGGACAATCTAAATTCATATTACACAAAACTTTACATTGCAGATCACTTAGAATTTAGTTTTCATAGATTAAAGTTATTAATAAGCTTTTCACTTTTGCGCAGGATTTGACCTGATTTATCTTGACATATAGCACATGAGGTCACTCGGCAGAGATTGGACTTAGTTGCCGAAGTATAATTAAGCAGGCATCGTAGTGCATACAGCTCTATAAACATATGTTTTCATGCGTAGTTTCTTTATGTAACATGTTTATTTTACCCCGGATGACTTGTGTATCATCTTTAAATAACAATTTGATGGTACTAAGAGACTTTTTGCAAGAAAATAATTTTTAGCCACTGACAGCTAATATTGCTTTCAGCCTTGTGAACATTTTTATCTTTGTCACATTAAACATTCATAAAATTCAACAAAGGAATGAAAACTTTTTGTAATGTCTTATAATGTATGTTTCAACACATCTCAACATTTCTCTACAAGCACGGAAATGTTGGAAGGTAAAAGGGTATCGTATTTTACTTAATCTTTTAAATACATGTACACATTCAGGAATAATACATTAGCTAGAAATTGTACTTACATCAAAGGTCATCATTTTTGTATTAAATGGATCATCTTCATCATCAGCTTCCTCAGGATCATCACCAAGGCGAAGAGTTTGTGCCTCTAAGGTCGTAGTCAAGGAGACATTACAACAGTATTTTGCAATCAGTTTAAGCAACTCAATATATGTACAATACAAAGCAAAACTATTGAAATTACATCTTCAAGAGATGACTCAAATGAACTAAATGGCAATATCACAAGAGGTTCTAAATCTCATGTAAAACCCATAGGCTTGAGTCAAGTTTGGAAATATCTGCTCCAAGGGTGTAAGGGTGGAACTGATACAAAGCAGACTCAGAATTAGTATATTTCTCTCACAAATCAAAATCACCATTTGCTTTGCATTGGGAAATCATGACACCATAGTTATAGTCATTACTCCACTTCATGGATCATCTCTGTAACATAAATATGGGTATCATAGAAAATTTCTTTAAACCTGAATGGTTTACTTTTCAATCCTTTATACTGCCTGCTGAAAAGATTTTAGTGTATTGAAAGGATACGTCCAACTCTTGACTCCTGCCAGTTTCCTCTTTCTCCTTTCTTTGGTTTAGGTATTGATAGATCCAGTATTTGTACTGCTTCCTCGTCTGTTAGACTGCTATCTAGTACAAACTCTACCAATGGTAGCACCTCTGTTAATACATGTACAAACATATCAGGTCGGTTTAGCATTGACTTCTCAAAATTATGATGCAATTACATTTAGCTTTTGAATTTTTCGTATACATTACCTCAATCCATCTAACTCTCAAGAACCAGATTTGCTAATGCACAAGGAAATAATTTCAACTTCTGTCAAATGTTAATTCACTTGCACATTACACTTTTATTTGTATGATATGTTACTGTAATTCATAAGAAATATCTACATACCGAAGGAAACGAATGAATGCACAAAGGGTTGACTACAGTTGATACAGAAGTTACCATTGTTGTTAAGTAGAGGATTGGTAGTGGAGCAGCGATAACACATGGGAAGTAACTCCTGTAAGGGTCAGTAGAACAAATGAGGACAGTATGTCAAAATGCACTAACTATAGAATGAAAATGAATTAAATGTAACTTCTATTGCTCATACATTGAGGTATTAGATTGTAATTAATTCTACATTTTTGATAATGAATCTACATATTTTATATTTCAAGATACAATGTACCTGAATACATTGATGAAATACCATATAATAATACAAAGGGGACAAAAAATATCATAAATCCACTACATACATGTATTGAAGAAAAATCAACACTGTAAATGGCACATCTGAATCAGTAACGAACAAGATAATGAGCCATTTAGCCAGGTCATTCAATTCAATGTACTTTGTACTTTTTTAAAAATACAAATATCCATACGAACCTCAGAATCCTGGAATGGCTTAGAGCGAATCATAACACTACCCAAATCAACAGCTTCCTGGAATCTGGCTGGTACCCTCAGGGACTGAAGCTTCTCGTAAGCGTACCGTGCTAACTTATAGGCACCAAGATTTTTACTTTGCTTTGCAAGGGCATAAAGTGTACCACTTAATATTGTTAAGGAAAACTGCATTGAAACTGTACAAACATCATAATCACTTTAATTTTTAGAAATTTGATTTTTTTCACCATATCGGTATATGAAACTAATGAGTTTATTGATAAAATCACTTGAACACTCAGACATATTTTGTTAGCTATATTGTATACATGCAATGCTTCATTGAGAATGTAAATCACTATCAGTGTACAGACTGGTAAAGGATACACTTTCGAGATACCGTGGGGTATCCCATGCTGCATCATATGAAGTAGATATCTGGCTATGTTAAATAACGCCTCTGGTAAATGTGATGTAAACGGCTCATCCTGTAATATAAAGTATGTATTACAAGTTTACACAGCCAAATACTTTATAATTTACATTCATAAATTCTACCAGGTCAAAAATAACAGATTACAGGTACATATGTTGTGTTTCAACGTGTCCTTTTTACAGACTAATTATTAACAGAGGAAATTTGGTAATCCTTCAATTACTGTTTGAACTCCACATTAAGAAAACCTCAACAGTCAAACAAGACAGAATAATGATTGAGGCAAAAGAATCAGTAGGTATGGTAATTGATAAGGAAAAACAATCAGAACGTCAAAGATTTGCTTCTTCTACAACATGGCCTGTTGAGTCAAGGAAAAAAGAAACTCATGGATTAATTATGTAACAATGTTACTTCCGCAGATTACAGGAATAGTAACACACAAACTAAGACTTACAGTATATCTCTGTATGGAGTGATAGGCATAGTACATGTCTGCCTTCCTCTGGAAATCCTGGAACTTTGCCAACATCTCGTCACGCTTCTCAGGCTCATCTGGAATAGAACATAAGCCTCAGTTTACACTAATCCATTCAAAGATTTGGAATTATTAAAATAGACTACAGATTTTAAAAGGTTGTGAGCAAACTTTCACAATTTATGTTTTTTTTTCTCATTGCTGGTAGATAAATTCAAACTAATCCTACACAGATACATGTATTTTCAAAGTGTTTAAGATAGTCAACAATAATATCCATGTTTTTTTATTTCATATTATTTCTGTAACTTTCTATCATTAATGATGTCTCATCACAATATATGGCAAGTCATTCATCATGGACTATACATCGTACAAAATGTAACATAAAAACAAATTAAAGTTATCAGTGTACTATTTTTAAGACATGAACATGTACAATTCAATTCAGGAAACAAATGAACAAGTGTTATTCACTTCTAAGCAGTGAAAAATTGGAGTCTTCAAAGGTGAAAAGGATGGAATTACTTTGACATAAAAATAATTCATAATTATAAATTACTGGTTTGCTATTGAACATATATGCATTTTACATAATTCCATTTGTATTATTCAAGAAGAAAGGGAAATTTTCTTTTGAAAAATTGTGTCTTATTTCTTTAAAGGTTTTGATAATTTTTTTTGAAAGTTACAGTATTCCGGATAATCATGATGAAAATGCAAGTAGAATTGAAGTTTTAATATATTAATCATCAGTATATACAATGTATATATGTATGCATAATTTTGTAGAAGTATTTTTCAAGACTTACATGTACAAAAGAAATAGTAATTAAATGAAAATAGTAAGAGTTTACCCAATGGGATATATAACCTTGCCCAATATAAGATTTTCGTCAAAATGCTTCCAGTACAAACTGGATTTGACATATTATATCCCTAAATCTCTAAAGAGCTTGTTCTAAAACCTGGCAGTGCCAGGTAGCCATATATAATTAAATTCTTTTTTTATCTACATTTATGTAAATGTTGGCACATTCAAGACAATTTTGATAAATTCTAGACAATAACGTTTCAAAGCAACATGTTACCACAGTGAACATGAAGCAAAAAAATCATAGCACATGTAATAACCTAGCTCATCATAATCTGAAATACATCAATAAAATGACACTAAATATATCACATGTAGAATTTGTTTTATCACTTTAACTCAATTATCTATTTAACATAAAACTTTCCTACTGTCTTGAACAGAGCAAATTAAGAGAAAAAAATCTGAATTCAACAAGCAAACTCAAAATCTCATCTGCTGTTGGTTTGTAAGTATAGGTTAACAATACGATCCTAACATGATGCTTGTTTGAAAATGAAATAGGTTATCCTAATGTTCATATAATATTGTACACATACGTTTTTTTTTTAAATGTACACTTTTGAAGTATATGTACACTTTTAAAATGTACACTTTTGAAGTAAATGTATGAACCTAAGCTCTCAAGATAGATTTACACATGGTAAAGTATATTAGATATACCTTTTGCCCTTCTGAGAAACCTTAAAGATTTACTTACATTGCATCATAACTCACCATTCACACAATAATTCAGTTTTTTTTTAAAGTACATGTTTGTGTCGTTTTTTTTTTTTTTTTTTTACAGCAAATAGTGTGTTTTTTCTCATTTTTTCACACAACAGAGTAAGAATGTATATCCATACTACATACAGTATAAAGAAGGAATGGCATAACAGCTACATGACATGTGTATTGTATTACAAGCAAGTTTCCTTTGTTGTGATCAAGTTCCAAACAGTTTTAAATTGCTACGGTCTATCTAGGGGGGACACACAACTCCTACAGGGATGAGGAAGAAAAGGGTGTGGTGATTTATAAGGGAGAAATCTTGAAATTTTATGCAGAGAGAGCTCATCTCAGCAGAAAAGAAAGCATGATGACCAAAGTTTCAAAGTGGAAAAAGAATGGCAGATTTTAAAGGACTTGGCAAGCTAGGAGGTTTTCTATATCAATCTAAGATCTAATCACAGCTAGTTCCTATGATATGAAATGTGCCTTGTGTTTGAATACCAGAGTGTACTAAGAACACAAATGTTGCCTACTACAATGTGTGACCTCTCTATGTATGTGTGTGTTGTTGAGGTGAACACTGTAACTGCAAAATTTTCAGTGTTAAGTGTGAGCAGGCAGACAGACAGATGGATGGACAGACAACAAAGTGATCCCCTTTACTTTAAAAGTGTGACACAAAACACATAATCTGGGGGATACCAAATATAGCTTTCCACTTCTATCTGGTACTACACATTATAATATACTGTATTGTTTAAGATGGCAGATGATGAAGGAAGACAGAATTTGGGGGACTTATATACATATTTCCAGTTCCATCTTGTACAACATGTGTATAGTGTATCATTTAAGATGATATGATGATGTTAATTTGGGTAAACCAACAGGACGTGACAATACAAACCTTCATCTGATGCTGTAAGTTTATCACAAAAATCATTACATGAATTGAAAAGCTACACATACTTTCATAATCTATCAACAAATATTCATGGTATTATCCCTCATTATTTGTCACAAATCTGCTAGTTTCATTAGTAAAATTTCACTCCATCAGTTTGAAAGAATATTTTCAAAATGTTTGAGCATTTGAAAAAGAACATTTTATTCCCTAAAAATGTAGTGAAATCAGTAGCAAACATAGCAAGCATTTTGTAATCATTTCACCTTTACCTTTAGCTATATCCAGACACTGCATGGAAAGTTTCCAGAAGTAGTACCCTGCATCGTTAAATCTACTCTCTATCACAGCATTGTGGGTAAGCTGTTCCAAGACTTTTACTGCCTCCCCCTGCAGCCCAGCCTTGTGAAATGCTACAACAACAATACATTCATGTACATGTATCATTCACTTTTATAAAAGAGAAGAGGAGAAAATGACTACAGACAGTTGTTGTATAATCACGAATTCACATAGCTACATGAATAATTTTATCATCTGGAATGTAATTTAGCGTAATTGCTAAATCTTAAAGTACTTAAGATTCTTTAAAAATTCTGAGTTGTGAAAATACCTTCCTGGGCATCATCAAATTTATCATTCTCCGCTAGCCACTGAGCGTACGGCACGTAAACATCTTCTTTGTATTCAGGGTGCTTCTCTACTAGAGTGAAAGCCTGAAATTTGTAAATATACGTACATGTACATTGTACATAAATGTATGTACAGCATATACATGTAGCTAAGTGGACAAGAAATTTAATTTGAAATTCCATGATCATGGTATTATTCTCCCATCATTAATTAGACTTGGATTGCAAGTATAAGATGCTTAAACATGAATAATTCTATGTTATCTTGAGATAATCTTAATTTTAACAAAGAGAGTCTTTATGTACATGTACTTGTACCTTTAAATACCTACATGTAAATACTGACTAAATCTTAATAAGAAGACGCAAGCTCTGGAATACACTTGGTCTTTCCAAAATACCAACATTTTTACTATTTAAGTATGCAATTCTATTACAGAGCAAAATGTATCAAAACAGCAAATTTTCCCATCATATGTTGATATCAAGAATGTTAAATCATAACTTACATCTTCCCAGTGCTTAGCTTCTACATGTAAATGTATAAGAGATTTCATATCCCCCATTTTACTGTACACCTCGGCAGCAAACGGGTACTGTTCCATCTTAGTGAGGTGCATGGCAGCCCGTGACAAAGCCTCTCTGTCGGCTTTATCTAGCTTCCTAGCCACGTCTATCATCCTGTAATCAGAGAGTATGTTTATTTACATGTATTTGTATCTTTGTACACTTTATTACTAACTTTAAAATCCTTAATTGGTAAGAAGTTAAATATCAACATAACAAAGGTGCTGTAAGAATAAGGTGTAAAATCTTCCCTGTAAATGTTGAAATTTCAAAATGCAAAATGTGAGAAGATTTTTCACTAGAAATGACAACTTGCTTGGTCCACATCTAAATCTCCTGTCATGTTGGATAAATTATTCATAAAAAAGATTGATATTTGGGTTTAATACAAGCGTTTTTCCCATAGAAATTAACGGAAAATGGAAAAGTTTTTCAACAACATTATTCCCAAACTTTTTCTTTCAAAAGAAGGTCAGCACACAAGAAATAAACTAATGATTTCAGGGCTAAATCAAGCCCTTATTCTTACAGCTCCTTATCTATGAGTTCCTAATGGAAAATTTCATAAGAGCTCAACAATTTCTGTTATACTGTTTCACCAGAAAAGATTAATTCTTTTCAACCATACTTTCATTACTACTGTACATCCTCAGATATATGCACAACCAGTGTAATTTCCTTAGATGAAACTATTAAAAGGAACGAGTTGCATTTCCCATGTAAATGCTCGTGACGTAACAATGCATAAGATCTAAAGAAATATGCTGTGACAGCTATTCTAACCTGCAAACTAAACAGGAGTGACCTGAATTTTAACATCACCTTTTATCTAGAAACGTAATTTCAGAAAACAAGAATGAAACAGACAATTGTAGTGCATATACATGTACATGTATATAGAATAAATGTCATAATGTTTGTTTTGTTACGGGTATGCAACATACAGGAAGTGCATTTATCGCATGAAATGTGCCAACATGCATTACTATAAATACACTTGCTGTGGTTATGCATACCTGTAACAAAACACAAATTAAGATACTATTTCTCAATATAGTACACCTGTACATAACCAGCAATCTTTACTTACATATCTGCCCATCCGTTCTCCCCTATGATGTCTATAGCCTTACAGTACTCCCCGGCCGATATGTACATTTCCGCGGCAGCTTTAGGTTCATTGCTACTCTTTGCCCAGTCTGCCTGCTTTGTTATCAACATCTTCTTATCCAGTGGATCTCCAGAACCTATGTACTCCTACAACATACAGTGGTTACGTAGAAATGTTCTCTTCTTGTTACAGAATATCAAAAATGTAATCCCTCATTTGTTTGCAATGTCAACAGAAAATTGGATGACCAACTTTATAATCATTAAGAATAAGTAACTTTGAAATGATACTTTATTTCACAAATCATCAAATATCTTTCATCATGTACATACATGTATTTACTTCAATACCTACTAACCATACATATGAACAGTGAATTATGTCGCTCATAGTACTATCAGAACCTCTTTGGCAATGGAGAACTAATACCAATAAATATGGGTTTGTTGTATGGGATAGCCATCTGTACATCCACATATTCATTAATTAAATATAACAATACATGTGCATACCTTTGCATGTTCAAACATTCTAAGATCTGTGAACATGTTCATGGCTTTTTGTTCAACACTGGCTTTCTTGTACAGTTTAGCTGCCTCCTGGAACTTGCCCTGATAACTGTAAACATCTCCCAGGAACACCATGTTGTCATTCTCTCCTCTCTTCTTTCTTTCCTGAAATTTATACAAATCATAGTTTGTTCAACTATTGATTTAACTTCATAAAATACCTAAAGAATACAAGAAATTCCAAACAAATCCTACTTTAGTACATATACATGTATCATTACTTATAGCAGATAACAAAGTAAGAATTGTAAAATTAGAATAACAATGAAATAAATATTTCAGTTACCTCTATACTGTGGATAAGTTCTAGATATCTGAGATCCTTGATTCTGATGAACGCTTTCTTGGCAGTCTCAAAGTCCAGTCCCTCCAGGGCCTCATGTGCCAGGACTTCCCAGTCTCCATCTGTTACACCTAAACAAGCCACTTTGTAGGCGTCCCTGTATAGATAATACACAAATATTGAATAATTCTGGTTGATAATGAACATATTTAAGTGTATTGGTATCTCATGAAACTTCATGTAAATATCATTAAGGGGTCACCAATGATACATGTAGGTCTCTTAATCATTATCGTGTCTTTTGATTAAATCTCTTATACAAATTCCTTAAAGATTACAGCTCTAATATTTGATAACCTTTTTTTATTTGTCACAGTCACAAATCTGAATAAAGTCTCAATTCTAAGTAATAGTACATGTAAATGGATGCAGACTGTGGCACATGTACATGTATATGCATGCATTTTTTATGTCCCTGTAATTGTAAAGGAGGTATACACATGTATTTTTTTTGTGCGTACATTTGTTTTTACACAAAAAACTTTAACCTTGGCAGTAACTCCTGAGGGTTAAGTGATAAGACTATCATATTACATATGTGTATTCCTTGTGACAAGACCTCTTCATTGGTACCAAAGATTGTGACCTTGTAACTGCTAGTGGTCTTGACCTTGGAGTTTGACCTACTTTTGAAAAGCTTAAACCTTTGCCATAATTCTTAATTGGTAAGTGATAGGGCTTTCATATTCTACATGTGTATTTTTTATGGCAAGACCTATCCACTGGTACCAAAAATTTTGACCTTGACCATAGAGTTTGATCTACTTCAGAAAAACTTAACCTTGGCAATAACTCTTGAGTGGTAAGTGATAGGGCCCTCATATCTCCCATGTGCATTTCTTGCGAAAAGACCTTTATATTGAATACAAAAGCAATTACATTTTGACCTTAACCTTGAAGTAAAACCTACTTTGAAAAACTTAAACTTTGGGCATAATTTTTAAATGGTACAGTGATCTAGCTTTTACATTTCATATGTGTTATCCTTGTGGCAAGACCTTTCCATTGGATACAAAAACAATAACCTTTTGACCTTGACCTTGGAGTATGACCTTCTTTTTACATTACAGCTGTTATACTGACAAAGATGCCAATGAGGGCACTCATGTTTCATAAACTAATGGGGTATTTTTAATTTCTCTAGGTTCAGTTCAATTGACAAAGACTGTGGTACATGTACATACCTGAACAGTTTTTTCTCTAGGTATTGGTACATAGATGCCGACTGTGGTACGTCTACAGATGACATGGAGTACACATGGAGGCAGAAAATCTTAGATCCACTGAATCCTACCACAAATCCCTGTAACGAAACACATTCAAAATTTGTAATGTGTGCATATGAAGATGTACCATGATGTAAAAACAAATATAATCTGATTTGTGTAATGTAGAATGCAATTTCTTTGGTTTTAATCAGAAACAAATTTTAAAAGATGAGAAATATTGATATGATCATCTAGGGATATAAATCCATTTACATGTATATATCTTCAGTTTATAAATTTTATGTAATCATACCATGCAAAATTACAATTCATTAATTTCACCAATATTTGTTACAGTAGAAAGAAAACTCGTGCGATATTAAAAGCAGAGTTGTTTCCCTTTTAATGTAAGAGGCATAAAACTAACACATGTAGATCTCGTTATTAAATGTGAAAATTGAAGCCAAACCTGTAATTTATTTGAAAATATTAAAGGGACTTTGCTTATGTCTTCATTTCTTTCAGATTTCTAAGAAAATTCATAAAACCTAATGGTTATGAGCCAAAATCCACTTTAGGTATGTAATAAAAAACAAACTAATAAAATACAGAACAATAATAACTAATCAATGTAAAATCTGTAAACAAAATTCAAACTTTACTCTAAAATCAACATTAATAATCAACGATTGAAACAAACACTTACATCTCGTGCAGCTATACTAGGTTCCTTTACAGTTATCTAGGCAAAAAGGCCAAATTTATCTGCATATTTTTTCAAAATCTCGAGCAAAATTTGTTAACCTATCAACTTTTACAGGCTCATGGTCCTCCGTGTTCAACAAACTAAGTAATAGCATGGGAATAGACCATTTTCCAATCTTGTAATAGAACTCAAAATGTCCGAATCAACATCTTTTGGTGTAATTTTCTATAATAACATCACTGTTAAAAGACGCAATTTTCCATTGTTGCATTACAATGATAACGAGCACATAAAGTTCCCTTCTCGGAAATTTTTCGTTACTTTGTCAGCCATTTATAAATTTTGGCAAGTGGTCTATTTATTGCATTAATTTACCTTAATTGATCAGACTTGGGCCCCAGGACTTCAGTATTTGACAAACAAGATACAAAACTTCCACTAGAGATAGCTTGAAGGGGGCATCAGAATATTGGTCAACGGAATGGCAAAATAAGTGTTTAATGACTAATACAATATTGTTTGGATCATGATTACCTCAAAGACGTTACTCATACATTAAGTTTCAGCACCAGTGAGTGTGCCGGCCATTATGAGCATATTGCATAGACATGATGGACATTTTCAATATAATTGTTTTGTGCTTAATAGACCAAAGAATTTCAAGAACAAACAGTTTCAGTACAGAAATCCTTACATGATCAATTCAAAAATTATTTTGAAATCATATATGTTTAGAAGAACACATAAATTCAAACAGAAGTAATTATTCTCAGTCTGTAAATTCTGTTGAGATTTCAGTCTGCTAACCATACCTGTAGTTTTTGTTGATGTACAGGGAAGTTACTGGCCTTGATGTTAAGTAGACCGTTACCAGAGAAACACAACATGTCCTCGTAATGTGTGTTCCATGCCACGCTGTTAGCATTAGGTTCCTGTATAATATATGTATAATACTGTATATACATGTACATGTATGATATATAATCAACAAAGATCATACAGAAATTTCTTTACAATCTAAAAACAGATAAAAGGAGGAGATGGATGCAAATATACATATATATCAAGATAGAATTTTTTTATATTACAAAAAACCAGGATAGAAAATATGGTTTGGAGTTCAAAGCTAATACCTTAGGAGCAAAAACGTTCAAATGGAAAATTTCATGAAAGCTGTTGTCAAAGTGTATCTACCAATGAAATCCCTTTCAAAAGATATATTATCATATCCTATACAAGTCAAAAGATGCAGTCCAATTCAGGGTTTTATTAAGTAGGTCAATGTTTAAGGTCAAGGCCAATAGGTCAAAAGTTAGGGTATAAAATGAAGATTCTTGTCATGGGTATAATGGGATCATCTAAATTTCCCTCCAAGTTGCTAAGATTTTGTATAATTCAGAAAATTTATCCAAAATGGATGAACAAATGGATGGACAGATGGAAGAAATAATTACTAATATGCTTAATTTCTAGATGCGTCAATTTGAAATGACACTTAACAATTTTTTTTCTTTTACCTGAAATAGCAGATCTTTGCTGTTGATGTCATATACCAAGCATGTACTATGTTCATCTACCACAGCTAGCTTGGTACGTGAAGCACTCATATCCAGACATCGCACGGAGGTATTTTGCTTCAGTAATTGGATCGGGAAGGCGTTATCCACAAATATCTTCATTATCTGATGTAAAGGAGAAATAGGAAAATTCATGTATCATAAGATCATTCCAAACCAAACTTATCTTAATGACTACATTAATAAAAGTATCTATTCGTTAGAACTACTCATTCAAATTAATGAGATAAAACACAGATCCATTTTGAAACTTTATGTCAAAGAATATTTATCCTGTAACCTTGACTCTAAACCATACTTAGTTGTTCTAGTACCTGCATTTACATGTAGGTGTCATAAAACAAGTAATGTGGATTCACATGAAAATACTATAAGAAAAGCCAGATAACCTTAAAAGTTACAGAAACTATATGTGCTGTGCTAAAACATGTATTATGTAGCAAATACATGTAAGTGTAAATAAACTTAAAATGATTATCCTTATACATGTACATAATGATCTATAGTGACAAAATTCTATCTTTTTTTTACTGTGAGGTGCTAATCAGGCAATGACCAATCACACGTGGTGCCACTCTGTAATCTATGAGGTGAATTCTGCACAACCAGAAAATCATTAACATGCATTTATTACAGTTTTTTTCATACGTGACTTTTTCCCCATTTCCATATACAACTATATTTCAAAGCATCACAAGTTATTTGAATTCAAAATTCATAAAAAATTTCCCATCAAACCAAGATTAGTAAAAATCATACTTTATTCTGTTAACGTTTCTTTCCTGAATCAGTTACATTTACTTTCTCTGGTTGTGTAAATAAGTGGAGGAAGAATGCATGGAACCACACCACAGTATAACAAACCCACCTGGCCATTTTTCAGGCCCACCAGTAGTCCCTCTCTTCCATGAGGGCCTACCGTGACACTAACCTGCCCGTTTTTGAGGCCCACTAACAGACCCTCACGGCCCGATGGGCCACCAATCACTTTGATGTACCGTATCAAAGATTCCATCTGCCATTCTCTCTCTTTTACACCTTGGAATGAGTAGCACTGTAGTCTTTTATCCTGTAAATCAAATGTAGTGTTTGTATAGTCAAAGCACTTCCACAATAATCCAGCCAAACACATTTCTTACTCACTGTAAGTTTGAATGAACATCTTGATAAAATTTGTGTTTATTTACTTTCCATAAATATAATTCTATCAATTTTACTTTTACATTTTCACTAAGATGATTCAAAATCTTGAACGCTAATTTAGCCAATATATCAAACCTTTCCTCTTATACAGTGTTTCATTAAATTCATATCTTGCCATGATTGATATCAGTTGATACATTTGGCCATGGTTTCACTGAATACTTAAGAAATGACTGTCTTACTTTTGGTGTTCATGGGTGTATAATTCTGGTTGGACACGTGCAAATTCCGTGAATCGCGAAGCGATTCTCGGAAAATTTGCACGTGTCCAACCAGAATTATACACCCATGAACACCAAAAGTAAGACAGTCATTACTTATATTTACATTTATTCTAAATATCGGTCCTTTTTATTTGCATGCACTTCGCATATTTTGCCTGTTTTAGTGTCAAATGTATTTGAATGTTGGTAAATTCTCCCTACATGCAAAACTTGCACGTGAGCAACCCAAGTTATTGGAATATAATTCTAGTTGTCTAATGGGCGTTTAACATGGGGAATCTACTAGTAATGTAAATATATGTAGTTGAATGAGAATATCAGCACTCCCTCATTTTTCAAGTTTATATACTGAGTACATGTATACTTACCTGACATAGTATGATATTCTGTGAACAGACCACCAGGAGATTGCATTCAAATTTTCTGTTGATTTTCTCTTTCACTTTATAATGCATGTCAGCGGCATCATCAGAATATAACTCATATATCACTATCTTGTCTGGTAACTGGACCTGTAAATAATGAGGTTAATTTTATCCCAAGATCAATCAAAATCATAATGCACAAGTATATTACACTCTCCTTTTTTCCTGAAATCAGCAGGTTTTTGAGAGTGAAGTTGTGAATGTGTGTGTATGTGCAAGAACTATCCCCTCACCATTAAACTACTTTAGTACCGTTTAAACATGATTCATATTTCAGCGGAGTTAGCATAATAAGTAAAGTGCACTAACTCATGATTACATTTACTAAGTCAATTTGCCAAATATTGACATTTTTTCACTAAAATTTAGTTGTGCTAAGATAAGTACATGTACAATGTCTCCTCTTAAGCAAAATGAAAGTCTATATAGCAATATCACTGTTACAAAGAAACATGGAATAATATAACATCAAGAAACTATTCGCTATTTTCGAAAACCAGAGTTACTTCCCATTTGAGACAGTATCTGAAATACACTGATTATGACGTCATCAAATTCTATGGAAACAATCCTAAAAGTCTGGGAAATGACAGTATAAAATCGATGTTACCATACCATTTTCATGACGTCACAATGGAATTACATCAGATACCATCTGTAAGGGGAAAAAACTCTGTATTCCGCAAAGACTCAATACTTACTGCTAGTCTATGTCTATATATGGCAATCTTCTTCACCAAGTTCCTGCACTTTATTCTTACTGAAATATTAATATAAAAAAAAGTTAGTACTGGACTTAAATATCAATAATCTTCAAGAAATAATGCAGGCAAATTTTCCACATGATATAAAAGCAAAATTTAAAACTGTATTGCTCAGAAATTTATTTCTCAAAATTATGATCCAATATAGTTTTTATTTCTAAACTGAGTATTGGTATTATAAATTTAAAAGATGACAATTTTTAACAAAAACAAAATATTCATACTTAATTCTTGTTTCATTTAAATAAATTAACATTCTTTTCATATCCAATTAAACTTGACTGCTGGCAGGTAAACTTAAAATAACGTCAAAAATGAAAAGAACAACCAAACCAAATATAAACCAAAAATCCGCAAGAATAACCATGTATATAAAATACAAAGTCTACAATACATAAAGTCAAGAACATGAACACCAACAAGTCAACTGTAATATTTGAATTACTCATTGAGGCATGGTATTTCGGAGAATAAGCTCTCAATTCCTCTTGGACCTCAAGCTTGGCAGAAAAGTTAGTAAAATCTGAATGCATGTTCTCATCATGAAATGAGAAACTATCGACCACCTCAAATCCGAGCTCTATTCTATTCTTTTGGAAGACTCCAGTAACTGCCAGATACATGTATATAACGGACTTTGTTTTATACCTCAAAAATGTTCAAAGAACATGAACATTGATTATAATACATTGTACTTCAATGATAAATATATTCCATGCACTTCCCATCATGAAATATAGGGGATTTGATCTATATAAACGTAAAAGTAAGTTTTGATTTAGAAAGTAAATACATTGTAAACATAATACCACTTCTACATACATGTATATACCAGTCCATAGAATAGAATTCTAGCCTTCATTTCCTTTCACTAAGTTTTATGAGAAATTGCCATACATACAATCCTGCTTGCTTTACCGTAAGAAATCTCACCTCTTGTGCTATCATGATTTACTTTAAACGTGATGGTGTTTGTAGATTGTCCTATATCACAAAATTTCATAACAGTATATTCTTTCCTTTTATCATAAATTTCAAGTGAGAACATTTCAAAGTTTCAAATCCCAAGGATAAGGAAAATTGAAGATTGATATTTGAAGTACTGTACGTAGTATCTTACCTTTTTGTTCGGTAATCAAGTGTTGTATAATAACGTCAGTCATATTGTCCCTGTAGGCGTATCTGTCTTTATACAGTCCGTGTACCGTGCTAAATATCAACTGATAGTAGGCTATCGTCCCATCTTGGCACCCAACAGCCTTCAAGGAAATTTGATATCATTATTTGGATTTGAAGCCATTGGATTACTGTAAATAGCTTTATTTTCGTCAGTACCAATTTTCGTCAATTCTTTAAAAATGACCATTTCGTCAGTACGTAAATTCCTCATCCAGGGTCCCTAAAATGTAAATTCGTCTGCTCAGATGCCAACTTGACATTTAAATCCGCCATTAAATAGTCAAATGTGTTTGTTGTCATTGTTTGTTTAACAATTATCGGTAAACATACAATTAGACATGTATACCACCTACCTTGCAGTGAAAACATATTATTTAGTAATTAGAAGTACATTATATGGGACCTTGTGTTCATATTCAGTTTTCATTGATTTGTCATTAGCGTGTCATAATAACACTATTTAACAATGGCTTAAAACTCGGAACCTTCTGCTTCTTCCTCCCTCATCCGCAGTGCTCCAGGCTTATATTTACCAAGAGACTGATTCAATTTTTCCCTACTACAATTTTTTTTCAGGAGTATTTATATTCGTCAGTACATAATTTCGTCAAGGAAGGCACTGACGCAAATGACGAAAATTGGTATCTGACGAATAAAAACCAATCTACAGTATATGTTGCAAACAATACAAATGAGGTAAATGGCTGACATACATGTAGTACAAACTGCATTATTGACATATACATGTAACTCTCTCCCTTTGTTCGTTGTCTTTCTTATAACATGACTACATATGCATTGTAACATAAATGTTCGGCTCAATCTTTGTGCATTTTTCTCATTCTTGTCCAAAAAGTCACATAATTTGTTAACATTTCATGGTCATACATTTATAAATCTTAAATATTATATTACTATAAATCCTGAAAAGACCTGATGGAAACGATACCCCTTCAAGTATGAAAACACTCACCACATAATTAGAATCTGGTTTGACTGCCACTCCCCACACCCAGGAGGCTTGTTCACCGATCACACCCAGTTTGACCCCTTCCTTTGTGTGTAAAGCACAGCTCTTATTTGAACCTCCTACAACTAAGTACTCTCCCTTGGAGAACCAGTTTAAGCATGTAGGATCATATCCCAAACTCTGGTCCTTTCCAATCTGTGTATAAACAAAAGTATTCAATTAAAATATGAAATTGGTACATCAATAATCCTGAGGTAAATAACATACAGATCTTATAAATCAGGGTAGGAGAATTAAACATTTTTATCTTGAAATTAAACTCAAACTCTCAATACTTGGTAAAAAAAATCAAAATCAAAATTCTTCAAAATCTTATGAAAGCAATCAATGTTAGCACCTGCATTTGGTAAGAATGATGATATTATTTTTCTTTATAAAAGTTTTCATTATACATTAAAATATTTACAAATGCCCATTCATTTGTATAGAATTTACGCCGTGATTATGGAGTATAACGGTGGTGGCTTGATTTGAACTATGAGTCTGATGTCATAGTAACTTGGCTTGATTTGAACTATTACAGTACATAGTAACAGATGTTTTAAATGTATCTTAACATCATAATGCGCATTATAGAACATTGTAGATTATCAGAGTACATGTATAATCACATTCCAAAAGACAGTTACTGTATAAATAATTTCTTGAAAATGACTTACCTGTTTTCCAGACAAATGATAGAATGACAACCTCTGACCCCAGTCTGCTACTGCTAAAATATCTATGGCTTCATCTCTGTAAAAATGAAAATGAAATCAAATACCAAGTAGAGAGGAACGTATATAGATCAAGAACATTGATAACCATGCTTAGTCACTTATTGTTTCAAACTTCCTTTCTGAAAAATAATAAAGTGATACATAGACAAAAATACACATAGAGACCATATAACCAGAAATTTTATGAGCATTAATGTGAGGTTACGGTACATATTTTTTTCACAATTCGAAAATAAGACATAAAGAGTTTATATCTACATTGTAGTACAGAATGAGTTTTTATTTAGTATCTTTTAACCTCTTCTCTGCGAAAAAAAAAGTTTTATATATATATACAAAAACATGTATTATGATAACATCCGTAAATAGCAAATAAAAATGCTGATGATAACTATTTCATCAATTTCCTATTTTCCTTGCCAAAAATAATCAAATTCAGTCTCTTGAGAAAATTTCTGGTTACTAGTATACGGTAACTTATGAAAGTTAACATAAAAAAGATTAAATCCGTGAACAAATACACTGAGACAAACGAAAGATCAGTTTAGAAGACAAAAGACTACTTCTTTAAATTTATCTCGAGGATTAAGAAAATTGTGGTTATTGTCACCAAACAAGTTATAAAAGTCAGAATTAACGAACCAAAACAAAACTATGATAAAATCTTTAAAACAGAAACAAAGATTCTTTGTTAACATACCTGTAATTCCAACATTACTTACAAACACTCAACAAATACAAATTTTCAAAAATAAAATATTTTGAAAGAAAGCAATATGGCAACAGTTATCAACACATGTATAATGTAATTTCTAATAAACAGCCAAATGCATGCAAGCTTCAAAGCTGTCAATTTGAAGTTGAACATAGCCACAAGGCTTTTACCGTGAGTGTTTTTTCACCCTAAAATCCACACGTTATGCAAGTTATAATGATATTTATGTAATAATTTACGCCACAAGAAACACACACACACACACTGTAATATCAGCGATGTCCCTCAGAGCAATCCCTTCACCTAATTACCAAACGACTCACTTTCTGAATTTTGCCATGGCCAGATTTTCATTGGGTCTAAGAATTAAATTGAATATTAATCAGTATTTAGCCATGACAGAAACTATTGAATGGAAGATTTCTTTATTTTTCCTATTTCTTATTTTTATCGGGTTTATCGAATATAATATCAATACACAATCTACTTGATAATGAATTAAATCAGTAGATATCATAACATGTACCTAAAACTAAATTACAATGTTAACAATATGCAGTACCTTCCCACAGCAATGTTGTCAGAGATACAAGTAACTTTAGAATTGGACACATACACATTTGCAGTTATGAAATTATGAAATGACATCTTCTTCGGGTGAGACTGTAAACCTCTAGTTTTACTTTTTATTGAAATCAGGTTCATTATGAAGAGATTTCATCTCACCAATAGAGAAATACTTTATGATCACAGATCTGTCAGTGATTGTTATTAGTTTGTACATACAGACAAATGTGAATAAATTATATTAACCATATTAATATGTACAAGAAAATTTGTTTTCCGATGCGTTATCCAACTCTAATCTTTTTTGATGGATTGAGATGAAACGTAACTCAAAACTGATATCAAGGCCAAATCATTGATGCTAGTATTTTCTATGAATGGGGAATTCAACAGTGGAAACACTTCTATGTTGTGAAATAAGCTTTTCCAGAATAATGCTGATTAAAAAGAATGAGATATATATGTACATGTAACTCATACATGAATAATGTACAAGGTATTAGCTTATTCAGTGGAGTTCTCATGATATACATCTTTACACTCTGGTTTATTCACATGCTAATTTTTTTTCTGAGCATAGCTTTGCAACTCCCAAAATTCAGGATTTGACCAACCAGAGTGTATGAACTATGAACGGGCCCGAAATAAAGCTCATTCCTTATATACATGTATTATAGAGCCATACCTGCTGGGATTCCACTGCAGTGACCATACTGGAGATGTAGCTGCATTAGGTCTCTCTATCTTCACTTTCTCTTCACCACTCTAAGGAGAAATCAAATAATGAAACAATCAGATAAATCTGATATACGACTGAATCTTAAAAAGTGATATCATAATAAAACATAGGGTAATCAAAGATTACATAGCTCGCCTATACAGGTTTTTGTCAGAAACCAGGTTAAAGTTTTTCAAAAGTAGGTCAAAGTCCAAGGTCAAGGTCACTAGGTTAAAGGTCATGGTCTCGTCACAAGGTATCTACATGTGAAATATCAAAGCCCCACCCCTTATAGTTCAAGATAGCCCAGGTTAAAGTTTTGTCTACGGACGACTACGCCGAGGGTATGGCATTAGCTCTCCAGACTTTTTCGTCCCGGCGAGCTAAAAAGAATGTCAAAAGAAGTTGACTCGGACATTTTTTGCTTTCTGACAAGATTGGAAAATGGTCTATTCCATACTAATTGTATTACTATACCTTATTCCTTATACTGACAAGGCCATTATACAGGCCGAGTGCCAAGTATTGTCCATCGTTTGTCCAACTACAACATGTAATTCGACTGTTCACTTTGTGCTTGGAAACATTTTTCTGCTCTGGTGACCAAAGTCCTTAAAAAGAATAAAGAAAATTATTAAGGCTCACCTACATACATGCAACATATTGTTATACTACAAATACATTAAAACATCCAGTATATTAATTTTAGAATGATATATAATAAGTGCAAGTGTGACCAAACCATGAAAGTATTTCAATTTCTGAAATTCATTTTCATAAATCAATTTAATAGACAGAAACAAAATAAGTTTTATTTTTTAACACATAGTAATAACAATGAATTCTGTAAAAGGTCGCCAAATTCATTATTCCATGTAGAATTCAAATATGTTTTTTTTTTTTTATTTTAAAGTTGGAATACTTGAAATGCAATAATAAAATCAATTGGAATACATGTAATACTTGAAATGTTGGAATACTTGAAATTTAATACACTAATCAAATTGACCAACTTCTTTAGAAAACAATAAACATAACTTGAACAATAACAATTATGAACATATACTGTAGAGATGTGCACTGACATATGAACTTTTCTTCAGTTTTCCTTCATTTTATCAATTTATTTCATTTTCGATTTAGAAATATTCCTCTAACCTCATATCTTACATGATATAAAGTCCTATTTCTTCCAAGAAGTAATTGACTTTTGATAAATTCTACTCCCATTGTACTCCTTTTAAACAAGTAAATAGCTTAGATACACATGTAGAATTAAATTATAAAGGATCTGAAAAGGTTTACGCAATCAAAAATCAAAAATATCAAATTGAACATAAATTTAGAAATTAAGAAAAATTCCATAAATCTTTACAAATGTATCAGTAGATATGTACATCTCCACAATAGAAAAATAAATACAATGTTGTAACATGAACAATTTGTACTTCGATTCTTGTCCTTATTGTTGGCGTAGTAAGCTGTTTCAGATAGAGAAATCAGTCTGAACAGTGTTATTTGCAAATACAAGATAATCCATATTAATAAGATACATGTAGTATCCATGATGAAAAATAATACAGTGTAATAAGAATCTTTACAATAGTACAGATTTGTCAAATTTCTTCATTAACAAGATCAATCTTCACAGAAACTCTCTAGCCTGGTGCCCAAGGTTATGAGAAATTCTGCTGGGCTAGTAGAAATTGCCTAACAAACTATACAATCAACAAGTAGAAACTGTCTCTGGGCTAGTGGTTCAAAAATGTTCAAAACAAATTCTGTGAAGACTGCAAGATCCTTCAGAATTTGATCAATTCTCATTTACAGGTGTTTCCTTACATTACAGCATATGAAAGTACATTGGATGTACATTTTGTAAAAAATAACAACAGTGTTCATAGAAAATGTCATTTCGCACGCAAAGAAACAAATTAGGCAAGGAAAGTATCCTTGCCTGTGGATATATTCTCCTACGTGGACTTTAGTCAATGACATCATAGAGATGCTACGTATCTAAAGGCCGTTGCGGTGTCTTTTGCACTGAAAGTGCCTGTTTATGTAAGATATGTGTGTTCGCTACGAGAAATATTACACAATATTTAATGGCTTAATATGTTTTATCTTCTCTGGTATAGTTAGCAAATGAGTTATAATAGAAGAGAAAATCTATGATAAGTCTCTTTATTCTTGTATCACCATTCTTGAAAGTTATTGCAAGATTCTTGCCGAAAAGTAGTTCGGCTGACTACCGAGATACTTTTCCAGATGAAGTAACGCACAAAATCGGAAAATATCACTGTGTGCAGAATGAGAAAGCTGTATGGTATGTTTGACCCTAAGTAATCAAACTTTACCTTTACAAGGAATTGAATCCCACGGCAAGCCAACTGATATCCAGCTTTCCAAGATAGGTAACATGAATTACAATCTACCTGTGTTTAATTGTAGAACATGAACAGATAAATGTGGTAAATGGATTGATAAATATGGTAATGACATTAATTGTAAAGATATATACATACCAAAGTCACTAACTGCACAACTAGCAAGCTGGTGTGTTACTGGATTGTAAGCTAGACACTGTATAGCATCATTGTGTCTGTAAAATTGACATTATACATAATACATAAAATCACTCGGAGTGCTAGGTAGAGTCAATTTGAACAGCTAAAACTAAGGAGATATTTTATAAGAAAGACGAGCAACAGGTATATGTAGCTGACCCATGATTTCACAAGTTAAAATGAAAATTGAAGTAAAATTTATCTATAGGCATTTAAGAAACTGAAATCCTAAGAGCCATAATTTTTTTTTTTCAATCATACTGACAGGTATCTTTAAATGTGATAAAGGTGTATGTATGCAAAACCAATGTTATCCCCTGAGATGAAACTATTGAAAGGAACATGTTGCATTTTGCATTTAAACGCTTGTGACGTCACATTGCATTAGCTCTACAGAAATATGTCGCAACGGCTGTTCTAGCCTGGAAACTGAACTTGTGGTGACCTAAATTTTAATGTCACCTTTACCTTATTTCAGAAAGCAAGAATGGAACTGACAATTGTGGTGCACATATATAGAATAAATGTCATAATTTGTGTTTTGTTATGGGTACGCAATACACAGCAAGTGGATTTATTGCATGAAATGTTCTAACACGCATTACATATACAATAAATGCACTTGCTGTGTATTGCATACTTATAACAAAACACAATTAAGTGTAAGTTCACGAAAAAATCAGGCAATGTAATACATCAAATTTTTTTTGCAAAACTTTTTATTTCTGTTTAGAGACATATATGTGGTACAAATCAAATATATGATATTCATTTCTCAAGGTCGCGATGGTGAAGCGAGATATTCATCTCATAATTTATAAAGGATTATGAAGGACAAAAAAATGGCGGGAAAAATTTCTCTATATAATTCAACAAAATTTGCTTCCCCTATAACTTTCTTCACCATCCAAGTATGAGTAAAATTCCCTCAGAACATTCATATGGACGTTGATCTAATTCTGAATACATTTCAAGAGAAAAAAAGTTCTGCAAAAATTTTAAGGTTTTTCTACTGCCTGATCCTTACGTGGTCCTGTCCTTAAGACACCTATTCTTTATATTAATATTTTAATTTAATCAGTGTTAACCTTACGTATATTTAAGGATTCCCTCTAGTTTACTTGTCCATATTATAACACTTTTATCAGCTGATCCAGAGGCAAATCTTTTTCCATCCTTAGCGTATGTCACACAATAAACAGTATCTTTGTGTCCCTTAAGTGGCTGTATTAGGCTACCATCATTTGTGTCATAGACAAGAACTCTGTTACCTGCAGCAACAATAAGCTGACTTCCATCTGGTCTGAAGCACAGGTCCCATATACTGAAAACAAATATTAATGTTGTATCAATAACAAAACAATCTTTTGAAGATAACTGTACATGAATATAATAAATACAACAGCATCCTATATGTAGTTACAGCTGCAACTTAATATAATGGTAATTTGCTCCTCCTAGACTCAGCAAACTATGTCTCCTTTATTGCAAATGTAGCTACTGTCATATTTACTAAATCCAGAGTATCCTGTTTTGACAATTTTCTTTGAAAATAAAATATACCATTGTCATTTTATGAAAAGATACTGAGACAATAGAACTCTCTTAGTAATACATGTATTAGAAAATGACAATCTGTGTGTGGCTAAATTCAAATATTTAAAATACATTGTAGGTCAAAAAGTAAAATGTCTACAGGGATTTTTCTAAAGAAAATGCATGATGATGGACACTATAGTGTCACAACTGCCGTCTGAAATTAACATGGGAATTTTTATTTATGTTTTTATCTATTTATTCATCATGTTTTCTTTTTCATATAGCATATTTGAAACAGTTGAAAGGGTGCATGATTCTATGCCAATTTTCAATTAACTCATGGGAAGGGGGGGGGGGGGGAGGGGGCAATCTACATTTCTTTACCAACAGAGTGATAGATATTTGGAACAGTTTTCCTGAAAGTGTTGTGCTGGCGAAAATCCTCTTCTTCACCAACCAATGAAATATGACTTTGAGGCAGAGTATGTTTTTAAGATCGAAGGCAGTGGCTCTGGATACGAACCTTCGTATCTTTACACCTGTGGCTCCACGTACGAACAAGTTTCTGATTGGTCTGTAACGATCATGTGACTTGGATCATGTGAATATGAATATATCAAGATTTATATGAGTTTCTAAGTTGCATACTCAGTGATTTAGCAACCGGGACAAAAGCCCATTGTGCTTTCAAATAGTCATCAGCAATCAGTACAAATTCAATTACAGTAATACATGTACAGTGATGATTCGTTAGTCCGGAATTCGTTACTCCGGAAAATTCGTTACTCAGGACGATTTCTCAGGGAACAAACGTGCATATTGCAAAAATGATCCGATAATCCGGAAATCCGCGTTCCGGATCCGGACAGTAGTTTTCAGGAACGGACGTGCGGATCATATGTTATTTTGTCCCGTTAGTCCGGACGATATAAGCAACTACGGACGTGTTTTCATAACAATTGATTTTTACCTGCAGAAATCTACACGGGCGTGTTTTCATAACAATTAATTTTTACCTGGAGAAATCTACACGGACATGTTTTCATAACAATTAATTTTTACCTGGAGAAATTTACCAGAAAAGCGGCAGATTAATAAGGCGATGGGATACGCAGCACTAGTCACGGCTTGGGGTACGCGTACTTACGTGGCTATCAAATCTGTTGTTCACTTCTTTTAGTCACTTTCTTAAGTCTTAGTGTGACATTTTTCAGCTCGAGCGTTCGATCATTATTTTGAACAGATGCACGCCCTAAAATGATTTCAAATTAAAGTTAATATTTTTAATTTTTATGTTTGTATCACGATGAAGATGAGAGTGAACTGAATGTTAGCGGTAGCTTAGATATTGAGGGCTTGTTTTTAGTTAAAAACGGCCGTCAACCGCTCTTGACAGACGATGATTTCCGTATGTTTCAAGAAGAAAAGTGGTAAGTTTCGGTAGGTATTGGTAACTTTCGGCGCCCGCGGAGCTTCGATGTAAAGATAAAATTTTATTCTTATTTTTAAGGTTAAAGTAACGCTCTATATTAATCTCAGCGTAATAAAACAGAGGCCTCCCTCCAATTTCGTTTGATCTTTATTCTTGTGCATTTTGTTCTATTCATTTCTATTAATTGATATTGTAAAGAAATAAAACTACTTGTATATTTATTTTCAATGATGAGAAAAGTATTGACTTCAAGACGATCTAACCAATACAAAAAGCGAAGACAAAATTCCGGCGCCCGTACCACCTTCCCCTTTTCTAATTTTTAGCGCTCATGCTTTAAAGACATATCTAGAGATTTAGTAATCCATTATTTTCAAGAAATAACATTTAATCAAGTTATCTATGATGAGAAAATATTTGTTTACAAGACAATTTAACCGTACACACACGCACAAAAAACGGCCGACCCTCTCCCTTTCCTTCGGAATTTCGCGCTCAAGTTTTGACATTTTTAACATGATTCAGTAATCCGGAAAATTCGTTAATCCGGACGAATTCCTCGGGAACCAATTCGTCCGGACTAACGAATCATCACTGTATACATGAACGTACTTGTCAGCCATCGATGGCCCATCATATGAGCAAAAGTTGAAGGTTTTTGAAAGTTGTGAGAAGAAAATAAGAACAGGTGGAGAAGTAATTATCGCCGATTTTTAAAGCATATTTTGCTCTATTTCCTTTAATTTTCAAGACTTGCATATGAAATTTGGACAGCACAAACTAGAACCCTTTGCCTACCGGTATACTTCCACATATTTTCAATAAATTCTAATGACTGGTACTGGTTTTATGAGCAATTAAAATGTGCTATTTTTAAGCACTCTTTAAACAGGTTGGAGTAGCAATTATCACCGCGTGGGATCGTTCTCGTCTAATATCCACAATATTCCAACTAAAATTATACCATCAGATTCCTCTATTCTTTTTCCTATCACTTGTGATAAAAATGATAGAAAATAGTTTGAAATTACTTCAATGATTGAGAGAGACTCTAAGAGAGGGCGAGTAGTAAAGAGAGATAGATAGATAGAAGACAGCAATGTGCACCACCATTGCCCCCAAGGAGCTCAGGGGAAGACAACGCATTTTCATGAAAATTAGCTGCTAAAATCTTAGCTTACATCACATGGATTCATTTGAAATTTCATATGAAGTTTGATAAGTATAAGAAGTATTAGTGCTGAATAAATCAAGTCTATGTCATTAGTATAACCTAAGATAATGGGCAAACAGCGATAATTACTGCTCAGTGATAACTACTTCCCGACCAGTAGCTGTAAAGTTTGTATTTTTTACTTTTCAGAAATGAATATGTTGCAAAAAAGATATGACTTGAAAGCAATTAAGTTTCATTAAAATAACCTCCAGTCCCGCTTGCCAACTTTTTGCAGTTAGATCCATATTTGCTTGTTCATACGCGAAGCTACAGGTCTACTGGTCAGGTACATATTATCGCCGGGCACATATTATCACCACTTCATTTATATCTCTGCATATTATTGATGTAGGAATTTAACAGTTCTCAGTTCTGGGACCCCCACACTAAATCACACATACACCAAATTGAAATGATACAGCATAGGGCAGCTAGGTACACCACAAATAAATTCCACAACACAAGCTCAGTAAATGACATGCTTACAACTTTAAACTGGCCAACACTTCAGCAACGTCGTCTGCGAACCCAGCTCATCTTCTTCTACAAAGTAATTCACAATATTGTTGCAATTTACCCAGCCCACCACCTTATACCACAAGACACTCGCACCCGTCACTCAAATCCATAAGGTTTCAAACACATTCACACTCATAAAGACATCTACAAATACTCCTTCTTTCCACATACAATAACACAATGGAACAAACTACCTCCAGACATTACATTAGCACCATCACTCGAAGCATTCAAAGAACAGGCAAGCATGCCTGTTCTTTTGAACATATTTTTCTAGACAGCTAAGCAGTTGTAAATAGTTTTAAATTTTTGAATAATTGTCATTTTAAATTTAAATTTTAAAATTTTCTACAACTCCCTGTTGCGCAGCGCATAAGTTCAGGCACATAATGGTCAAAAGTGACTGAGTGCTTAAAACATGAAGAAGAAGAAGTTCAACGTTCTCAACAATCAAGTACAGTCAGAGTAAATTCAGGTAAGTTACTAAGGTGAACAATCAGAAAGATGTGTTTTAAGGTGTATATGTGCATTTTTTCACCATATTTACATCTTTGAAACACGAAAAGAAAGGGTAAGTAACTTCATCTTCCTATATCTCTTTGGATTTTGAATTTTTTTGTATGCATTTTTCACAGACAAAAAGAAGAAAGTTCGAAGATTCAGATTATATGAATTTTGTGGAAAAGGTTTAAGATTTTCAGTAAGAGCAGATGGAGTTGGTGATAATATGTACCCTCCCTTCTTTAAAACTTAGCTAAACCCTTACTTCTCGAATCATCGGTTAAGAAGAACCCATCGTCAGATTTTCATGAAAATTGGAAGAAATGTGTATCGACGGTTCTTCCTCCTTCTGTGCAAATTTCATTAAATACCACGAAGAATTAAAGAATTTAGAGCAAATAATGTTGAAAAAAGTGGCGATAAAGAAAAGTAAAAATACAAACATTCGTATCCTGATCGAGCCAATGCCAAGATCAATAGCCAGTCATGCATAGTTTTTACAGACACAGAGCAGATTACAATGGTGCAGCAGTGCCAACGTTCTCAACAATCAAGTACAGTCAGAGTAAATTCAGGTAAGTTACTAAGGTAAACAATCAGAAAGATGTGTTTTAAGGTGTATATGTGCATTGACTGAGATTTCTACCATTGTTCTATTTTATCACGGTCATGCACTTTGTCGACCCATGTTGGGACTGCTCTCATCTTGGCCCTTATTCAATGAACATCAACAAAAACTTCGCAGACAGACAGCACCCTCGGAAAAATTCGGAATTTACACCCCTCTGCGCAAGCGCTGTCGGCTGATAGTTTCCGGTACTACAAACAGGGATTAGACTTTAGGAAAACAAATACCCGTATTTATTTGTTTTTAAAACAACTGCATTTATAGGAATTCAGAGACAATTTACATAGCACTGCATACTCTTTTTAAACTCAGAATCAGTTCATCTTTGTCAGGAGCATAAGGTTCCATGCAGAGCAGTTTCGAAGTGTGGGCACCAGACAAAAAGGTGAGCCCAACTCTCTAAATTTGGATCAAGAGGCCAAATTTGATTTTCTAACAGTGAAAAATGAAATCCTGTTATACCATCTCGATTGAAAAAAAGAATCTTTGAACATCTGCGAATTTAGAATTAAGGTAGCTCAGCCTATACCATTCTTTACCAATTACGAAAACTTTTTGAAACCAGTGGCCAGCCTAAAGTCAATCACTTTTTAAAAGTTTTTCAGTGGCGGATCCAGCGCCCCCTTTGCCGGGGGGTCAAGGGGCGAATTTTACCGATTTTTCATGAAAATGGACCAAAATATACCTGTTTTTGGAAAATTTTGGGTCAGTGCCGGGGGGGGGGGGGGGCGGGCGCCCCCTCCGCACCCCCCTGAATCCGCCACTGTTTTTGTATACATAAAATTTATATAGTGGAATTCCACTAACCGGACAAAACTTCTACTAGCCACTCGAACTTGATACCCTTCAGCATGCTATTTGGCATGCTGAGCAGGCGCGCAATCCACACAGCCTGGCGACCAGGGTAGTTGCCATCTAAGTTCTTTAGAAGGTAATTTGAAGTTTCTACATGAATAAGAAGGGGTTAGCTGGCGCTCCACCCACTTCTTATTCATGTAGACTCTTCAAATTACTTCTAACCATCTTGATACAAGGATAATAATGCTGCAAAATATAACCCCCTTTGCATCCGTGAGTATGTCTTGCTTTCTCTCGATGTTTTCCGGGATGCTAATTTGAACAGCGTTCTTGGTAATGCAATTAACCAAATTACATGATTCTTTTCCATATATTTTGTTCGAAAATAGCTAGACATGTTGTCTGGTGAAATACAATAGCAAAACTTTGGTTCTTTGTGTGTTGTCAATATTTACAGGGATGCAATAAACGTCATTGATGTTCAACACAGTTTGTGGATTATCGGAAGAAGAAGAAGACTCTGAGAAGAGAAGAATTAATATAAGCTTCTAGCTTCTTTCTTATCCCACTTACTTGTACTTTTCTATGACTTTACATATATATATATGTATTTGCATTGTGACAAAATAAATTTGGAGGTAGATCCAAATAAATCCGAAGAAATATTTTCTCTTCTACCAGGTAGACTAAAGATTTTGGATCAAATCAATATTTTCAAATGAATTTTGTTTGTGTATTTCGAAATTTGTGTTCTTATATGCCTTTCAAAATTTAGCAATCATCTATGTATATTATTTATCGGCACCACTTGTCACGTGCTTCCTTGTTGCCGAAAAATAGGTCGAGGCACCCAAGGGGGCTGATAAATAAGAGAGTGTAAAAAGAATTGACTTATTTTATAGAAATTCATGTTATTTTTTGAAAAATGTCACTTTTTACTTTATGTCAACAAATTAAAAGTAGTTTTTTAGGCTGCAATTCAGTAAAATATTAGTAAAATCTTATTTCCCTCAAAGTTCCCCATCAGTTGTTTTCATGACGAGGGGATTCCCATAATGAAAGTTGAGAGTTGCAAAGACAATGGGATGAATTTAATGATATCGTGAGTTGAATGTAAGTTTCTCGTGTCGGAAACAGTCACGTACGACCCTATGAATGATAAACATGCACACAAATAGATTAATAACTCCATCCATATCGTAAAATTTAGTTGAAATGACATTATTGACAATGCGCTAAAAATAATTCGTCTTTAAGCACTTCTTATGTAACTTTCTGGATGAATAGAAGGGTTGTTTGTCATAGTTTTACATAATGAATATGAACCCAGAGTGTGGTTTATGATATCTGTAGTATTGATTTCAAAATCTGCAGAGTCATTTTTAAGAAAGTTCTAGTACATGTGTTATTTATACTCTTCCTTAGTCATAGTCACAACTCCCTTTCACTATTAGTCTTTAGTTTAAGGATTTTACGAAAGGTTGTCCCAATTAATGCCCTTTGTTTACACCTAAGTATGATATCTGTACATGGGATCTAAAATCACAATATCACATCATTTTCACCAAAATATATTAAACAAGGATCATGTACTGATACTTTGTATATTTATATAACTGGAGTTATGCTTTAGTCAATGTGATCATCCTTGGTGAAGAAGGTAAAAACACTTATGATAATCCACGGTAGAACATATTTATTGACATTCAATCATGTAAGAGCTATCTCTGCTGAAAATCAAGAGCAATATATTGTATTTGCAATTCACCTGCAAATGTTAACAATTAATGTTTCCAGGTGACCTGTCACATTTATATAAACATCGGAGTTGTGTAATATTAGAACTGAATATCATTTTAATTGTATTTATGCAACAAAAAAGGAAAACTCAGATTTTTGTTACTCAGACAACCTACAATGCTTTTCTGTTACAAGCTAAAATTGAAATAATCAAAGATAGATCAGGGAGATTATCAGAAATGGATTATATGCATATTTTGAGAAGAATATATCAAGGAATAAAATTTTTAAAAGGTTTGTAATGTACTCTATGTTACTATATGTATCTTTAAAATGATTTGTTTCAGATGAAGCCAGAAAAAGCTATAGCTATGTGATGCTGACATGATTTTATCCCAAAAGATCTTTAAAACAGACATCTTATGTTGAAATGAGGTCAGATGTTCGGATATCAACGACCCACTGAATTAAAAGAAGCTAAGTTGTAAAGTTACAATGTCACTGGATTCCTACATAGGTGGAGTAGAGGGTATTAATGTTGGTTCATATGACTTGAATGATGCGACAAACAAAAGTTTAGAAGGCTCACATTCCGGTAGTTCTTTGATTGATCAACTTCTATCCGACTCTGAAAGCAATCAAGCGTCTGACAATGCTAGTAATGATGTAGATGATGAAGAGGATGATGAAGATACAGAAGACAATGCAGATGAAAATGAAGATGAAAATGCAGATGAAGATGAAGACAATGATGGTAAAACCTTTAATTAAAGTATCAACTTTTTTTTTGTTGCAACCAATGATAGCAAATTCCTCCTCCTTCTTTTACGCTTTCATTTACCTAATCTTATAAGGAACTTGATTTAGACATAACTTTTTTCTGCCTTGAACCTTCTGCTTCCCGGGTTACCAAAAAACTTTTGCCCACCAGAAAATACTTTTGCCCACCAGAAAAAACTTTTGCCTGCCAGAATGCCATATTTAGGGTCTCTGTCTGTCGTTTTCTAGTTCCTTCAGATTTCTATTGCTGTTCAGTGAAATCATGTAATTGTCTGTTTATTGTAAGATATTATATAAATTGAACTTTAGACTTTGTTTTAGACAGTATTAGATATTTTGTTCACTTTGTTCCGTATAGTTATCAAAAATAAAATTGTTCCAGTAATGTTTCAACTTTCATTCAGATGCCTATCTTTTTAGGTATTTGAACTTCCATACTGCATCTTCTGATTTTTAAACATTGTTTTATGGACTGGGAAATTTTGAAAAGAATGACAAATTTTCCCGTAAAATCAGTTTAATACTAATATATACATGTATTGCATCTTTAAGAATTGATATTTGACATAAATGTCTTCTTGAAATCCTTTGTCTATTGTTGACCTCTCCAACCATATTAAAACATTTTAAGTAATAGTATCAAAACCCCTAATCATTCAGGCATTTCATATCACATGGTATTTTTTACAAAAGCTACAAGAGCAGGCTTTCTACTGTTCCTGCTTTTTCCTACTATTTCCTACTTTTCCTACTTTTTTATTTTGATCCTATTTTTTCCTACTTTTTCTTCAAAACCTCCTACTATTCCTACTTTTTCATCTCAAAAGTAAAAAATTACTTGCTTCACTTTCATCAACATCAGATTTGTTGATCAAAGTTATTAAAAAAATTCATTGTTTAAAACTTGGGCAACTTTTCTGCCTAAGTAAATTGATGACATCAAGACAATAGAAAACAATCAAAAAATGTGCGAAAACATCCGTATAAACTTGGTTAGAAGAATTTGCGATCTTCTGTAGTGGTTCCCCTCAACATGTCTGAGAAAATGTCTACACATGGTAGACCAGTGATTCTGTGCTTACAAAATTCATGATAAATGCATCAGAATAGTGTTTTAAAAAAGGACAATCTGTCAGTTTCAGAGAGACACATTTTTTGCCTTATATTTCTTAAACTTTTGTGTGAATGATATTCTGTATATTTTACATGAAAAATCAATCTGTCCTTATTTCTCTCTATGATTTCCTCAAAGATGAACATTACCAGTCTACAATAATTGCTTACTGTGATTTTTGTGTCGTACTTACTGAAAATTGTCGCTAAAAGTGATGGACAATTTCCTACTTTTCCCCTATTTATTCCTACTTTTTCCTATTTTTCTCCTACTTTTTTTCATTGACTACTCCTACTTTTTTCCTACTTTTTCATAAAGGTAGAGTAGAAAGCCTGCAAGAGCAAAAAATAATTGCGTAAAATACAGATGATTGTCCAAGTCGGATGAAAATTAGCATCAAGTCACTCAAATTCCTAGAAAAAAATCATTGTGTTATTACACAATTTGTTTAAGTTGAACCCTTATTCTTATTACATGAATAAAGATAATCATAACAGTATCTTTAAATTTATACAACCAAAAGCAAGGTGACATTCAGTTTTTAAAATTGATGCTTTGTCTTTCATGCATGCTCCCTGCATGCAGAGAGTGAAACACTTTTGTAATATGTGTGTACTGATTTCTTAAAGGGACTTCTGAATACATATTTGCTGAATAGGTGAAAGGCATTAGGAGAATTTGTTTAGATAAGTTGATGAAACCATGAGTTCCATTTATACAATACATTAACAACTACCGGTACCTGTACATTGTATTGAGAACATTACATATGTAATCAGAATTAAAAAGGAATAGTATATTTCATTTAAATATTTGCAAGATAAAAAGCTGCAGAGTCAGTGATTAGACTGTGTACAAATTAATAAACACTTGATATTCTAGGCTCAATAAAAAAAAAAGAATTCACTTGCAATATGCAAGATGGTAACTTCTGTACTGATTAACATTTAGTCACCCGCCTAAACCATTGTTTAAAACTTGGGCAACTTTTCTGCCCAAGTAAATTGATGACATCAAGACAATGGAAAACAATAAAAAAATGTGCGAAAACATCCGTATAAACTTGGTTAGAAGAATTTGCGATCTTCTGTAGTGGTTCCCCTCAACATGTCTGAGAAAATGTCTACACATGGTAGGTCAGTGATTCTGTGCTTACGAAATTCATGATAAATGCATCAGAATATTGTGAAAAGGACTATCTGTCAGTTTCAGAGAAACACATTTTTCTGCCCTATATTTCTTAACTTTTGTGTGAATGATATTCAAAGGCAATGGATGGATAGAAACACTTGTCAAATCATGCATGAATTGCATTAATTTCACTTGTATGGGTTGTGTAATATGTTCAACTGAATTCAAATTCAGTTGTACAAAACTGCTTGCATAAATAAGAGAAATATTATTTTATATATTGAAGTAGCCTTATTGACACTGAAGTAATGTGTGAAGGTCATGATAAGTGGGCCTCAGGGCTTTGTCATGTAGTTTGGTTTTTTTTTGGTTCTAGGAAAAAAAAAACTGTCCTAATTATAAGCAAAACTTAGATAATTTTCCCATACATTTAAATTGTATGACCGTCAGATGATTCATTTTGCATCACAGTAATAAACATATTTAGTCTGCTGTGCTTTTTTTAGAATGATTTAAATTCCTTATCTTTTTATGTAATATTCATTATACATGTAAATCATGATTATTATACTTGAAATGAGTGACCAATATAGCCTCTGTTTCAACAGAGCCCTTTTGGTTTAATTTATATCTCATGAAGTTAGAACTTGAATTACACAAAGGAATTGCTATGATAATGTCAAATTTGGTCCAGATTAATTTTCTTAAAAGTTTGAACTATTTTTTGTCAGGGTTGCAAAGCATTTCCAGTTTGTGATTGGCAATGCTTGTTCACCTCTCTGTCAGTCTACACATGGTCTATGTTAATGAGGAATAAGAACAGTATACCTTAATTTACCTAATGCCTATGAGACAACCTTTCATTTTATACTATGACCTTTGACCCAATGACATTAAGTCCTTTACAGTACTTTTCTTTGATTTTTCTATAAAAACATTCAAATAGCCTTGTCAGAAGGCTTTGGGGTTTTTCTATGTGTATTTTTCATGACATGAACTGAGACTGAGACTTTTGAATTTGTAATTTAACTTTTGATATTTATTTTACAGTATATGTCATACGTGGTGTTACATCGATTCATTATATTTTGACCTTGACCTTAATGCCAGTAGTCAAAAAATTATTTTCTGAATATTAAAATGATTATCTTGAAAGTACACGTTAAAGTTCTAAAACTAAACTTAGAACGTCCTGCATCCGGACATGGACCCCGGGCACTCAAAAAAACTTGTCAGGCTAGCAAAATATGCCTATTAATTTAAGTCTCATCTTGGCACGAAGAGCTGATTCCTGTGTACCTACTGTAATTCATACGAAGCACTATTAAGTTTACTGTCATTTCAGCAATAATAGCTAGGTTACATAAGTGACCTGTGTAAAATTACCATGCTTTCGTAACGCCTGGCTGGGTATATTCCATATTTTACTTGTATTAGGATATTTTCGATTTTATTAGTCTTACCGTCAGATAAGCAATGATTCTATGATAGGGAAGTGGTATTTCAAACACATGGCTGATTCTTATGAAACCCTTCGTACTTATGCAATTTGGTTAAGGCATTTTGATTTATGTGAATGATATTTCCATGTCAAAGTATGCGAGATTTATGCAGCCTATTTTGGAAAGGAATTTTTCCTCGGGTTGCAAACTTGTCATGGATCTTTGAAAATGTCTATTGTCGGAAATACTTGGATGAAAAACATCTTTGATGTTCAACATGATCAAGGTAAGGCCGATATAGGGGGTCATTTGGTGTAAATGTGCATTCCTTTTTGCTTTACTTTTCCATGTCTACGGCTGATGAATGAATTCAATCCGTTATGAGGTGTTATTGTGGAGAAAATTTAATGGTAAAAAGGCATATTTTCATGCTTTCATAAATAGTAGAGTTAAAAGGAGAGGGATCTTAAAGAGGTTTTTATCTTTTTAGACTGTTTACAAGTCCTTCTTTCAGACATTTTCAGCTCGCCATGATGTATTTGCATTCTCAGAATGTATTGATTTAGATAAAAAAAAAACCGGCGAATTCAAAGAACAAGGATTTTTATAGCCTTATCGGAACGAGATCCAAAATTTGATTTTGGCAAAATAATACGTATAAAAAATAATAAACTACCCATACCCATACTCGTCTGTGTGGATGCAGTACTCGTCGTTATGCAACGGATTCGCTTCACGGCCAAGAGACAAATTTTCATGTAAATTGCTCCTTTTCTCTCAAATTAAAATGAGCTTGCTTTACCATGATTATTGATAGTGTGTTCATACATGTAATATCATGCAGAAGACCCTTATCGGATGTAGAACATGTTCTGAGAGTTCATGCATGTTCCGCACTATTTAACGCCCTTTTACTTCTTCATATTTTCAACTCGAGTCGTCTTCGAACCCTTTACATAAGATAAATTTGCTTTATGTAAACGATAAGTCACGAAAGGAAACATTATTTAGAAATATGTACTTTTAATTTAGTGAAAAGATGTATACCTTTGTTAAGGAGATATCAGAGTTTTAACTCTTCAACGTCTAAAAGGAGCGGCGGGGAGGGGGGTCTCACAGAAAAATTAGAAAGTATACAGGGAGAACATCAACTGAAAATACATGTATGGGGCATTGTTAGAAAAGACTCTTATCATATAGGGTCTATAATGCAAAACACCTGAGATATATGCCGATACTTGTAATTGCATATAGCATTTTTAGAAAAATGTGTTGTATGATATACTATTAAACTATGTAGTGGTCAGAAAGCATAAAAGTTTGCTTCTTCAGTACTTTCAGGGTTCACCTGCTGAACTTATCTTGAAGTTGAGAAACTATTTTGACACTTTAAAGGGGTCTTGACAATGACCAATGACTGAAAATACTTCATCAAAGTTTTAAGATTTTGTTTTATTTTATCTCCATTACTTTCAGATGAAAATGCAGCTGCCGATGAAGAGGAAGATGAAAGTGGAGATGAGAATGCAGATGAAAATGAGATGGAATTCGATGAAGGGAGCAATCTAGAGGACAAACCCATCGCAGGTAGTTTATAAGAAATACACTAATTAAAATTGACATTTCATGTTGATTTTGTGAAAGTTTGACTTCGACCTTTTTAAAGAAATTGCATTAAAATGTACTTTTTCCAATGAACAATGTACATGTACTTATGATCTTTTGCCAAAACGAAAAAAAGTTCTGAAGCACTTGTATGTTTTGTATGATTTACAATTCATGCACAGGACAGAGTATAGATTCCCCCTGAAGGGCATTATAAGTACATGTATTTTCTTTTAATTAGAAGATGAAATAGCCAAATTAGCCGAGTTTGGATCACCTGACATGGCTTCTGGAGCAGACGTACAGCAGACGGACATACAACAAGCAGACGATGAAGCCTCTAATACAGAACAAGCTCCATCAAAAACCAGAAAGAGGAAGAGGAAGAAAGCAGCAGCTGAAGGAGGAGGAGAGAAGAAAAAGAAGAAAAAATCAAAGAAATCCACCAAACCAGGAAATCTCCGGAGAAATATTAGGTTTGATATATTTCTGTCCATTTAGATTTAATAAAAAAAAATTAATAAATGTATATATATATATATTTTTTTTATTAAATTCACTTACTTTACTTTGATGATAATAAGCATTGAAGAAGAATTGAGGCAACTTAACATATATGGTGGATGTAATCCTCTCAAAGTATCGGGGAAAAGTCAAAAGCAAAATGAAAAGTGAGGAATTTAGGGACAAATTTGGGGCACATGTATTTTATATTTATACTGATTTGACATTTAATATTACAGAGAGATAATGAAGGATGATGAGTTAGATGCAGACACGTTGGTTGCCCAGAAAGAGGAGGCGGAACGTCGCAGGAGACTTTTAGAGGTCAAGAAAGCCTTGGAGCAGAAAATGAAGGAACGAGAGGAAAAAGATTCTCAACTCAAGTCTCTTCTACAGAGTAAGATTCTCTCTTTTCTTGAAGTATAATCACACACATTAATTATTTAATTGTTATATTTTGTTAACGAAAGAAGAGAAAAAAATAATCATCTTTTTTATGAACATTTAACAGACAGACAGACAGAATTAAACAGTAATAAGTATACATGTTTTTAAAAATTATGTCAATCTAATCAAAATCAGAGCATTTTTGCTTTGTTCTGCTAGAAAAGAATCTGATTTTGAACTGACTGAAGTCAAGCAATTTCACTCATTTGTAAGATTGAGTAAGTTACATGTCATAATACATGTATGATTGGTCAATGCAACAAATTGAATTGCTCATCACCAAATTAAATACAGTTTAACTGTTAGATCCTATCCAGCATAGCATAATAGAAAAGATCTGATTTTAAAAGATCATAAGACTCTTTCATGGTCTTCCATTTCAAAATTCAACCTGAGGGGTCTCAAAATCATATAAAACCACAGGCTTGATGAGGCTTTTGCAAAATTTTGAACCAAAGGATGGAAACGATGTATCTTTCATAGAAGAACATGAAAGAGTATTCTCTCATATCTAAGGCCAAAAATGAAAACTGAAAGAAAAGAGACGAAATTTGAAAAATATCAAGTTGATCAAATCGTATATTCGTATTCGGTGCCCCTCAAAATGGTTTATTCTACGATTATTAGTTTTTTTCAAAATATAAAGCGAGAATATATTTTTAGCTCACCTCGACGAAGTTGAGTGAGCTTATGCTATAACCCCACGCGTCCGCGTCCGCGTCCGGTGAAGAAGTTTGGGGTAGCTCAGTATCTGACAAAGTACTAATGCTACAGTAACCAAACTTGCACAAGTGATTCATCTTTGGATGCTGAGGTGAACCCATGCATCGGATGCAGCATCTGACCTACATTTTACGCTTGAGTGACTTGGTTAAGAAGTTTGGGGTAGCTCAGTATCTGACAAAGTACTAATGCTACAGTAACCAAACTGGCACAAGTGATTCATCTTTGGATGCTGAGGTGAACCCATGCATCGGATGCAGCATCTGACCTACATTTTCCGCTTGAGTGACTTGGTTAAGAAGTTTGGGGTAGCTCAGTATCTGACAAAGTACTGATGCTACAGTAACCAAACTTGCACAAGTGATTCATCTTTGGATGCTGAGGTGAACCCATGCATTGGATGCAGCATCTGACCTACATTTTCCGCTTGAGTGACTTGGTTAAGAAGTTTGGGGTAGCTCAGTATCTGACAAAGTACTGATGCTACAGTAACCAAACTGGCACAAGTGATTCATTTTTGGATGCCGAGATGGACCCATGCATCGGATGCAGCATCTGACCTACTTTTTTCACTTGAGTGATTTCGCTTTTAAAAGCCAATATTGAGCAGAGTATAAGTGCTACATGTACCAAACTTGCATATTGGATGTATCTTTGATCAAACTTTCATAAAATGACCTTGACCTACTTTTTCCGCTTGAGTGATTTTGCCTTTAAAAGCCAATATTGAGCAAAGTGTAAGTGCTAGATGTTCCAAACTTGCATATTAAATGTATCTTTGATCAAACTTTCATAAAATGACCTCGACCTACTTTTTCCGCTTGAGTGATTTTGCCTTTAAAAGCCAATATTGAGCAAAGTATAAGTGATAGATGTACCAAACCTGCATATTGGATGTATCTTTGATCAATCTTTCATAAAATGACCTTGACCTACTTTCTCTGCTTGAGTGGTTTTGCCTTTAAAAGCCAATATACATTGACCTACTTTTTCTGCTTGAGTGATTTTGCTCTATAAAGCCAATATTGAGCAAAGTATAACTGCTACATGTACCAAACTTGCATATTGGATGTATCTTTGATCAAACTTTCATAAAATGACCTTGACCTACTTTCTCTGCTTGAGTGGTATTGCCTTTAAAAGCCAATATACATGTACTAAGAAATATGTTTGAATTGAATTTTGCTGTCACGAGGTGAGCTTCGTAATCTGTGATTACCTATGTTTTAAAAATCTCTTAAATCGATGTTTTATTGCCATGTCACCGCTGGCTTGTTTGTTTTGTGGGCTGAAATCATCACTTCACAATAACATAAACAATCGAAACAATAGCGTCATGTGATATGTGATACAGATCTAGCTTACATAGCTGTATTTCATGAGCCTACTCTGTAATACATACGCATTATGAGAGAATAGAATTTATATGTATAATGTATTGTTACTTGGTCAGGTGAAGAGACAAAAGGAGAAGATGTGATCCTGTTGGACAGTAGTGATGAAGGGAGACAAAGACCCAGATCACGAGGTACGTTGTGGTTGACATGGCACAAATTATGTCAGGGGAAGCTGACTGAAATGCAAATTTTTTTCACCGAGAAGGATCTAACTGCATTTGAATCAATAGTTAGTGTGATGATTCTATTTTACTAATTTGGTGTTTCAAATTTAAGAAATCTGAAATTGTATCAGTAAATTGATCAAAGAAAAACATATCTGCTTGTCTTGGTACTATTGAATTGCAAAGTTAAATATTGCACCATTCTTCATAAATGGCACAATATAAAACTTTGCAATTCAAGTTGGAAACTTTGATGAAGTTAATTGAATTCCAATCTGTTCAACCGAGATGACACATAGAAGAAATAAGGACTTTTTAGCTCACCTCGACGAAGTTGAGTGAGCTTATGCTATAACCCCACGCGTCCGCGTCCGTGTCCGTGTCCGCGTCCGTGTCCGCGTCCGCGTCCGGTTAAGAAGTTTGGGGTAGCTCAGTATCTGACAAAGAACTAATGCTATAGTAACCAAACTTGCACAAGTGATTCATCTTTGGATGCTGAGGTGAACCCATGCATCGGATGCAGCATCTGACCTACATTTTCCGCTTGAGTGACTTGGTTAAGAAGTTTGGGGTAGCTCAGTATCTCACAAAGTACTAATGCTAAAGTAACCAAACTGGCACAAGTGATTCATCTTTGGATGCTGAGGTGAACCCATGCATCGTATGCAGCATCTGACCTACATTTTCCACTTGAGTGACTTGGTTAAGAAGTTTTGGGTAGCTCAGTATCTGACAAAGTACTAATGCTACAGTAACCAAACTGGCACAAGTGATTCATCTTTGGATGCTGAGGTGAACCCATGCATCGTATGCAGCATCTGACCTACATTTTCTGCTTGAGTGACTTGGTTAAGAAGTTTGGGGTAGCTCAGTATCTGACAAAGTACTGATGCTACAGTAACCAAACTTGCACAAGTGATTCATCTTTGGATGCTGAGGTGAACCCATGCATCGGATGCAGCATCTGACCTACATTTTCCGCTTGAGTGATTTGGATAAGAAGTTTGGGGTAGCTCAGTATCTCACAAAGTACTAATGCTACAGTAACCAAACTGGCACAAGTGATTCATCTTTGGATGCCGAGATGGACCCATGCATCGGATGCAGCATCTGACCTACTTTTTCCACTTGAGTGATTTCGCTTTTAAAAGCCAATATTGAGCAAAGTATAAGTGCTACATGTACCAGACTTGCATATTGGATGTATCTTTGATCAAACTTTCATAAAATGACCTTGACCTACTTTTTCCGCTTGAGTGATTTTGCCTTTAAAAGCCAATATTGAGCAAAGTATAAGTGCTAGATGTTCCAAACTTGCATATTAGATGTATCTTTGATCAAACTTTCATAAAATGACCTCGACCTACTTTTTTCCGCTTGAGTGATTTTGCTTTTAAAAGCCAATATTTAGCAAAGTATAAGTGATACATGTACCAAACCTGCATATTGGATGTATCTTTGATCAATCTTTCATAAAATGACCTTGACCTACTTTTTCCGCTTGAGTGATTTTGCTCTATAAAGCCAATATTGAGCAAAGTATAACTGCTACATGTACCAAACTTGCATATTGGATGTATCTTTGATCAAACTTTCATAAAATGACCTTGACCTACTTTTTCTGCTTGAGTGGTTTTGCCTTTAAAAGCCAATATACATGTACTAAGAAATATGTTTGAATTGAATTTTGCTGTCACAAGGTGAGCTACGTAATCTGTGATTACCTATGTTTCGATTTGCCTCAAGACACAAAATTGCATATAAATGGAAAAATGCAAGACAGAACATAATGTATTTAGATCCTTGTTCAGTGTATCAGGATGATCTGAAAATGTCAGATTCTCAATGGATTTGTGATTCTGGTATAAAACTTCATACACATGCTAAAGGCTCTTATTATTCACATGTTAACTTATCCTATGTATATTCTTCATTTTCAAATTCTTCACAATTCCTCGTTCACTCTCATATGCAAACATGCACATGTAGGTGTTCACCCTCAATGGTTTTGGCTGAAAATGCAACACTTTCTTGTTGTGCATTTATTGCATCCTTTTGATGACTTGAAACTTTCATTTCATATTCACCATTTATACATTTAGCAAATCAGTAACAGCCTTAATCAAACTTTTTTGAACAACTAGCCCACATACAAATTCTACTAGCTCATTCTATAGTTTGTCGACAATTTCCTCTAGCCTGGCAAAACTTTTAGTAGCCTCAGGCGTCGGGCTAGTGGGCTTTTGTGAATACTGCAGTTACAGGGAGCATGAATTTCTTTCTTGAAGTAATTGTAGCCTATGTAAAATACGTTAATGATATTTATTCCAAAAGCAAAATTTGGATGGTTAGATGTCACTCCTGTATGTCCCCCCTTGAACATTAGAGTCTTCTACATTTTATTTGATCATGCAAATTCATGCTTACTGGTCCTGCTGCAAAGGTACTGGTTCTTTGATTATTTTCACAACGTATAAGAAACAAAACCTAGTACAATTTTACCATCCTTACAATTTTAGAAGATTCCCCTGCGCCATCTATAGCAAACAGCAACTGTGGTATGATTCATGTCCATACATTATTGCCTGCTTTTTATATTGACACAATATTTTATGCATGATTTAGTTAGATATTTTCATTTACATGTAGTTTAGATATCATGACTTTCTATTCTGTAGATTTTTATACACGTTAGCCTCTGTTCAAGTTCTCATAACTTTTTCTATCTCCATACTAGTCAGCGTTTGTTATTTTATATTTTTCGGTTAAGCAATAAAAGAGTCGGGACTTCTAATTTTGAGAATTAGTTTCAACAGGGAAAAGAGAGCAAATAAAATTAGATTCGAGCTAGCACCTATGGCGTAAGAGATAGATGTGTCAAATTAATGAAACAAAATGCTACTGATGTATGTTCCCTTAAGTTATTTTTCTTATTTTATGCATGTTGAAGTGAAATATATTCATTTAGATTTAGGTAGACAAACCCTCTTTTATTATGTCTCTTGATGTTTCTTTTTCATCATTTAATTACATGTATTAAATCAAATTTCTATTAAATTTCTATTCAGTTTCTAGTACTTGATATTTAATTATGATACATACAATAAGTGCTTTATTTCAGAGCAAAATGCTCTCTTCTGAATCAAAGATTAAACAAATAGTGAATTTAAGATTCTATATACATTTGCCCAAAAAAAAATGTTAGTGAAACAGATATTGTTACTGGTCTTGTTCAAAAGTATCAATAGAAAGAAAGAAGTTTGATGAAAATTCTTTACTATATCTTTTCAAATGCACAAAGGAGGGGGATGAGTGTTTACTTTAGTTCATACTTGTAGGAAAATGAAAGTTCTAAATAGCAAGAATAAAGGATTTACTCGTCAATTTCAGACAATGACATAATAGAGCTAAGTAGTGATGAAGAAGATGATGAAGATGATGATGACGAAGATGATGTCACCATTACTAAAGAGGACGAAGACAATGATGCAGATTCTGAGGATCCAAACAACGCAGGAAGTCACATAAATGATGAACTGAATGTGCCGGACGACGTGGGTCGCATATTGGTCAATATAGGTCACTCCTCAGAGGAGGAGGATATATATTTAGCTCCTCAGATCGCCAAATTTATAAAGAGGCATCAGGTTTGTATAATCAACTTCATAAATATATGTGTTTGCATAAAGCATCATCGTGAACATGTGGGAAAAAAAAAGATTGAGAAAACTTTGAAAAAGCAGGAGGCAAAAGACTAATTATTCTCAAGCAATTTAAAAACATAACCATCTACATGTATATGTACATGTATATGCAAAATGAACATTAATTTAGAGATGTACAGTGCTCCCCCGATATAACGCCAGAAAAAATTGGCGTTAAAGTGAGGGTGGCGTTACATCGAGGGAGTAAATAAAAGGATGGTAGACAGCTATACGCTATAAAAAATCTTATTTTCGCATTTCAAGGATGTGCTGGGTCAAAGAAAAATGCATGTACATGCAGAGTATTCAAAACGATTTATTTAATTGGAGATTGAGAAATTTCAGAGCAAATAAACGATCAGAGGAAATTCAAACGGGCGACTTTTATGATCCGAGTCGACGAAATTTCGCTGGATGCTGCCCCTTATAGAGTTCAGCGTTAAACAGTAACATGAAATACATGATGCATGTTCATTCGTATTTTAGAACATGTAGGCACTGATGAGCACATTCCTTGCATTGGCATTAGTAGCACCGAGATACGTGCACAACGCGTCTTTTACTTTTTCGTCTGTAGTCGGTTCAATGACGCTTGAATTTTATGCTGGGCTAAATGCCGTTTTCTTTTTTAAAATATCTGCATCCTCACTGGACTCTCCATAAGTATTAATTAAAGTTCAAATTACACTATCTATATATATAAGTACATGTAAATGTACATATTGATTGGTTATCAAAACATTCATGTAAACGAAAATAAACCCAAGCGCGATAATTAACAAGACAGTGCACCTATGAATCTAAGTTGTTTGTTTAGTGATAACAACTCAATTAAATGGCATTATAATCGGGGGTTTTATATACAAAATACGACAATTTGTACTGCGAATTTAGTGGCGGATGGCGGTATGCAGGGGAAGGCGTTACAACGGGGGTTTACATTGTAAAGAAATCTGTACATTGGGAAAGTGGCGGTAGCCGGGGTTGGCGGTTTAACGAGGGGCGATAAATCGGGGGAGCAGTGTATATAGGAATGAAGTTGTATTTAGGAGTGAAGTTAATCTGAGTCTTAATTTTTCCTTACAGATTGGTGGTGTACGGTTTTTATATGACAACCTGATAGAATCCATCAATCGTTACAATTCCAGTCCTGGATTTGGCTGCATTCTAGCACATAGCATGGGATTAGGAAAAACGATTCAGATGATCTCATTTATTGACATATTCTTACGCTTTGCCAAAGCGAAAACTGTGCTACTAATAGTCCCTATAAACACTTTGCAAAACTGGATGGCTGAGTTTAATATGTGGTGCCCTCCGAAAGAAGTTGTTGGTGAAGGAAACTCAGAGGTTATACCTCGGAACTTTGGAGTATTTCTATTGAATGAAAACTACAAAACAACAAGTGCTAGAGCTAAAGTTATAGGTATGTTGGAATTCTTTTCTATTTGTTTATTTAATTTTTACCGTTATCATTTTCTGTTAGAAATCTATTTCTCTTCTCTTCATGTCTTCTAGCAAAGTATTGTTTTATTACTTACAAATCTTTTAAGTCCTCCTTTCTACACGATCAAATTACCTCAATACTAGTATTGAAGATATTTGAAACCAAGAGTATAATTTCTTCTTAAGTTATAAACACATTATTGCTGGTTGTAATGATATAAACATATTATTGTTGATTGTAATAGTATAAAATTAACATGCCTTCTACTCATGAATACAATAATTATTGATGTTTTTTTTATTGTAGACAAATGGTACAAGGAAGGGGGAGTGTTACTCATGGGGTATGAAATGTACCGACTCCTGTCCAGTCGTCGGGGCCATATTGCTGATAAAGTAAAGAAGCCCGGCCGTAAACCGGCAAATCCTGTCGTCATAGATGTTGAGGAGGAATACAAGAACAAAGGCCTTCTAATTGGTCAGTGAAAGTAAATTATGAAGGAAAATTTTGAAAATTATTTAATTATGAAATGAAATTAACAAAATTGAAAATCATTGAATTGTGAAATTTATCATTTAATGAAATATGTAAGATGGTCATGTTTGATCCTCTGACCTTTCAATCATTTCATCTCATCCAATGGTTTCATCTCATCCAATGGTTTCATCTCATCCAATGGTTTCATCTCATCCAATGGTTTCATCTCATTCAATGGTTTATCTCATCCAATGGTTTCATCTCATCTAATGGTTTAATCTCATCCAATGGTCTCATCTCATCCAATGGTTTCATCTCATCCAATGTTTTTGTCCCATCCAATAGTTTCATCCCATCCAATAGTTTCATCTCACCCAATGGTTTCATCTCATCCAATGGTTTCATCTCATCCAGTGGTCTCGTCTCATCCAATGGTTTCATCTCATCCAATGGTTTCATCTTATCCAATGGTTTCATCTCATCCAATGGTCTCGTCTCATCCAATGGTTTCATCTCATCCAATGGTTTCATCTGATCCAATGGTCTCGTCTCATCCAATGGTTTCATCTCATCCAATGTTTTTGTCCCATCCAATAGTTTCATCCCATCCAATGGTTTCATCCCATCCAGTGGTTTCATCTCACCCAATGGTTTCATCTCATCAAATGGTTTTGTCTCATCCAATGGTTTCATCTTATCCAATGGTTTCATCTCATAGTACGTAATTTTATCATACTTGCCTCTCTTTACAGGTGTACATGAAGCACTGATCAATCCAGGACCTGACCTTATAGTATGTGATGAAGGTCACAGAATTAAAAATAGCCAAGCAGGAATCTCTCAGTCCCTCAAGAACATCAAAACCAAGTTAGTATAGCTTGCATATAAAGTTAGGTGTATGTCTTTACCTGTTCAAAATGCCTATTCCTCATTAAATCGCCTCCACATGTATACAATCTACTGTCCTGTTCACTAATTCCAGAGCACCCTGTTTTCCCAGTTTTCTCTAAGATATGATAATGTCATCTTCCAAAAAGATATCAATTTTATAGTACTTCTTTAGTCGTAACAGAAAATACCATTGTTTTGGCTGTGAGTCAGCTAAGTTAGAAATAGGACGGAAAATAAAAAGTCTACGGGGATTTTCTATAGTAAAATCACTGAAAATGTGTGACATCGGAGGCTTTGACGTCACTGTTTACTATTGTTGACACGGTGATAAATATGGTGGCGGCTTGAAATTAACATGGGAATTTCCCGTAGGCATTTTTATTTTTCATATTGCGGCTTGAAGGCAGCTGATAGAGTAAGTTAAAAGTTAATTTTCAGTTACGACTAAAGGAGGTCAATTCTCGGAAACGATAATTTATAGCAAAATTCTTCAGATGACAGAATAAATCGCCCAAACAGGGTGCTCTGGATTTAGTGAACAGGACAGTAGAGAAAAATTTAGTATAAATTAAAGATTGTATATTGACGCACTCAATACAAAGTTCTTCCTTGAAATTCATGTATTATACTTGACGTTTTACGTGTATGTGTAATACTATCAAGCTGTATACTGATTTGAACTTTCTTAGAAAAAAATCTTAGTTAAACTTGGATCATCTGTGACCACAGCTTATGTTTAGTACCTAAATTTGTTACATTGATCTACAATTCCAAATATATTTCCACTTCGATACATGTAATTTTATCAAAAAGATTAAACTTTTCCACCTGTCTTTACCAGTTCCTCATATCGTGACAGTTTTATAATTCTTCTCTAATCTTGTAGGAGGAGAGTAGTCCTTACAGGATACCCTCTACAGAACAACTTAATGGAGTACTGGTGTATGGTGGACTTTGTAAGACCTAACTATCTCGGTACGAAGACAGAGTTCAGTAACATGTTCGAGAGACCGATTACTAACGGACAGTGTCACGACAGTACGCAGGGTGATGAGAAGTTGATGAGGTACAGGGCCCATGTGTTACACAGTCTTCTCGAGGGATTTGTACAGAGGTATGTCGATGAACAGAGTGTTGTTCAGTTTCAGATATTAGTGACATTTGTGTGGAGAAATGCGTTGTTTGTTGGAAAAATTAGGTTGGGTTTCCTTAATTGTTTATATATAGGAGAATTAAAAAACAAAAGATAACGGTAATTTATCTGATCATTTGATTCAGAATAAGTTAATACATGTAATCACATATATTTCTTAGGAAGATGTGAAACACTTCATGTCCATGAAGTTAATTTTAAGTTATCTGATATCTCAAAATACTTTGGCAAACTCTTTCAATGAGGAGTAAACTTCACAACTTTAAAAATTGCACCAAAGAGAAATGATGATTACACGTTCGATTACCGGAGGTTTTCATGTGGCCATATATACATGTATATTTCTAGCATGTACTGGCATAAATGTTTTGATATTTTGGAATATACATGTATATGCATTCTGAAAAAATGCTTATCCATAATTCAGGCCACATACTGTAGAATTCTTGCACATCAAAAAATAGAATAACTTTCTCCCACTATGATTTATACATGTATGTTTTATATATTCAAAAATGAGATATTGTACATGAAACTCTATGTGGTTCATTCAGAATCAGATGCGAGTACAGTTATTTGTAACATTTAATTCCAGACGAGGCCACACAGTATTAAGGGACGCTCTACCTCCCAAACAGGAGTTTATTTTCATGATCCGGATGTCTCCCATTCAGAAGAAGTTATATAAGGAGTTTATGGACTCCCTGATGGGAGCTGGACTCGGCACCTGGGCTAGCAATAATCCTCTCAAAGCCTTTGCTGTCTGCTGTAAGGTAGGATGGTGATACTTTTGTGGTTTGGATTAGGAACATATTTTTTCAACCAGATCTTGACTTTCATCTATCATAAAAAAAGGTTTTCAATACTGTAAATTGCTTTATTTTCGTTAGTACCAATTTTCGTCAATTCGTTCAAAATGACCATTTCGTCAGTACGTAAATTTGTCATCCAAGGGTCCCTAAAATATAAATTCGTCTGTTCAAAAGCCAACTTAAGATTCAGGTATAGGCCGTATGCGTTTGCTTTCATTGTTTGTTTAACAATTATTGTTAAACAAACAATTAGAGACATGTATACCACATAGCTTGTTGTAAAAACATATCATTTGGTAATACATTATATGCGACTTTGTGTGCGTATTCAGTTTTCAATGATTGATCATTTGCCTGTCATATAAAACACTTAAGATTCAATTTTTCCATTCTAAACTATCAGGAGTATTTATATTCGTCGATACGTAATTTCGTCAAGAGAGGCACTGACGAAAATGACGAAAATTGGTACCTGACGAATAAAAACCAATTTACAGTATATTGAAAAAAATCTTGATTCCCACTTTGCATGTACTATCTACACACCTCTCTTCAGAAATGGGAAAATTGTAATTTTTTCATTATTCAAAATTAACATTGAAAATGCCCTATTACAAATGATTTTCGGCTCTGATAGTGATATAGTGCCACCTATGATAATTTAGTTTATAAGAATTATATACATGTACATGTAATGTGTTAAGAGAAAGTAAGATCTAGCAAACAGAATCAAGATTTTGTCTCTTGAAAGAAAAGCACGATCTACATGTAACTTTAAATAATTGAAGCCCTGTTTTGATATTTTTTGCAATGATAAATTGGAAAAAAAAAGAAGGGGAAGTGGACAAATATGAATGTGAAATGTAGAATGTTGACAAAATCAGTAATGATGGGAATTGAAATGTTAACAGCATGTAACCATCCTTAACTTGATGAAAAGTAATTTGTAGTGTTTTTGTACATGTAGATATGGAATCATCCAGACATTCTACATAATCTCCTGAACAAGAGAAATGCTGGTACTGACGACAATGACCTTGACATTGAGACTGAGGGTGGTCCAGCAAAGAAACCTAAAGCACCTAAGAAACCCCGAGTGCCTCAGCCTGTCGATGCCTACTACCCTCCTAACGATAGAAACCAGGAAATCAACTATGACTGGGTAAGCTGAACATCACATGTACATGTACATTGTAGAAACAATATACAAAATTGAAATGCTCCACTCCAGAAAAGATTAAATTTCCGTCACTTTTGTAAATTTTTATGTCTCACTCAGTAGATTGTGACAGAACCTATTATTCTTGGTATATACATGTAGATGTAGTGACTACATAATGAAATATACAATATACATGTACTTACATGTTCTGTACTTACAGGCCAAGGATCTGATGAAGGACTACATGAGTGGACTATTAGAACAAGGTGGGAAGATGGTGATACTGATGAAACTGATCGAAGAATCACTGGCCTGTAACGACAAAATACTTGTCTTCAGGTGAGGTTATAGGACTTGATAATGACTAGATCAGCAATATTAGGGCTGCTTACATCATGTTAAAAATTATTTCAAAAGAAATAAAGAAGGAAAATCAACTTCTGCTCAGTGTCTACAGGAATTTTACAACAAAATTTTACCACTAGGCAATGTCAACATTCCAACTGTATTTAGTCATGGATCAAATAACTTTATGTTATAAGATGCATTCTGAAAGAAAAAAAAATTGGTACATGTAGAGGACTCCATTAACATGTAACTTCATAATTTCCTTAATTTTATACTATTACACAAGACCATTTAAGTAAATTTTTAGCTTTATACAGTATATACCAGTATTTAAATTTTCTTCATCTGTTATTTGCAGTCAGAGTTTGTTCACGTTAGACCTCATAGAAGAGTTTTTATCCAAATACAAAGTCCCAAGACCAGACATGGATGAAAACTGGGCTAAAAATAGAAGTTACTTCCGTAAGTCATAGACTCATTCCATTAAAAAAAATCATACAATGATATATTTGTAATTTTTGAAGAGATGTTAATCGAAGAATGGAAGATGAAAAAAAAAAGACTTTGAGGTTGTGAATATTATTAAATTCTCAAACTATTTCTGTATTAAAGGTCTGGATGGCAGTACGTCGGCACAGGAAAGAGAGAAGTTAATCAATCAGTTCAATGCCCCAGATAACAACAGATGTTGGCTGTTTTTACTCTCGACAAGGTAAAAAAAACCCAAATGTCTTACTTTGACTTCATTATATAATTTATGCCAAATTTATATGTATTTGGAGGGAGAACAGCCAGACTTGTTCCTCTAGCTAAAAAGAAGATGTTATAGCAAAGAGCTTCCGTTTATTTACAATGAGAGAGTTCAGAATATTTACATGTATGGACATGTTTGTGAGTATTACAGGACTGGTAGAATTAAGTATTTAATATATAATCTTTTTTTTTTCAGGGCTGGTTCCCTTGGTGTTAACTTGGTTGGTGCTAACCGTGTGGTGGTTGTGGATGCGTCCTGGAACCCATGTCACGACTGTCAGGCCATCTGCAGGATATACCGATTTGGTCAGGTCAAACCATGCTTCATCTACCGACTCGTCACAGATAATACCATGGAAAAGAAAATATACGATCGGCAAGTCACAAAGCAGGGAATGTCAAGTAAGTTTAAAAGTTCCATATGTGCTTTCTGTTTATGCCAACATAATAAAATATTCAGAGTTTACCAATGCTTTTATTCCTCAAAATCTAAATCAGAAAGATATAATGTCAAAGACTTACTGTACATAAAGATATATACAAGAATTTTATTTTGTATTTCGAATTTGTTATACATGTATGTAAATCTGTTACACATTTCTTTTTTGTAAAGTTGCTTAAACTTCACACTATGAAGATATTTCATAATTAATGTCTATTCCAATCATCGACCAATTTCTTTTTTTTACAGATCGAGTGGTGGACGAGATGCAGGTACAGAGTCACTTCAGTAGAAGACAAGTGGACAACTTACTACAATTTGAGGTATCTTGATTTTACATAATAATGCAAAAGAATATGGAAAACATCTTTGACGTTTTGACATAAAGAGCGTTTTAAAACCAAAAATACATGTAGGAGAGAAAAAGGTTGAGAAAATAAACAGAACAGAGGGATTTTAATTTTTACAAAATAACACACAGAGGTATGTAACATCTCAATGTATTTGATTAAAAGACCCAAAAACCACAGGAAGCACTTTTCGGGAAAACATGGCCGAGAAAATGATACAAATCCAGAATTTGACATGCATGTTATTCATTTCAAGCTTTTCTTTACTGCTGAAGTCCTATGTTTTACTTTGATGGCTATCCGTTTATAAGATGATCAGGATTTCATTGGGCGATTGCTTTTCCATTTATAGGATCAGGATTTTGATGAAGTAGACTTTTCAGGAGCAGAGGAAGAATACATAGATCCTGTGATGATTAACGTGCTACAGAAGGAGGGAAAATGGCTGACCAAGGTAGATTATAAAATCATCATCCAAAAGTAGCAATTCATTTCTGTCCTCACAAGTACAATGTACATGTATAATGTTGAAAGTGTTCAGTTGAATTTATTCACTTCATCAAGTTCCATCAAATTTTATTGGTACAAAATACATGTTTATTTTCTTTTCACATATGAATTTGGTAAAGAAATTTTTACCACAGTATAGATGTATATACGAAATTTTCTTAAGCTGTAATTTGAGTTATTTGTTCATTTGTACATGTACTTACATGTATTATTTTACTGTTACAGAAACCGTTTGAGCATGAATCCTTGCTGATAGACAAAAAGGAACTGCGTCTAACAAAGAAGGAAAAAGCCATAGCCAAGCAGAGTTATGTCATGGAGAAACGTCTCAATGTCTCCTACACTCGCCCCTCATACGCTGCATTCTATCCTAAGGGTACTGAGCCAATGCGACGGCCGCAGATTAAAATCGTCAATCCTACTAATATGTCTAACTGGTGAGAAATTATACAGTGCATGAAATATTTACACTATTAAGATTTCAATAGATGTGTTAATTTTCTTTTTGTTGCAAATGAATAGGCTTCTGTTTTTTATTGAAACAGTGAAAATATGTAATTACATGTAACTTTTTAACTTTGAAACATGAAATTACATGCACATGTAGAAATAGTCACAGGCTAGAATGTTCATAAATACATTTACATATACATGTATGTACATAGATTTGTGATTGCAAGTGTAGGAAAAATAGCCTGTACACAGCATTATTTGGACTACATGTATATGATGGTATTATGTTTTAGGACATCATTTCCAGGTCATCCTATTGCCGATATTCTCCACCTGTCCCCATGCAGATAATTTTTCACATAGACTTTATAGATATGCATTTTAGTTACATGGTATTTTGTATTGCAGGCCATCATTTCCTGGTCGACCTGTGGCCAGTGTTAAGCCTATGATCTCTACCCCTGTCCCAATGCAGATAATTTTTCACATAGACTTTATAGATATGCATTTCAGTTACATGGCATTTTGTATTGTAGGCCATCATTTCCTGGTCGACCTGTGGCCAGTGTTAAGCCTATGATCTCTGCCCCTGTCCCAATGCAGATAATTTTCACATAGAATTTATACATATGCATTTCAGTTACATGGCATTTTGTATTGCAGGCCATCATTTCCTGGTCGACCTGTGGCCAGTGTTAAGTCTATTATCTCTACCCCTGTCCCAATGCAGATAATTTTTCACATAGACTTTATAGATATGCATTTTAGTTACATGGCATTTTGTATTGCAGGCCATCATTTCCTGGTCGACCTGTGGCCAGTGTTAAGCCTATGATCTCTACCCCTGTCCCAATGCAGATAATTTTCACATAGACTTTATAGATATGCATTTTAGTTACATGGCATTTTGTATTGCAGGCCATCATTTCCTGGTCGACCTGTGGCCAGTGTTAAGCCTATGATCTCTACCCCTGTCCCAATGCAGATTAAGAGGGACGGAACAGCAGCCGGGATTATGGTCAGCAAGAATAAACCTGGAGTATCTGTTCATAAAGTTGTCACCACTACAGGTATTTATCACCGTTTGTAGGGTTACTTTCGTTAGATGTGCAAGAAAATATGTGTATTTTATATACATGTACTCGTTTGTATGTGTCATACCCAGACCTACATGTACCTACTTTTACCATTTTGGCATATTTTTTACAATTTTCAACATTTAATTACGCCCTATGCTTTGCTAATCCATTTTACACCTAAAACTTACTTTTGAGCAAATTTACTACTATTTAAAAGAGCATATCTCGCCTCTTATCATTCTAGGAAAAATGCAGCTTCAAATTATTCTCGTGCATTTGAAAGCAAACTTGTAACTGTACCATATTTGCATTTAAAACAGATTTTTTTCATCATATTGGGAGTTATAATGTACTGAAATGAAAATTCTGTATTTCTATCTATTTAACAGATATCATGTTACCAGGAACTAGTACAAGTACCCAGGCTGGTGTAACTAAATCGGAACCCAACAAAATTCCTGCAGGACAGCAAATCTTCATTATTAAGACTCCTAAGGGCGTGTACATTCGAACTGCAGCAGGTAAAATATTTGCTGTACGCGCCAAGTTTCCTCTGCTCGGGACTCTAGGGGCTGGAACTGCCGTTACCACAAGTACTACTAGTACAGTCACCACTGCTGAAGTAAACACTGGTAGGTTTCTATAAGATTTTTAGCTTTTAGTAAAACCTGCTCAAAAATACTCTACAATGTAGCGTATCTATGGCACCTCAACATTATCGTTCTAACTATTGTCACCTTAACATTATCATCATACACTATGAAAAAAAAAACGAAGAAGTTTTCATATTGTCGAAATATTTTTTTTTTTACATGCAAGTCTTTCAAACCTATATAGTCTACTCTGGATAAGTCAAACTTCAAGGGACCATCAGAAATAGTTCAACTTATCAGGAGTTTGACTTACTTACATGTAGTTCATGATCAGCAATCTATTTTCAAGAAAATGTACTCCCCTTTCTTTATCACCAATTAGAAACATGTTTTTAGAGATCAAGCCACTTTAAATGTATCTATATGGATATCCAGAGCAAGAAAGGATTAATAATCTGTCCATCAATATTCCTTTATTAAATGATGTTTGTTCAAAACTTTACTTTTATTTGTGGTTTGACTTATCAATGTAAATTTGAATGCTGGGACATAAAAATTAGTTTGACTTAATGAAAAAATCAAGTTATTGGAATTTGAGTTATCAGAAGTGAAAATGTATAGACACCAATGGAAGAAAATCGGGACTTTTAAAAACAGTTTTGAGTTAAGCAGAAATTCGAGTCATCCAATTTTGAGTTAACGAGAGTAAACTGTACTTGCTTTCCATTCATGCAATTGTTTGAAAAAGTGTATTGGAATATCCATAATAAATTCTATCTGATTTCAGACTAGTGCTTCTTACTTATGATATTAATGGAAAAACAGGAAAGCTTTAGGCGAATGTAGAATTTCAATATTTGTTTACATGTTATTGCAGCTTTTACTATACTGATTTTCTGTGAAAGGTCCATTCACTTGTAAACTGATTTTCTTCTTCTCTTTCAGCAACTACATCTTCCATATCTTCCTCAGCCTCTGCCTCATCACCATCATCATCGTCATGGGAACCAGGATCTGAACCGAAAACAATCACATCTACAGCTACCACCACAAGCACCACTACGCTCACTTCTAGTGTGGTGACTGATGCCTCAAAACACAAAGACGCAGATAGTTTCCTGTCATCAGCTCTGGACAAACCTTCCAATTCCGTAAAAAAGCAAGACTCCAGCAACTCTCTTGTGTCTATGTCTACGAATGTGACATGTAGTACCACAGATTCAATACGTCGGCAAGATTCAACGGCATCTCTCATCTCGGGTCTGAATAAAGTGACTGACTCTTTCCGGAGAGAAGACTCTAGTAGCTCTCTAGCTTCTACGTTAAACGCTGCGGACATTCTCGGAGATAAAGAATCTGATGAGGATTCAAAATCAAATGAGATTAATTTTCCAAGTAGCGATTCACTCTTGGATTTAGACTCTAAGTCTGTGAAGAAAGCAGCAAGTAAGGGTAAACCTAGCTCTGATAGGACTTTAAATCAAGAGAAAGAAATGGCTTCCATAGAACCAAAGTCAACAAATATGGAAATGTCTGCAGCAAACTCAGAGATGAAATCAGCAAACACAGAAATGAACTTTGCAAACACAGAAATTAATTCAGCAAATACAGAAATGAACCCAACAAATACTGAATTGAACTCAATGAATGAAATGCCTATGGAAATGGCTTCTAAAATGGAGGATGTGCAATCAAGATATCAGAAAATTGCTCCAAATTTGGCAAGTTTTGGAGCACAGATGGGAATGGATAACAACCAAATGATGCAAGCACCAAACAATATGGGCTCCCATAATGAAATGCCAATGAATGACAGATACCAAACTAAAAACATGGAAAGCTTCAGTGCGCAGTTAGGACTACATAATGATCAGGGTATGCCTCAAAATTATAACAATTACGGGCCTCCGATGGGTGGTGCAAATGACATGATGCAGAATAATCCATACCAAATGCCTAGCATGAACCATAACAATATGATGTCCTTGCCGTACTTATACCAGAATCAAATGATATACAACCCGCCCCCTCCGTATCCGAGCGGAGCTAATAACCAGTCACCTTATGGAAATTCTGGAGGTTATAGTGATCAGATGGGTGGCATGCCTCAGAACCAAATGAGAGACAATATCAACACTTCGATGCAGAATAACTCGATGCAGAATACATCAATGCCTAATTCCTCCATGCAGAATATGGGTATGCCAGGGATGGCTTCCATGGGGATGCCGATGCAGCATAGCATGCTGGGATTTCCGTTTGCTCCATACCCATTCCCGATGCCCCAGCCCTACTTGATGGGCGGGATGGACCGTAGTTATATGTCACACATGCAGATGGGACAGGGCGGCGGCTATATGCCCCAGGGTATGGGTCACATGCCACAGTCCCACATGGGGATGGGAATGCCACAACAAAATACCATGAATATCAGCAACTTTCAGCATGGCAACGGTGGATCGGTTTCCAGTGTAAGCAACACAACAAATATGCCAGATAACACTGGAAATCAGTAAATACTACACTTCTCCAGTTTTAAAAACACACACAAATGCATCATTATTAATATTTATCATCAACAAAACGTACCAGGCTACTTTTGAATTCATTATACAAATGTACTTAGTATTACACATACATTGTTGAAGTGGAAAAGGACGTTTCCTTCAAAGAAAATTGTTTCCTTTTTTCTGGAACATGCCAGATCATTTTGAATGGACAGGTTTTTGATCTGTCAGTTCCTTTTGTTTACATGGTCGTATCATGTATTTGATATACATTCTATAAATAGATTTAATAGCCTAATAAAATGCCGTTAATGAAGGTATTATTTGTCCTCCATCACCAGTCATGTTGTGCAATTTTAACGAATGTTTAGAAATTGTCATGATTTCTTGTACGGAATCATGCTTAGCCATTTTAAACTATAATCAGTGGATGTAATAATTTAGTGATATGCATGCCATTGATGTTGTGTAGTTTTATAGAAAATCGCATGTTGATGTTGTCCGTTAATACCATCAGGCTGAGCTCTATATTTGCCGTGCCATATCACTCTCATACTTGTAGATCAAAAAGCTTGGTTTTAATCATTGTTCCATGATGACATGTGGAAATAAGAATCATGAATGATAATCATTTTTAAAATTTCAACATTTGAACTTCAATTCTTGAATTTTTGTTTCACTTTACCTAAGTATGAATTTTTGTGTTGCCTGCGAAGCATAGCGACACTTAGGGATCACTTTTTGTTGAATTAAATACTTATTAAGTCAAAATGATATTGAAAATCATTCGTGATTTGAATTGTTTTATTATTTCAGTCTACATGTAATTTTATTTAAGATAGGACTTTGTGCAAGGAGCACATATACTAGATGTATATTGTCACATTATTTTTTTCAGTATTTTCATTTTTTCAGGAAAAAATAAATTATTAATGAATTAATAATTTGATTTTACATAAAGCAGGAGCTGGTCTCTCATAGATATACAAAATGTACCAAGAAAAAATCAGTTATGATTTTGTATTGGGAAAAGAAACTTTTATTCAAAATCAAATACATGTATAACAAAAAAATGTATTTTTTAATCAAAAATAAGAAATTTACGATATATGTAAAAAAAAGGGGGGGGGGGATTTTAAGGGGTAAGCTGTAAGAGGTTGTAAAGATGTGATACATGTGTCATTGGACCAAGATTTTCATTGCACTAATCAGGCATTTGTACTTCCCTGAACCCATGAAATGTTTGTAATTATGTAACATTGTGTCTCAGATTTCATTTATATGAAGCCAATTAAATATTAAAAGTAAGATTTTTGTTTTCTCTTAATCTGGTAGAATAGTTTGAAACAACATGAAAATTAAAAAGGCAATGCAAGTGTAGCATCTTCTTGCAACTGCATGATGTATACAATCAGCAAAAGAATTTTAAATTCAAGTCAAAAGTGACCTTGACCCTTGACCTTAAAAATGAATAGGTTTCATCCCCTACCAATAGGGAACATTAGTGGAAGGTTTGGTAATCCTATGATGATTGCTTTGTCTTCTAAAATGTTCACAGGGATTTCCATACTGACCTTTATCCTTGAAAATTAATATCCTCTATCAATATTTGTTGAAGGTTTGGTGGCTTTGTCTTCTATGCTGTTCAAAAGTTTAAGCCTTAGTCTACTGTGACCTTGATCTCTGACCCTTGACAATAAATTCAATAGAGTTCATCCTCTTCCTATCGGGAACATTTATGGAAGTAGTTTGTCTTCTATGCTGAATTCAGACACACATTAACATGTACGGATGCACAGCAGTGATTCTATATCCCCTCTGCAACAGATTTGTGAGGGGATAAAAAAGCTTTGACTATTGATATTCTTTAATATGTGAATCAATTATGCATATATTATAGAAATCCAATGTTCAAGGTCACAGTCTCACCTACAGGGAAAAGTCATAACTGATGAATGATCTCAGAATTTGCCTTGAGCATTTGTCATGGTTTTAGATAATTATAGATTTCAATGAAGACAAAGTCTTCAGATTGGATAAAACGTAATGTTTTGATGAGATGAGTAAATCTACATTTCAAAGATTTTAAGCATACCAGTCTTGATCACATTAAGCCAATGATTTACCTTTTCTTTCACTGTGACCTTGCAGAATTTCACGGTCTTGACACATCTTTGATTGCACTTTGACTGCTATGCAGCAATTCTGTAAACTTAACAAAATTCATGCAAGGTATAGATTTTACTTTCCCTTTTTGCATTGGCCTTTTTAAAATGACCTTGGATCAATGTATGACAAACCCTTAGCAAGAATAATGTGACATTCTATTCAATTTGATAAGGTGGATTTTTAAATGTACAGTGTGGATCACAATTGATAAACCAAGTCCTAAAACTCTCACAACTTTGCAAGGGGTAAAAAACATGACAGAATCCAGAGGTGCTGTCTTCAGCTGGAAAACAAGAATTCCTGTGTGATAAAGCAGTTACAGGCTTCTGATTTCAATGCATTTATGACCATCATAATTGTGTACATGTACTAGTACATTGTATTATTTTGGTATATCATGATGGATTTGGCAAAACCAACTGTCATTTTTGAGGCACTTGCACTTCTCTCACCCAACTTTATAAACATAAACTTTTGCTCTAGTACAAAGCTTCTGTAAGAAAATCATTTATTAGATCCACGTTCTTCTGAAATTAATGAATCTTCCTTGGCACACCTGAGCAGAATTAAATTGCACGAGTCAAACCTATGGTATTTTTAAGAAGTGGCAACATCCATAGGTCCAACATTAACCGATATCATGGCCGATGACCTTTCAAACATTGGCATATTTTGTATAAGGTCATTGGAAAAGACAACATCGTTAGGTATGACCAGCAAGACTCAACCTATATCAGATTTCTCACAGTAAAATGTAAGGCAACATCTATTACACCAGAATGTTAAAGAACATGGATGTAACCCCTAACATCCTTGACCCTGAATGTGACCTTGACCATAAAGGTCATCTATATTGAGTGTTACATCTTGTCATGAAAGTATAATACGTATCAAGTAAGTTATTCTGTATTTTCGAAAACAAGAGTTGCTTCCCCTTTGAGACGGTATCCGACGTAGACGAATTGTGACGTCATAAAATTCTATGGAAACGGTCCTTAAACTCTGGGAAATGAAGGTATAAAATCGACATTACCATACCATTCTCATGACGTCATAATGGTTATACGTCAGATACCGTCTCAAATGGGAAATGACTCTGTTTTCCGCAAAGACTCAATAGCCATGTGAAAGGAAAGTGTTACTCATTTCATGACAAAGACAGAGAAGTGTAAAACAACGCTATGCGTTTATTCTCTAAAAAGCATAAAAAGCAAATGTAGATTCTAGTGTGTCAGTTTATTGATTAAAATGAACAACTGGTAAGAATAGTACGTTATTACAAGATTTCATTGTTACACGTGCATAAAATGACGTAGCTTTTTCACCATCCTAACATGAGAAATATTGTAAATGGTTATCTCACTACTGCATACAAACCATGATCTATATTATTACACATCGATAAATAACTCCCAAGTTCAGAGAAAAAGCATGTTATACGTGTATTTATGGATCCGAGGAATATTTTTTGCCGAGAAAGAATAAATACGTTAATGGCAGACATAAAGTTAGAGATACATAGTACATGTTTAGAATTTCCACAAATTAAAACTCTATCAAACAACATCACACATTGCCTTTAGCATTATTGACTTTTACCATGCATGTGACCAGCAAAAGATGTAGCATCAAACGTTAGATATTTACACAAGTACAATAATATAATGAACAAAAAATAGAATGCCTAGAATGAAGTACAAAAAATCAATGGTATTACATCTATTGACATGATATTAAAGGAAATCATTCAATGAGACTTTTTTTTTATTTTGACTAATGAGTGCACAAATCACCTTAATTTTCAAATCATTACTACAAATACAGACATAATTCATTAATGGTACTGACCAATTCAAGTGACAGATTCTGTCAATACATCCCCACTTGACACTCTCTACTAGTATGACAATTTTAGATTTCTTGTCATAAATGTGACATGGAGGATTTTTTATATTATTTTCAAGAGTGCAACGTTTAAGATACAAAATGTAAAATAATTTTCCAGATCTATGAACTTTGACTCAATGTGACTTAAATTGCAACATATAATAAAGAAATATCAATTTCAAACATTTATAAAGTAAAATACAAAAATATAAGGGGATACCAGAATGGGAGGGGGAGGGAGGGTCAAAGGAAAGGAACGGAGGGAGGAGAAAGGGGTACGGGAATCTTGAAAGGAAGGACACTTGGCAAATATGCCTAATATATATATATATTGTAATTACTATTTATTCTATGAAGGCAAGAAAGCAAAATATACACTAAATGTCAAATTGCTAGTTATTATACATCTAATTTTGGTTGTTATACGAGGATTCATAAAAATTCTGCATATTTTGATCGGAAAAACTTTAATCTAGAATATGAACAAAGAAAGGAAAACCAGAACCTGCTAAATCTAGTAATTTGACTTTGTATTCAGTTGAAATAAATTCTCTACTGAGTAAAAAGCATCAAAATTCAATGTTCATTGCACAGTTTGTTTACACAAGGCTTCCCGATAAATATCACCACATGAAAGCTAAAGATTTAACAAATGTCTTCTTGTCTGAATATAATAGTACAATCTCTCCATGGTCTCTCTGCTTTCTCCAAATTTTAGTTGTCTTTTTATTTTTCAAATCTGAAAGAAGAGAGAAATTTTAGTACACTGTCATAATATGATTAAGCATGCAATTTGTACATGCATAATAGACATTTACATGGATATTACTTGACCATAATTTCATCAGCAAAAGGACATACATAAAATTCATTCTCTTTTCATTATTTCTTTCATATATAACTGTATTTCTATCTTTGAAAATATTGGTATCATGCAAGTGAAGGATAGATTTTTTTTTCATAACACATGGTTGTGGTTTAAGTTCAGAAAGGTTCTTATGAATTCAGAAAGGTACTTATGAAGGAAATAGAAGAAAATTGAGTTTGGAGTGATATAGTGTCTTTGAGGAATACATTTCAATCACCAATACTAAAAGGATACATGCACATGCAGTTCATATTTATTATGTCATAGGTATTTACAAATAATAGGTACAAGTATGTGATAGATGAAAAATAATAATGGGACAATATATTATACTTTGTAATTTGTATACATTTGACTAACGTAACGAAATTATTAGGTCTTTTCAATATACAGAGTTACTTCCCATTTGGGACGATATCTGACGTAATCTAATTGTGATGTCATAAAATTCTATTGAAGCCAGCGTTAAATTCAGTGCAAACATGTTCAAATACAACATTTCTATAGGAATTTCATTGCCTCATAATGAAGTTAAGTAAGATATCATTCATAATGGGAAGTTCCACTGTAAATTAAAAACACTAAATATACATTGTATAATATAACTATGGTAATAAATATCCTTTTGTAATTTTCCTTAATATATCGTTATGTGTTTCTTTGGAAAGTTAATGTACTTTATCTGGTGTAGTGTTGTGTAAACGTGAAGTACCAGTGATCCCTGCAACACAAATAGAAGAGCCCAGACACAACATGCACATCTAACATCTAGCCCAGACCAACATAATAAAGCAGTTAGCAAAGACAACAACCACGAAGTGTTTTTTTTTCATATTAAAACTCAGAGTACGCTTGAACGGGCTAATAAGGTAGAGTTATGGTATCCAATCACAGATGGTAGAGAGAAAAACAATGTAAGCATATGTACTACCATTATTTGGGAGTGTTCACATGGAGAAAAATTAGAGTACCATAATTTGGGAGTGTTCACACTGAACAAAATCAGTGAAAGCAGCACAAGATGGGAGTGTTCACATAGAACAACACATGTTCAAGTACTTGTACATGTACTATAAATTGGGAGTGTTCACATAGACCAAAGTCAGTTCAACATTCTACAAGTTTGAAGTGTTCAGAATTTTTAAAGAAAAAAAAATTTGAGTGATGATTTTTGAATTCACTTCCAGTCTTTATTAACAAAAGCCACAAAATAACAAATATTTGTTTTAATCTTCTGCTTTTTTACTTTAAAACCTATAAAAGAACTTCAAGGCTCTTTTCACACAGTAACTAAGAGGGTTTTAAGGTGAATTTTGATCACACACTAAAAAGACAAAATTTTGTACAGAAACTTCGTCGAGAAAGATTTCTACGTAATGACTAACTGATCAGCTTAAAATATGTATGTATTACACTAACTGAATAAAACAGGAAAGAATCAACCACTTGTGAGAAGAATTCCAACAGTACAGTGACCCTCAGAAGTTTGCAAGCCAAAGTTGAAAAAAAGAAATAAAAAACCAAGTAGACATCTTTACACTGCCAGAAAAAGTGCTGCAGAATTTTTATTTAATAATATGCGAGTTAGTAGAAGCAAAACCGAAGAAGTTGCATATTGCAATGTGATGATAATTTACATGTACTCACTAATCCGTTATTGTTAGTTAAATGAACTATAACAATAAACATTTTCCACCGCCGCCGGATTTTTTATTGGGTTTTTCAGGATTTCGCTTGTTAATTAACCTAACCAATTCACAAAAGACCTGCAAAAAGACACTATCATGAATGGAGGAAAAGGTGTTATATCAAACCATGACAAACTCTAACCTACATGAAAATGTTGTTATCAAAGTTTCACCATAGCTTGGTCTGATATTCATTACACTTATCTACTAGTTTTTCAACTAACAGTTATCAAAGATTGCTATATTTTTATAACTTTGAAGAATTTTACAATTTCTGAATTCCAATTTCAAATTTTGAATTTTGTTGTCCATTTTTATTTATTAAGTACAGAACTTTTAAAACAGATTGGTCTTTGAGATTCAAAATAATTTAGAATACAAGATTCACACTGTGAGTTTTGATATCAGACTAAGCTGTGTAGTAAAATTTGATAGCAGGATGCACACTTCCACACAGGTATATGAACAGTTAGTCACATGGTATTAAACTTACAGAACAAATGCTTAGAATATAGGTCTACAATAATGTACAGCGACTTCTAGGTTTTACATTCTTCACTTTCCTCTCAGGATGCTTTCTGTTTATTAATCGAACTAAGTCACAGAAAATCTGAAATGTAACAGTTGGTTAGAAAAATATTCACAGAACTTTATCAGATTTAATATGTACTAAAATTGGACAAATATGCATCATTTGAATTTGATAGATATACTCCGTTCAATAAAAATTATAGTTCGTTTTTTCTTTTGACAAGCATGGCAGTATTCAAAATATAAAATTATTGACTGGGGTTGGATCAGAAGCACTGCACCTGTGAAATGAACATTTAAATGAACAGTCAAACAACAAGTATTAACTATAGAAATAGAATATAACTCCAAATCCTTAAACCTAAAACCTTTATAAATGAGCTAAGATTTTAATAGAAATAGAATCAGACTCTAATAGAATTAATGAAAAAAGTTTATACATGTACTTGGTTTAAAGAATCATTTAACTGCCTATTACCTGACTAAGAATGAAATTTTATAAGACTGAACAGTCACAAAAATAAACTCTATTGTGCTGATGTAAAAAAAAAATATGTTACCTCTGTTACGTTAATTTTTGCCTTTGCTGATGTTTCGAGGAATTCACAATTAAAATGCTTTGATAGACTTTGTCCTTGGTCCTTTCCAACCACTCTCTCGTCCTCTAAATCACACTTGTTTCCGACAAGGATCATTGGGACCTGTCAGGGAATATTGTTATGTAATTAAATGTGCATGTTAAAACAATGATACTGTTCAGTTCCTCTTCGTGGCATTAGAAAGGAAATCCAAGCCGAGTGTATGGGAGTTGCTGGTACATGTACCATGAGGAGGCCTACCGAGGAGTGTACTGGAATTGCTTGTACCTAATGGGTCATAGCAACTTCCTCTACTCAAAATACAGGAATATAGGTATATTTTACATGGAAATATAGGACAAATATAGGAATTTTTCGAGAAAAATATGTCTGGATAATTATCAGACTTTTCAAACGTTCAAAGCCAAAGTTTAAAAAGCCATTGAGAGAATATTTGCCTCCTGGTATATCTTTTTTTTTACGAAAGTAAGTTTTAAAATTATTGAGATAAAACAGAAGCATGGTATGAAATATGTGATAGAGATGAGGTGCCGAAACTTTTCCTGTTATTATTGTCAGAAATTGTCCAAAATCGCATTTTGTATATAATGATAATCAAAGTTATAGATGAAGCAGCAAACAGATTGGCAAAGCAATTTTTTTCAGACATTTGAGGCCAAAATATAGGATTAATAGGACAATTTTCTCAAATATAGGACATTTATAGGTTCCTATATTTTAGATAGGAACTATAGGACAGCTATGACCCATGCTGTACATATACCATGAGGAGGCCTACCAGGAGTGTATGGGATTTGCTTGTACATGTACCATGAGGAGGCCTACCAGGAGTGTATGGGATTTGCTTGTACATGTACCATGAGGAGGCCTACCGATGAGTGTATGGGATTTGCTTGTACATGTACCATGAGGAGGCCTACTGAGGAGTGCATGGGATTTGCATGTGCGTGTACCATGAGGAGGCCTACCAGGAGTGTATGGGATTTGCTTCTACATGTACCATGAGGAGGCCTACTGAGGAGTGTATGGGATTTGCATGTGCGTGTACCATGAGGAGGCCTACCAAGGAGTGTATGGAATTTGCTTGTACATGTACCATGAGGAGAGCCTACCAAGGAGTGTATGAGATTTGCTTGTACATGTACCATGAGGAGGGCCTACCAAGGAGTGTATGGGATTTGCTTGTACATGCATCATGAGGGCCTAATGAGGAGTGTATTGGATCCCTGTACATGTACCATGTGGAGGGCCTTCTGGGGAGTGTATGGGATTTGCTTGTACATGTATCATGAGGGCCTAATGAGGAGTGTATTGGATCCTTGTACATGTACCATGTGGAGGGCCTACCAAGGAGTGTATGGGATTTGCTTGTACATGTATCATGAGGGCCTAATGAGGAGTGTATTGGATCCTTGTACATGTATCATGTGGAGGGCCTACTGGGGAGTGTATGGGATTTGCTTGTACATGTATCATGAGGAGGGCCTACTGAGGAGTGTATTGGATCCTTGTACATGTACCATAAGGAGGTCTACCGAGGAGTGGCAATGAAAACAAGAGATATAGTTGATATTTTGTAACGCATTTACTTTACACAAAATTGAAACTTTTTTTCAAGAAGTCAGTCAGCAAATTCCTAAACTAGACACAGCACTGTATTTTGAGGTGTTCAGATACGGTAATAAAGCGGCATTATCTCATGCATACATACAGTCGTTTGGATGACAGAGAGATACTTGCTGAAAGAATGTATCTTTAAAAAGCAGATTATAAAAATTTGAATAGGTAAAGCTATGAATATAACTTATAAATAAAACTTAATATGGACATAGTTCTTAAAGTAATCAATATTTTCAAAAGTACACTTTTGAAAAGTCCTCCACTAAATTTCACTTCACTTTGTAATGAATTTAGATTTTCTATCTTTATGAATGAGTGCCCCTATTGCTCATCATTATCAATTCAAAACTTCAAGAAGTCAAATGATACCCTAAAGAGTGACAAGCGAAATTCTAGATCATGACTTTTAACTTACATCATCTGTATCTTTGACCCTGAGGATTTGTTCTCGGAGATCCTGTAGATCGTTAAATGTTGACTGGGCTGTGATAGAATATACTAGTAGGAAGCCTTGACCATTCTTCATGTACAGATCTCTCATGGCTGTGAATTGTTCCTGAAAGAAAATTTTATTTTACATTTTATATTTTCTTTCTTTTTTTATTTTGTTTGGAAAATCTCAGTTGTAATTATTTTCGAAACTATGAACACTAGTAGCATTCAGACATAAAGATAATTCTTAAGCTTACAAATAGTGACAGACCCTTATGATGAACTAGATAGGAAAATTATTATTTAACTATAATTCATACAAATTCTTACTTAATAATAACTTCTAAATACATTCTACTGATTTCCTGACACTAAATGGAAATACAAAACTACTGCACAACAGGGCATTCCAGGAAGGTAAAATATGATATCGGACCAGAAACGTTACAAAGGTCACAAAGAGACCCTTATCCTACTACAGTACAAGTGGTTTAATGCATATAACTTGTTCATTCATTAACTACTTTATCAACAGATGGAATGTGGCCTGCACCTTAAAACTAGTATAGAAAATTCCTTCGCAAAACAAAATGTGTACATCAAAAAGAAATGAGCATTGTACTTTAGGGCCATGTCAAGGTCACAGTCAAATATTTTGGTACATTATAACTTATAAGATCAAACTAAACAATAAGATGTAAAATAGAGCAAGTATAAATAGAGAAATGACAGAACTTTGATCTCTGAAAGATACAAAGACTCAATGTGTTACTGATGTTAAACACCATACAATGGAAAATCAAATCATATTTGTGTATCAAGTACTTACAATTATACAACTTTAGAATGTATCACATCAAACTTCCTTTTTCTAAGAACAATAAAGATCTAAATCATATCTCCAAGGAAGTTGAATAAACTCTACTTAATCTTGCATTAATTGTAAGGAGGATCAAATTGTGACTGTGAAAAGGAGGGGGGGGGTCTATAATACAAGATTTAATTTTGACAGTTATACTTACAGTACCAGCTGTGTCCAGAATCTCTAACATACATTGCTGACCATCTACTTCCACTTGCTGAAATATAGCAAACAAGGTCAGAAAATCACAATCACTATGCTGAACAGTTCTGTATAATTTCTGCATAACTGTATATTGATGTAAGTCATCAACTGAAGGCCTTTATGAGAGTACATAGTAATATACCACCATGAATTTCATGAATTCCATAGTAATGTACTAAAACGAATTTCTAGGAAAAAATACTCTTCATACTTTCGCATTGTATACCTCTTCACCAAATTAGTTGAAGTTGTGAGTATCATGTAGACACATATCATATTACTTCCTCTTTGATTCTAGAACAAACAATGATGGTTAAAATCCTAAGTACTGTTGTTTTAAAAGTCCTCAGTTTGATGAATAAGAATATGACCAGTATAAACAATGCTACTTTACATCTAGATGTAAGTGACCTTAAATTCTACTGAGACTTGTGATCGAGACTTATCTGGTCTATCTACTTATAGACTATTATACTGGTTGGTCATACATGTACAAAACAACTGAACTGATTTGTCACTATATAATATATAATACTTAAACATACTCAAAACGACTCATCATGACAAAGATCTATTTTCAAAAGCAATATGACCTTAAAAATACGGTACCCAATCTATTTAATGATTTTTTTTATATTTCTAAGAGAATGAAATGGCGACTACTTCTTTTAAATATAAATGACACTTAATTATTCTACTTTCTAAAAGTTACAAATTTATCTTGTACTTTGTCTTTACATATCTCCTTGAGACCTAACTTAACTTTTTAACGTGTAATAACGAAGAAAAGCAACATCACTGAACATGTATCAGAAAACCTTCAGTTTTTTTTCATAAACATTCTTTTCACAGCTGCAGGAATTCATAATAACTCTACCACAGAAATATCTGTTATATTAACCAGTATCTGTTTTATCAATCAATGTCTATTTATAGTACAGTAGACTGAAAGCATTAATATATCCTAACATCCTGCTTCAATGAGTTTTAGAACTTAAATACAATATCAGCCTATACTGTTATCCGAACCTGTAGTACTCCAACATTTATGACCCCAAATTTGAATTATTCTCCTTACATATCATGATTTTTGATAAAGGTTTGGGGAGTTTTACAAATTCTCATGAATAAAAGAATGGTCTTTTAATTTGGTGTACTAGTATGGCACATGTACTGTCATATGTAATATAAGTATTTCATGTTTTTCTTTTTCATATTTATGTATAAGACACAGGAGCTCGATGCCAACAACCCTCAATGACACCCACCCCTTCCCATCTCTCTCTAGTCAAAGTATATATAAGGAAAGTAGAGGCGGATATTCTTGTGGATCGTTGACGTTGAGCTCCTGTGGTATAAGATACATACCTTTCTGTAGCTATCTTCTATAGTAGGATCATATTTCTCTACAAATATATTCTGTACAAACTGGACTGTCTGTAAAACAAAAGAAAGATTTAATTAAATTGAAGGAAGGTTGCTTTAATAAAACACAAGGTTGCTATAAAGCTTATTATAATTTCAACACAATGTGTTTGTGAAACGTGTTCAATGTCTTTCCATCAGCAGCTTTATCCGAAGACTGCTGTTATCCTAAAGAAGGTCAAACTCTAAGTCAAAGGTCAAGGATACCAGGTCAAAATTTTGGAACCGATAGAGAGGTTTTGTCAAAATGAAAACTCGACAATGGTTAGGGATAGGAACAGGTTAAGATTGATGCATTATGAAAGTGGAATTTAGAGACTTTTTCAGGAAAAAGTCCACAGTCAAGGTCAAAGTTCAAATTACCCAAATTTTTGGTATCTAAGAAAAGGTCTTTTACACGAGACAAACAGATGTGACATACAATGTAAGAAAGTTCTCTCACAGTCTCTTAGACAGTCAAGGAGACAGGCTAAGACTGCTGATGTCTTGATTTTCCTTTTCACAAGCACGAAATCTGTTTGGCCTGTTTCGGTAGGTCTAACCAATCTTCAGTTATCTGTACATGTATTGGCTTATGCTTAGGTCAAAGTTTTTGGTGAAGAGGGAAAATATTTAAATATATATATTCTGATATCAATGAAAAGTTCTAGTCACAAGGTACAGACGAAAAGCAGACGTATAGACAGACTCCTGTTCGTATATTTGCAAACATAAGTTTACTCCTATACGAAAAGTTCCTACCGACGCTTATATACTTGTAGTATCGGTATAAAGTTTAGACATAATTGAATAACTAACATCGCCAGTTAGAGCTTATAGAAGGTACATCAGATATCAAAACTGACAATAAACGAAAAGTTATCCGAGGGCAACTGAAGATTATACAACTCTGACCTTTAATCATGTGTGTATAATGCCCGATTTATGTCCCCTGTCCCCTGACCTCTGTGGCTTATTGACTCAGACAGGGACGATCTTCATACACCAGGTGTTTCTCGGACATTCACATAATGTTGTACTTATAAAATCAAACAGTTTACGTATAACTTAGATAATTAATTGGAACATGTTCCTCGAACATCGACCATAGAGATCTAAACATATTTATTCATGGAATATTGTGCATGTATATAGAATGAATGAAGGGATCTGAAAAAAAAAGCGCAACGCTTGTACAAATGTATAAATTAATCTCCCAAAGTATAAATCCATCTCCCATACTCACATAATTGTCTATGAAAAGTATGAAATTTATATATGCGCATGTCTATCGATGGGGGGGGTGGATGGGTGGATGGGTGGATTTATTTTTTTTTTTTCTGGGGAGCCAGTACGTCAGTGGGGTTTTTGAAAAAATAATATATATGAAATAGTCGGGAAAATTATCAAATTCCCTTCCGAGATGTAGAAATATTTTATGAAAGTACATGCATTCTCCTCAATAAAATGACGAATGCAGTGTGTAATTCTAGACTCATTACTGATAACAAGGGCAGATTTCATTGTATACATATATAATGGAATGCTTTGTATCCCCAGGGGGTGTTATCTTACACGGCAGAGAGTGGCTAAATCAGGTTAATCACTTCAGGCTAGGCTTTGTGTACTACTTCTCAATGATGTAAAAACCTAACTGGCCGCCCTATCCAAACTGTTTACTTTTCACAAGCTCTCTGATTTATATGCATATACCAGTACATCGCCTCGCTTTGCTGATGTTTGATTAACTAATTAAGGATGATGCATAATTTATTTGCTTTTATTTCTTTTATTGTGTACATTACCAATAGAGGATCCAATCCAATTCGTTTGAACCAAGATCATATACATGTATATAGTTATGTGTTGACCATTTAATCAGAATAATTGAACAAGATCTTGGGACTTTGAGATGTTGATCTGTTACATTGAAGACTTACAGGAGCTGACCGACAGGACGTGAAAAGTATTACATGTACATTCAAAGTAGTAATCTCTATTCCTTTGCAATAAGGGGGGGGGGGGGGGGAGGATAGGAAGTTCCATAGTTACTCCAAGTCCAATAGTTATTTTCTTCACTAATTAAGCTAAGGGCTTTAACACCCTCCCATCCTCCCATTTCTATTTTTGTTCAACTCTGGCAACGGCGTAGCTCTGCCTGAAAAAGTGGAGGAGCACAACATCCCAAAATTCATGTTCTGTATGCACAAATTTAGACATATCTGGTGTAGTTCTAAATTTTGGATCTGTTTTTATAAGTGCATAAAGGGGGGGGGGGGGCAAAATACAGACTTATCAGAAAATACTTTCTATACCCTCTAATGATCATTAATACCGTAAGTACATGCAATATGTCTTCATGTACATTGATAAAGTAATATGGTTATAGGATGGATCAGAATAACTAAATTTTCCAGAAAGTTTATAAAGAGCTGGCGAGCGGTAGCAAGCCAAAGAAAAAATTTGAAAATTGACCCAAAAATTGTAGATTTATGGTACAAAATGTTGCTATTTTAAACAATGTTAATGCATCATAAAATATTGTGATTGAAAAGTGGGGGGGGGGGGGGGGGCACAAACATAGTTGTGTGCCCCCCCCCTACTTTTCAAAGTAGGGGGCATGTGCCCCGGTCCCCCCTTTTCTCCTACGCCCTTGTCTGGACACGACTACCTCTTGAAGTAGATGTGATTTGGTCGGGAATAGCTGGGGATAAATGCGTAAACAAAATCTCTCCATAATTAAGTAATTGATAGGTTCTATACCGACAAATGGCCAAAGTCAATTTAACGGCATCACTACAGTATGATTAATTTATGGAGAGACGGTCTCCGTTGGATAAAGCGCCGTAATGATTGGGAAAAACTCGTTAATTTTGTACGGTACTTCAGCTAGATTGTCTCTACTTTGCTTTAATAGTTACGTAACTGGGAAGTGAGACAAAGATTTTTTTATCTCTGTAATATTGCCAGTGATACAGTGATGGGAAGCATCTGGCTCCAGAATAAGAGATGACTAATTCTGAAATAGGTCATCAGTATGTGCTATACTAAGTACTGGAAGTGCAAAATTATCTACCACACTCCCATCCCAAAAGAAAACAAGGCTTGTCAGAAAGACAAAATATACACATTATTAATGTAGGTCACCTGACCAAGATCAAGGTCACTAGGTAAACATAGGGTAATCAAAGATTACATAGCTCGCCTATATAGGTTTTTGTCAGTAACCAGGTTAAAGTTTTTGAAAAGTAAGTCAAAGTCCAAGGTCAAGGTCACTAGGTCAAAGGTCGTGGTCTCAAATGAAAGGTCTCGTCACAAGGTATCTACATGTGAAATATCAAAGCCCTACCCCTTATAGTTTAAGAGATATAGCCCAGGTTAAAGTTTTGTCTACGGACGACGACAACGGTATGGCATTAGCTCTCCGGACTTTTTCGTCCCGGTTAGCTAAAAAGTCAAGGTATCAAATGAAAACTATGGCAACGAGGATTCTACATATGACCTTATCCCTCATACTAGTAGTTCAAGAGATATGGCCTATTTAAAGTTTTGTAATGTAGGTCAAAGTTCAAAGTCAAGGACACTAGTTCAAAAGTCATGGATTTCAATTGAAAGCTCTGGTTATGGGGAATCTTCATGTGAAACATTTTTTTCAAGTTCAAGGTCACTTGGTCAAAAGTCATGGTATCAAAAGACATTGTTCAACAATAGCTTTAACATTTAATATTTTGTCCATGCAAACTTAATCAAAAGACAAATGTTAGACATGATTTGCATAAATACAATGCAGTAGACTGATCTTATGGAAGAGACATGGTTATTTTAAAAGCCCTACTACTCAGCATTCTAAAGCTACTAAAAGTATTGCTTTTTTTCTTTTATTAGGTCAAATGAAACTTTAGGTCAAGGTCACAAGTCAAAAGTTTGGAACCATATATGTTTTGAAAATATAACCCGGTTTCCTCCTGCTCCTTGGACCCCCTCACGCCAACATCTGAGCCAACGTGAGACATTAATATAAGTTGTGTAACTTGTTTGTTAAACGTTGTAAAATAAATAAAGTTTAAATTTAAAATATAATGAAATCTTAGTCTATAGTCTTTTCAAATGACACTTGTATGTGCATTTAATACATGCCTTAGATAATATTTGTTCACAAGACAATCTATTCTATAACTTATCTATAAAAAAAAATTCTTAAGTCTGAAATCTACTCTTAAATACAGAACATTATTATTCAAAATCAGAAATCGTAAGCACTGTAAGGGCAAGACTAAAGATACATGTAAATATACATGTACATGTAGCACCACTAACCAGAACTGTCACCCAACAATCTGGTCTGACTAAAAATGAATCAAACCAGAACAATAAACATAGGGTAATCAAAATTAACATAGTTCTCTGTAGCAGGTTTTAGTCAAAGATCAAATAATTCCAAGATCCAAAATGTATTGTCATGAGAACTCTATCCATCAGAGAGCTAAAGATACAGCTCAGTTACAAGTTAATACTGAGAAGTAGGTCTAAGTTAATGGTTAAGGTCACTAGGTTTAAGGTCATGGTCTCAAATGAAAGGTCTTGGTAATAATTAGTCCATGCACAAAATATCAAAGCCTTTTCATATATAGACCAAATTACTTTTTTCAAAAGTAGGTCAAAGTTAAAAGTCTTGGTTACTAGGTCAAATATCTTGGTCTCAACTGAAAGGTCTTGTCAAAAGGAATCTCCTATTGAAATATCAAAGCCCTACCCCTTATTCTTCAAGAGATACAGTCAAGGTTAGAGTTTTTGAAAAGTAGGTAAAAGTCCAAGGTCAAGGTCACTAGGTCAGAGGTCATGGTCTCAAAAGAAGGTACATGTATCTACACATGAAATATCAAATCCCTATCCCTTATAGTTCATGAGATACAGCCCAGGTTAAAGTATTTTGTCCATAGACGACAACAACACAGAGGGTATGGCATTAGCTCTTTGGACTTTCATCCCAGTGAGCTAAAAGAGTGACTGTCCTATCTGACAGTCCAATTTTGACAGACACTCGTAACATGATAAAACTTAATCTTATCATGGTAAGAAAACAACAATGTACATTATATGACCAACTGATCACAAAACTGTGAAAACACACTTTATAAAATGTTTTATGCCCCTGTAATCGAAGATTCGAGGGCATATAGTTTTTGTCCTGTCTGTTTGTCTGACTGTTTGTCTGCAAAAACTTTAACCTAGGCCTTAACTTTTGAATGGTAAGGGATAGGGCTTTGATATTTCAAATGTGTATTCCTTGTGACAAGACCTTTCCATGGATACCAAAATGTTTGATCTTGTGACCTTGACCTTGGATTTCGACCTACTTTTGAAAAACTTTAACCTTGGCCATAACTTTTGACTGGTAAGGGATAGGGCTCTAATATTTCACATATGAATTCCTTGTGAAAAGACCTTTCCATAGACCAAAATTTTTTACCTTGTGACCTTGACCTTGGATTTTGACCTACTTTTAAAAACTTTAACCTTGGCCATAACTTTTGATTGGTAAGGGATAGGGCTCTGATATTTCACATATGTATTCCTTGTGACAAGACCTTTCCATGGATACCAAAATTTTTTTTTCCTTGACCTTGGATTTTGACCTACTTTTGAAATACATTAACCTTGGCCACTTTTGAATGGTAAGGGATAGGGCTTTGATATTTTACATGTGTGCCAGTATACCTCACATGACAAGACCTTCCATGGATACCAATATTTTTGACTTTGTGACCTTGACTTTGGAGTTTGACCATTTTACAATTTTTACTGATAAAGATGCCAACAGGGGCATTCGTGTTTCACAAACAAATGTTTTTTTATTTGTTACAACTTACATGTATTTGAAGTCTGTGAATGAACAATATTAAAAGGTTAAAGATAACTTACCAAAGCACTTTTTCCTACACCACCACTACCTAGTACAACCAATTTGTACTCCCTCATTTTGCTTCTGAAATGATATATAACACTTTATTAAGTTAGAGTTACATGTAACAAGAATGAAGATACCGAGATACATACATGTATCTATTACAATGACAGTCAATGTAATTCCCCCTGATTATTGAAGGGATCATGTTGCATTTCTGCAAGTATTAAATGCACATAAACTCTACAGAAACATGCGACACTGGCTGTCCTAAGCTGCATGAAATATGCCAACACGCATTACATGTACGATAGCCCTTTTCAGTCAAAAGTTATGGACAAGGTAAAAGTTTTTGTGAATGACCAACAGACCGAAGGACTAACGAACAAACAGGTTTTAATGTCCCCGTGCTTTCGCGAAATAAATGAAATTGCATGCAGAAGTTTAAATTTTAAAAAATTGATGAAAGTAAGAAGTAAATACCGTGAAGTCATGACCACGTTGAGTAAAAGAACGGAAGATCTCAGCAATTTGATAAAGAATAAAATTATGCGCCACATTGGCAAACTCAGTTAAATCTTAATATTGAATGGTGCTTGAAAGTTACATGTACTTACAATACCAGAGGCTAAAAGAGAGCTAGGCAAAAGGACAGTGACATATACTTGATTGATTCTCTCAGTATTTATACTTCATATGTTTTTCAAACTGTTTATGAAATTTCATATGAATCAATGCCATAATGCTAAGCTTTTTGAACCTAAACTTCGTTTAAAATTGCTCATAGCATGAGTACCAGTGAACAGATTTTATCAAAAATTTGTGGAAGTGTAAGGAGAGGGTTCTACATGTACTATGTGCACGGCTCACTTCAGAAATTGGATAAACACAATTTTGATTACTTTGTCATGCAAACTATATACCCTTAGACATACATTTTGTTATATGTTATATGGTCGTGGGTTTATGCAATCATAACATACAGACAGTGTCACAATGTCACAGGAAAATTAGCATGGGAAATAGCCCATCAAAAACTAAATGTTAACTATAAAGTTTGATTGTGTGCAATGACCATCATATAGATAACTTATAAGTTATAACATATATGATGAAGCAAGATCTATTGAATGGTGACAATTTCATTTAGTGAGCTGCGTGGACAGTAGTTTGTTTGTTCTTATTTACCCGTACTCATAGATTCTACCTCTACTAGGTGTACCATCCGAACACGTAAGCTTAGCTGTATGTTGTATGTCGGGCTGTCACGATATGCTAAGCTCATGATATGACATGTATTGCGATATTTACTCACGATACCATTCGTATCACAATACAACATTTTTTATGTAGATATGAAAGCATTTCTGTAATTCGTCAGATATTTTATTAGAACAAGAACAAATTTAGATCATTCATAACTTGAATGATTTGAGAAAAATTCAATACTGTATTGACTAGAAAAAAAAAATACAAAACTCAGAAGCAATCTTTGATGACTCGGCTTCCAGCATTGCCATGTTGATTTTTTAAAGATAAAGTTAAATGCTGAAAACAAACCGTAAGTCAACGATACCGCCTCTTCTCGTATCGTGTATTGAACCGTCATCAAGAACCGCAGGGCTCGAAATTCGCGGTCGTCCGATCGTCAAAAACAACCTACTTACCTGTGGGACGACCTAGAATTGAGACCAATTCGTCCGACTGACGACCTATTTTCAGACATTCAATGTATGCTTACCTCAATGAAATAATGAATAAAAGTTTAAATCATCTTTGATTTAAGTTGGAATCAGAAAAACTAGGAGTTTACAGACTTATAACAGACTTCACGATCGGTTTAAAATTTCCGTACGACAGTCCGTTATCAGCCCGAATTTTATAATCCAGTTGTTAATTTCATGTATGATAAATCGTTTTTAACAGTGATGTAGAAATTTATAGTACAAGGTGTTGAACCACCTTAAAAGAAAACAAAAAGGGACTATGAAAGTCATAGGAAACCTAGATCGCTCAAAGAGTCCTGGAAAACGACTCAGCCTAGGCTGAAGTTTAGGGACAATGACGGTGATGCGCCCTCAATGATTTGTAAATAATGCACAGAGAGTGGCAGAGTCAACGAGTTTGTCAAAGGATGTAAATCATTGAGATTGGAATCTATAAAGATTCATGAGTCCTCTGACTCTAAGGCACACAAGCATGATGACTTAAAATTATGAGGAATTTTTTTAAAAATAAAGTGGAAAAGAAATGGAATTTATGTAAAATGTTCAAATTAGTGGAAATAAAGAATGATAGCTTTGTTTTTCAGTTCAATGATTTCGGGCAAGTAAAAATCATTTCGGGCAACCTGATATTCAAAGCAGGTTGCCCGAATGACAACCAAAGATTTTCACGAGTTTCAAGGCCTGGAACCGTGGTGAATCGAGAACAGCGGTGAATCATGACAGCCCTAGTTGCATGTTGGAATTTTGACCTGTGCAATGGACCCAACTGAAGCAGTTAGGGATCTTTAATGTGCCTAAGCCAATCTGATACACGGGACCCCATTTATAGTCCCTTCCGAAAGACTGGGCTAAGGTAATTTGGCTATTTACAAGGTGTTAGCCCACAATACCTGGAGAGTCTCTCACGTGGTTCCATGCTCGTACAGATTTTGAAGCTGGGCAATGACATCATGCTCGTACGGATTTTGAAGCTGGGCAATGACATCAACATGCATCATTGCTCATGAATCAACGGACTGAGCGCTCTACCAACTGAGCTACGCAACAGTTTGTACTGTTCAAAGACTAGTTCTAGCGACAGTTTTGAAAATCACAAGAGAAAGAGCAAAAAAAGCTTTAAAAACCTGTGATAACTACTTCTTCACCGATAAAGAGATCTCTGTCTGATGCCCTGAGAGATTGACTGAGGACAGTTGGTTTTAAAAAACCCAGTAACTGAGTAATGTTATGATCAGAGTAAATTCGTGAAACTAAACATTCAGAAGGGATCAAACAAAGGAAATAAATCGATTTGTAGACTAACATGATAATTCTAATGCTTTATTCTCCTATGTTCATCTTCAAAAATGTTCAAACAAGGAGTTTACTATGTTACATCGATAACAACTGAACAATACACTCGCTTCCTGTTCAACGTTGTGTTTTGGGTGCTTGCTTGGATCTATTTACTATGAGAATGGGCTGATTTAATGAAAAATTTAATTAGAATAAACATAATTAATAACCACAATTAAACACTTACCCTGCAAACAACTGTTTTAATCTGAATAGGACTGAAATATGACGTCAATTTTATAATGTCGCCCAGTTTCTATATTTGGATTTCTTATTTTTAAGTTCATGGGGAGATTCTAATATTCGGAAGAGCGAGGCAGAACGGATACAATTATAATTCCGGAATCGACAGAAACGGAAAAATGTGTTTTTCAAAGTTGTGATGAAAAAGCAGCTTAAAAGTAGCTCTTTTAGCATTTTTAGAACTAAAATGCGAATGAAAATTATTCATCAGCACTGATCAATAACAGCTCGGTTTGGAGCATAATGAGACTACCAGTGAAGTTCCAAATACTTTTCTTTCAAGGACCTCATATGGCAAAATAACGCTCAATTTATTCATATATGCAAATGTATTCATATGACGATTATATTACGTCATATACCTATGTTTGAAACGCGCCAAATCTCAAACAAGAATGACCCGACATACCAGGAAAAGCAATACATTTTAAATGCATCAGATCAAATAAATGCAAAGAGCAGAATGCGCCCATGGCAAAATACAACTGTTTCTAATCTATTTAAGCTTATTTATTACCAAAGAAATTACCCATTCTACGTATGAACACAAGATTATCTTTATCCTGTCAAAGCCGATAAAGTGAATCCATCAATATGACAGACTTATTTCTCAAAATATCGATTTTCAACCCAAAAGTGACAGAACTTAATTTCATTTTATGATTCTCAAGTTGACAAAATCCGGAATTTGATATCGCGATCTATCCGAAACCATGTGGACAAATACACAGCTCCTAAGATTTCCTACTGATAAACAAAGTTAAAGTGCGGCTAGTGACAAGTTTTGGACTTTCTTAACATTGGGGGTATGGGCAGTATCGCCTCGAATTTTCACCTCAAAAGTGACAGAAGTAAACATCCGTTAATCTATCAAATATGTGGATTTATAAAATCAGATTGTTGTAGAGTTTCTTCCTATATGTGGACAAATTTGATTTGTGTCATTAAATCGTGAGTATTCTCAATTTATTATTTGCTCCCCATAGACTCCTATAGTAAGAATATGAAGCCTACGGAATCCAATATGGCCGCTATGCAAATTAGGAAATTGAGCGCTATTTTGCCATATGTTTTGTGCCGGAGTACTTGGCCGTGATAAACTATCTCAATAAAGTCATAACAAATTGGTTTATAAATCATTGAGTTATCATTACCGTTCTTTTTTGCATTTCCTTTAATTTTCATTTATTTGTCATATTAGAGTGATTTCTTTTATCATCGACCGTCTTTTATATTAAAGGAGCTGATAAGATAAGGCGTAAAATCTGCCCTGAAAAAGTGGAATTTTCAAAATGGGATATGCAAGAAAATTCTATCACAAAATTGATGCCAGTTATTGGTTTCATCATAATCAGCAGTTGGATTAGATTTATCGTGCATTGTTTTCCTTAATTTTGGGGCAAACTATGTCTTTTTTCCATAGAAATCAATGGAAAATGGAAAAGTTTTTTAATACATTGTCCCCCCCCCCCCCCTAGCTACAGAACGCCACTTTTACAGAAGGTGTATATCACTAATACACATCTTTTGACAAAGTGGGGTTCTGTAGCTAGGGGGGGGGGACGATGCCCCAGAGACAAAAAAACTGTAAAAGGGAGGGTGGGGGGCTTTTTACGAATATGTGTTTTAGGCCATGATATAAGCAAAGTTTCATTTTTTCCCTTTTAAAGTCATTCATTTATTTATTCTAAACATGTTCAAATGAAATGCACAAGATTTTGGAATTAAATAAACAAGAGCGTGCTGTTTATTTCTTAACAGTGTGTATTTCACGGTAAAATGCTTACTTTTTAGCCAATTAATGCAAAATACAACCATAATTCAGATTCAAGATTCTAAAATTTATGGATAAAAGTTAATACCAGTCTTTTAAATTTGATTTCTAGTATCTTGTTTAGACTATAACTATGTTTTAAAGTTTATAGATATCAATATTAGCCAGATTGTTCTTAATTTTCAACGTTTTTTGCTCAATATTAGCTTCCTTTCAACATGGCTACCCCATACTCTTTGGACTGTAACTTAAGTATCTAGAAATAAGCTTAACAAAATAAAAGTTGTATGAGGAATCTCCAAATACATTATATTTTAGTAATGATCAAGTTTTTCGTGTGTATAGATCACTGTGTAGAAGAAATACTTGATGAGACTCAGGGCTAAATACAGCCCTTATCTTATCAGCTCCTTCTTGCAGCGTCTACGACCGGGTGACTCGGCCACAACACACATGTGTCATATGTATCACGCATTCTCCTTTATGTATTACAAACCAATCCATTTTATCAATTGCATTTTAACTGTTTAACCGGATTTTTTCTTAATATAACAGACATATATTTATCTGCTTTTTTAAAAAGATGCTAATGTATTTGAATACCTTTAACATTATTTCTATATTTCAACTTGACTCATTTTAGACATGTCCATACTTTGCTATTTCAAATAATATTCAGGCTCAGCCATCAATTTCATTTTGTAATCAACATGTCTACTTTATTGGTGGTGTCGATAGAACTTTGTCTTCAACTTTTCTTGTAGTCCATAATTATCTACCTCCCTTGTATCTATGTCCCAAATGCTGGATTCCCACTGCATATGTGCGTTTTTCTAGACTTTTAGGTAACCGGAAAAGTGGGAGGGTTGTGCGCACGTTATCCGGATAACAACACAATTTGCCACTAACGTAGCAGATGGGCTATTAGTCTCGTTGGTTTATGTGTTGGTGATTTGATGTCGTGTTTTTGGTTCCTTGTACTTGTCCTTGTATGCTTTGTGTATTTACTTGGGGTGTTTTGGTGTTCTGTTGTTGGTGCTGCAACCGGGTCAGAGAAACGAGAGAAAGGAAAGAGGGACAGTCTCCTCCTTTTACTCTCATTCATGAACAAATCAGCACCGAACATGCCCGTACATGAGAACAACATTCCTTAAATTGATTTTTAGATCTGACTTTGTGTAACTAGTTTATCCGTGTAAGCTTGCCCAATCTGATTATATCTCTTGCTCCCGATTTTGTTATGTCACAACATAAGAGGACGACCGGGCTTTTTAGAAATACATGTAAATATACTGACCCCGAAAATGTTGAGATAAATCATCTGGCCCTCTTGGTTGCAGAAAATATTCTGGCCTACATTTCAACCAAAGATGAAGATAATATATACATAAACATCATGTTTTTATACATGACTTACAAAAAGTTTTTTTGGGTCATGCCCTCTAGTAAACCAAAAGCGTCTGAGTATCATGGAGATCTCATTCTTCTCGTGTGGTAATCATATAGTATACATGTGTATTAAAGTCTTACACCCAGAAAAATTGAGTACAATATATAAGATTCTCAGATAATTTTTTTTTCAATGTGTATGTATGATTTTTTCCCCGTTTGTCGGGATTGTAAAGAGTTTGAAAATAAATATTCTGACCTCGAGTTTCAAGAAAATTCGGCCTGTTCTGCGTTGAAATAAATAACATTACCCGAAAAATTTTGCCCCCGCCCGGGGCCCCACTCAGAATCAAACGAGATAAACTTCATAAACATAGAAGAAAATTAAGGTTTTACTTACATGTTGCCCATACATGTACTTTATGCGAGATACATGTATATTCGATTTATGAGAAATTGCTCTTGTATATTTTGGATATGCATTGCATGCATTTGAACACCCCCCCCCCCCCCCGTCAATCTCCTAATGTGAAAAAATCCTAAAGATGCAAATTCTGAGAAATGCAATATATTCCGGACTACATATCCAAAGCTTACCAAGAGTATTTTTGAAAATCCGCAATCAAAGATATGAGTCGCGTTCGTTATAGGTTTGTCCCTTTAATGTTAACCGGTGCGCATGCGTGAAAAAAGATTTCCTTTTGCTTCTTTCTCGGCAACTGTCTGCTTTCTCTCGATCTAGTCTTCCTCATTTCTTTGCTTATCATTTCTTACATGAACAGACATACACACACCTAAGACACAACGAAACTTACTTTAGATACACTTTTGATCTTATTTGATCAGCTGTCAGCTGAAATGATAAAATTCGTGGGCGAGCAGTCAATCCTGCAATGACGTTCCCACACCAAAAATCGTTGGATGGGATGAATCGTGAACGGATAGTCGAAGGCTGAAGGTGTGGTCTGCACAATATTGTGCATGGCCCCTTGTCTTTTGAGATGGCTAAAGTTTTCTGATCCAACAACCTTCACTACACAGAGCAATAAAATGACGCCGTGAGAAAGAGAGAGGGCGGGGGGGGGGGGGGGGGTATGCTTACTTGGTCCATGTACGTGTGCAGATTCAGAATTCTTTTATTGCGTTGGACAATCCAGAATTTTTTTCGAGGCAGTGTACGTGAGTATGGAGGGGATAACAATGGCGGAAACACCGCCTCCCCCCCCCGACACACTTTTTAGGGAGCACATCCTACACTTCGTCGTCAGTTCAGTGAAAAGAATTATACGTACTTGTAAGCGATGAAAATATTACCCTGGAGGGTACATTTTCGGAGAATTCTACAGAAAAAAACCAAGACACAAATATCCAATTTGCTATCCTGAATGAATTCAACGATTCATTTCAAAGCAAACCAAACTTGCGTCGTTTTAGAGTATCTAAGACTAGAAAATTCCACAGTCTGTTACTTGTAAGAAAATTTGAACATTTTCAAGCTTAATTAATATCGGAAGTCCCATTTAATTCTCTTTATTCAATCCCTTATTGGAAGTTACTAATTGAAAGTTCCTTGCCTGATGAGAGGGTACCTTTCAGAAAATGAAGTAAAACAAAATATTTTTAAATTAATATCAGGGATGGCTTAATTAACTGAAAAAATAGGAAATTAATATTTAGCTTTACATGTATATAATCTCAATTTGAAAAATTACCACAAAATTCAGTTTTTTATTCCTTAATTTTTTCCGGCTCGAAGTTTTCAGTCCATTTTCAAAACTTTTAGTCTCGCTTCGCTGATCACTACAGTTTTCCATCTAAATAGGACTATTTTTATTTCAAAGTTAGAAAGGAAATAACCCAAAATAATTACAATATTGCACAAATTTACACTTTTAAGATTTAACATTTGTCTTGAAAGACCTCCAAGAACACCCCCCCCCCCTTTCTACATTTCCCTTAAATTCCCTTAAATATATACATGTAGCAGTTTGGGTATCATAGTAATATTCACTGTATCCATCAGCACGAAATTTATTTCGCTTTGGCGAATAATTTGGCACCAGGACGTGTTTCGGGGGGGGGGGGGGGGGGAAGGGGGAGAATGACACCCCCTGAAAAGTGGAATTATGAAAATTGAAATTTCAACGAAGAAATTTTCGTAAAATGTACACCTATGCGGCATCCCGTCATAATTTGAATTATTTTAGATCTATTGCGCATAATGTTGCTAATATTTGCATGGGTCAAAACTTGTCTTTTTCCCATAGAAATCAATAGGAAACGGAATAGTTTCCCAAGGAGATACGGAACGCCACTTATGCTGGCGGTGTTTCTAGCAAAGTTTGGTCCTGTATCTCGTGAAAAAATTAGAAATAGACAAATTAACCCCCCCCCCCCCCCCCCAACCTAAATTGTTCGATGGAAGGGATTGAGAACATGGATCATTTGGAATATTGGCCGGATTGAGAAGCAAAATCCGGTCTATGAAATGGCGAAGTCCGTCTGTCCGTCAACATTTTGGTGAAGGTGTTGCGTTTGAGTCCGTTGAGAGAAAACAGCTTGAAGCAGCAATTTGAAACAAGACATGGTGATAGACCATGATGTGACAAATCAAACTCAGCAACAAAATTTGACCTTGACCTTGGAATTTGACCTACTTTAAAAAATAAACCTGGCCTATATGTCATGAATTATAAAGGATGTGGCTTTGATATTTCACATGCATATCCTCATGTCCAGACCTTTCTTTTGATATCATGATTTTTGACCTAGTAACCTTGACCATGGAGTTTGACCTACTTTAAAAAAGCTTTAACCTGGGCTATATCTCATGTACTATAAGGGATAGGACTTTGTTATTTCACATGTAGATTTCTCATGACCAGATCTCAAGCTCGGATCCAGGGGGGGGGGGGGGGGGGTCGGGGGCGGGGGGGGGGGGGGGGGTCCGGACCCCCCCCCCCCCCCCCCCTGGAATTTTCGAAGCATAGCTAATTTTTTTCTAATTGATGTATATATTTCAAGAGATTAAGTCCCAGTTCCCCTTTTGTTGTCATAATATTTGAAAAATATATCATAAGAAATCTATATTGCCGCCAGCTTTTCAACAATTTTCTCCGGCTCGCTTCCGCTCGCCAGAATTTATTACATACATGTACGTTATTTTCAAATGATGCTGCGCTTTCCTATTGTCTTTTTCTGACTTTAAATTTTGAGAAAATTTCAAATGAGAACTCACTTGAAATTTTCTCAAAATTTAAAGTCAGAAAAAGACACTATAGACAACACATATATACATTAAACCTAACTGAGTCAATAAACAAGGGCACTATGAAAACGAAAAGAAACTGGAAAAGACACGAATAGTGAATTTTATTCCAATTCTCTGGAAAAAAATTTCGCTGGCTCGCTGTCGCTCGCCATTAGCTGTATTTACATATTAGAACTGACAATCAATATCCAAGTTCTATGATGTGAAAATTCAAGCTTTTTGTTCGCCATTGCTCTTGCTCTCCAGTTACCTGTCTTATTAATAATTAGAAACAGAACTGAAAAAAAAAAACGTTTATTTTCTTGCGGAGGTTTTTTTTTTTTTTTTTTTTTTTGCTCTTCACAAAATTCGGACTTTAGGACCCCCCCTGAAAAAAATTTCTGGATCCGCCCATGGATCTTTCATTTGATTCCATGACTCTGACCAAGTGACCTTGACTTCTGACCTACTTTTAAACTGTACGATTTTGGGTTTTTATCTTTCCTCGTGATAAGATCTTACATTTTGATATCATGACTTGTGACCAAGTGACATTGATCTTTGACCTACTTTGAGCTATAAGGGGTAGGGCTTTGATATTTCACATGTAAATTCCTCATGACCTTAGTTGTTTTTTTTTTTTTTTCATTTTTCAGTAGTATTAATGACCTTTGACCTTTCTGTCTGCACAAAAAAGTGTACGTCATCTACAAGTAATAGCCTTGCCGCCTTTAAAAGCGGTTGATGGTTTATTTTACGTTGACTTGATAAACAAACTTAGAAAAACCGAAAAATCATCGCGAATTTGACCTTGAAGACATCAAAAGAACATTATGCATGATACTGGAGTCCTCTACAGTTTTATAACAGCATCTTTTACGACATTGCAAAATGAGCAACCGTGACGATGGGAATCCAAGCAGGGTTCTGTCCAAATTTCGTAAGAGGACACTTTCCCCTGCAGCCTGTTTCACAAAATTACTTACGAAAAAACTTTTGATCGCTTAGTACTTCATATTTATAAACTAAAAATCGCGATGTTTTGTTTCTGAGTTTATGTTTAATATCACAGGAGCTCGATGCCAACAACCCTCTTTGACACCCACCCCTTCCCATCTCTCTCCAGTCAAAGTAGGGGCGGATATTCTGTTGGATCGTTGGCATCGAGTTCCTGTGTTTAATATGTACAAATGGTATAAGAAAGCACAATATAATCCAAGTTGATTTTTTTTTCTTTTATAAATTTGATGAAGAAAGTTACAATACTTCCTGAATTTTTTCGTAAGATTATTTGTGAAACTGGTCTTTTGCCTAAACTGAAAACTGATAGGACTTTTCGTGTCTTTGTGAAGTAGAGTCTTTAAGATAAAAAATATCTACGTTATATCCATGTCTGATGGTTAAAGAATACAGCGTAAAAAAAAAGAAATAATTATTTTAGACTTGTACGAACAGAGAAAGTTATGACTCCATATCAAAGTTTAAAAGAATTAAATCATTTAAAATGTATTTAAATATGAAGCAAAAATAATTATTTGACGCTGGGCTCTTTGAAGAAACAAATGAGTTTGTCCATGATATTTCAATTTTAGAGCTCTAGGACGAAGAACTTTTGCTCGAATGACAGAAGCTTTATAAGGGGATCAAAATGGGTCTCTTGTTTCAATATCAATGATTTGTATGAAAGGGTTCTTATCCGTTTGTCTATAATATTTTCAGTGTATATGCAATACTGATAAACATTCTGAAAAGGTGGAAGGGGGGGGGGGGGGGGACTTTAGCCCTTACTTAACATGCGTATGTAGATTTAAATGGCACAAGTTCTCGAGTTATTCAGTCGGGTATTAGGAAATATATCCAAATTTAAATAATTTTCACATGTGTATAGCGTGTTTATTATCCTTTTATGTATATGAAAAGCCGTTTTTAAAACTTTGATCATGGAGGCACAACTTTTTGTGTTCATACTAGTTTATTTTCTATATGTGGGTAAGTCGTTAAGAAATTGACAAAATTTGAGCATTTTTAAAGAGATTTTTTTTCATTTGCATGTGTAATTTTATTACGTAAATCTACATAATGGGAACATCGATACTTCTGTGTGTTAAAATGTGGGACATTCATACATATTTCATTAGAAAATTCACCAAAGTGTCTAAAACACGAATTGAAGTGTTTTGCTGACTTATTTATGCAATATGCCAAATAACAAACTACACTGAGAACAGCAGAGCCCTCAATAACGAAATATAACGCAGTAAAAAAGTCGGAGGACTATATTCATTGGAAACAAAATAAGGAAAACCATTACTTGATTAAAACGGATTTATTCCTAAAATTGAATGTACATGCGTATGTAAAGTTCAAATCTGCACTAGAAAACAAAGGCAGCAAGACAAGACTCGATCCATATTTGAGTGTACAGACAGAAAGACATATGTACAGTATACATGGTACATATTGTATACATTCATTAAAGGATTGGTGGAGGGGTCATTCATCTTCAAAGCATTATAAAATGTATGTAAATTTCTTTCTTTCTTTCTTTCTTACAGCTGATAAATGTTTTGAATGAAAACTTGATAAGATTTTATTTATTTGCCTTTTCAGTTACACGATGCACAGTAAATGGATACAAGTACCATTCTCATAGATACTACTACTACTACAGAGCATATAATCAGACAAGAGGAAAGTAGGTACTCTTAAAACAATACATGACAACGATCAGTTCACGTCATACATGTAGTAGTGCAACATTCGGATTAGCCTCGACCTTTTTTTATGCCGTTACAGATAAAGGGCGAGGGGTTCCGACTGAGTCGTGCAACTGACGAAGAAGATGGGACTCTATGTAATATGCATGGCGTATTGATTTACAGCACAGTAAAACTTCAGACATAGATTTTACTATTAATCAAATTACTTCCTTAATCAAATATGGAATAGGGGGGGGGGGGGGATTAATGTTTTCAGAGAGCTAAAAGCTAATGATAAACGCAATGATTACAAAAAGTTGTATTTAGATTTATGAATCTATCATGGTATATAAATATATTAAGAAACGTAAAGTTTTGCTTATCTAGTGACCTTGACTTGGATAACGTTAACTAAGATCAAACGTTTATGAAGAAACGATACATTGATAATCTTTTTCATATAAATTTTTCATCTCAGCGGCCATTGTTAATTTAATAGATTTTGCAGCAATTTTAAGGAATATTGCCGATTTTCCTGTTTTCAGAGGGCTTAAAGCTAATGATAAATGCAATGATTACAAAAAATTGATTCAATGTATCAAAGTGTCAAATCACAGTTAACAAGTTAAAAGTCATGTTTGTAAAACATTAATCCCCTACCCCATCTTTGATTAAGGAAGCAACAGTATTTATACATGTATTTGGATTTATGAATCTATCATGGTGTATAGATATATAAATTTGACCTTAATTTTCATATGATATATCTGTATACAAAATTTCATTTCATTGTGTGAATCAATTTCAGAAATAATGAATGGATTAATTTTTGGGAATTTTTATGTCCAAGCGTCATAATTTTGTTAATTTTTTTTTCAATCTGACCAGTATATGAACTTTATCTGAATTTCCATGTGATGTATGTTCAAACCATATCGCAATTCAATTCATTGCAGAGATAAAATGAATGGAACCCCATAAATTGTGATATTTTTCTAGGTTCAAAGAGAATAACTCATTCAAAATTTCTCTGATCGGACTCAAATTTGCAGATAACGTAGATTTTTATCTGATATATCTGCATTCCAAATTGCATTACGATATGTGAATCCATTCTACGGATATTGAATTGAAACCCTTATACATGTATTTTGGTAATTTTGTAAGTCCAAGGGACATACACTAGTTACTGTGAGGAAACTTTTTTCCAATGGGACCCAAATATGACATTTGATGTATCTGTGTTACAAAGTTTTACTTCAGTATGTGAATCCATTCCAGAGATATTGAAAGGAAATCTTCAAATCTGGGGGGGGGGGGGGGGGGGTTTACGTTAAAGGGCTCTTTATAACTCTGTCAAAAAATCATCGATCGGACCCAAATATGAACGTGACCTAGATTTCCAATTGATATCTGTAAACAAAATTTCATTTCAATATGTAAAATTAATCTATTCAAGAGATATTGAACGGAAACCCTTAAATTGAGGTATTTTTCTAATTCCAAGAGGCAAAACTCTGTCAAATTTTGTTTCGATCGGACCCAAATATAACTCGAACTAGATTTTCATTTGATGCATCTGTATACCAAATTTCAATTCAATATGTGAATCCATTCCTGAGATAATGAGCGGAAACTGTTGTCGCGGACCGACCGACAGAGCGACCGAGCGACCGACAGCAGCAATGCAATCTATGCCCCCTCTTTTTCGAAGGGGGCATATAATTCCATGAAGTACAATGTTCGAAATATGGGCCATGGCTCTACCCCTTTATTAATAGTTTTTTTTCACCATTTGCTTGAAATTGAACATTACAGCTCTAGTGAACTTTGCGTTTCGATGCAAGGTTTTCAATTTATCATTGGATATGATAAACCCAAGCTCTGAAAATCAAATAAATTTTCATTTGACAACAAATACGAATAGTTAGCAATCATAACTTTTTTGTGGACGATTTTGGCTGTTAACATGTTTTTCTTCATTTACAGTACGTCGCAGGGATACATTGCAGGGATAGCGTTTGGATGTATGATATTAGGAATTGTTGTTCTCTATTTGACATTTAAAATTGGATGTTGTAAGAAGATGTTTAGGAAACCATGGAGACGATCAATATCTCCCCAAAATACATCGTGTCGTTCACAAAGAAATGGAAATAATAATTTCAATGGTAAGAACTCTCTTCACTCTCTCTCTCTCTCTGTCTTTCTGCTTGTCTTTCTCTTCTCTGCTCTGCTCTTTATATGTGTTGTTTGCTACGTGCTTTAAAAAAAGTGATAAAAATTGCGATGAATAATTTTGCTGATTACCTTAGCACAGTCTACTCGTGTTAATAAAAGGTGAAAGAAACTACTGAAAGTATTAACTCTGCTTCATATTTAGATCTCATGCTATCCTTTGACGAAAATTGTCACATGAATACTTCTATATATGACAAACGTAACGACTTCAATTTCAAAATTACGAATTTCCTTTTCCTTAGTAGTAACATTCCTACGTCTCCTGCCTATGGTGTATTAATTCTCTTTTGCTTCTTTGCTGATTGTATTATTTAAATCTCCATAGACGTTTTTGCAGAATCGATATAATACTGTAGATGGCGCTGTAGAAATCAATATGTGAGGTGCTGCACACTTTAAGTGCTATAGATTTTTAACTCCCCTGGTTAGTTTGAAATTAAAAAAATATTCTAAACACGTAGAATGTTAAAGGTTTTTGTTGTATTATATTAGTGTTCGCTGTGTTTCCATTTTGTTATGGCAAATTCCACAAGAAATTATCATGTTTGGCAGGCTTAAGGATAAATGAAATTGCACTTATCAATCATAGTGAAACTGTGGGTAACACTAAGACAGAAACTGGGATGGGGGTTTGAGCTTCCTTCTGGTCCTTCCTGCTTGGATAATTTATGTTACATGATTCATGTGATATATGAAAATAAATAGCACGACGCGTTTTTAAAACAGTGCCACCTACAATGCATTCTACAATGCCTTCCGCACTGGAGATGGTTCATAAGATAAGTTGTCCTTCGTGTTTCTGTGGGGCTTGTGTCGTTGTCTCCGTCTGTTTGTCCTTCGTGTTTCTGTGGGGCTTGTGTCGTTGTCTCCGTCTGTTTGTCCTTCGTGTTTCTGTGGGGCTTGTGTCGTTGTCTCCGTCTGTTTGTCCTATTTTCGTTTGGCGTGACTTTCATTCAATTGTGTAAAAGCTGCAAGTATAACAAGTAAGACGTCTAGTGATTTTAAATTTGTCGTCAGAGCATTACAAAATAACTAGTTCCGATGGCATTTTAACATTGATGGCATTGTTAAAGATTTCAGTACCAGAATAATCTAATCAGTCATGAGACGTTTCTAAAAAGTGAAAATGTACATCTCCGAATTTTCCAAAACAACTTAACATATTTTGATAAAACTTTGTATGGATAATATGATATTGTTTTGTCTGAATGAATCTTTGAACCTTTGACAATATGGTTCTTCGGAACGTCAGCACATTTCGCTATTCCGAAACCATCTAGATATAGACTAATGAATGTTTAGCAAGGATGTGCTGATCAAGATCATATTGCAATGAGAAGGTAACGCTGATACAAAGCAAACAATGTAATGATGTTATCCGGATTTCATGTGCATAACCCTCCCACACATCCAGAGACAAAGGTGTCTCACTGGAGGCACATCTCAGAATGTTAGGTAGCAGAGACAAAGGTGTCTCACTGGAGGCACATCTCAGAATGTGAGGTAGCCTACACTCAAGAAAACCAAAGGTATGGGGTGGTAGAGGTGATATTGTTATATATCATATCATAGTATCATAGGAGATGAACACCATGGGCGACCCACAATGACATCCTTTTCTACTTCCCCTTTATTTATAAAGAGGCGGATTTGGCGTCGAGATCCTGTCGGTATTAATGAGCATTGACCAATGTCGTCATCATTCATTCCTGATCCATTGTATATAGATTCATTTATTTTCCTTTTGCTACCAGGTGCAGAATTGCAAATTTCGACATTATCTATGAACGACCAACCTCCGCCATACGACAGTGTGCCTCCTACATACTTAGCAGCGCCACCTGCGTATTCATACGAACCAGAAGAGGGAGCTACAGGCAATGATACGTCATTTAGACTTTCAGCTATGTCGCCACCACCGCCTTATTCAACAAGCTCTCCAACGTGATATTTTGTGTATTGAATGTATTCATTTGAAGCCATCGGATGATACTCATGTTCAAATATTAAGTTTGAAACTTGTCGCACTTATCATTCATCTAGAGGCCAATCATTCCATACAATCATTTATTCTACTTCTTCAACTTTGAATCTCGTGTATAGCTATAAGTACTACAACTCATGAGATTCAAAGTAGAAGAGATATAATCTGCTATCTGCTCGTATACTAGGCGGAAAATATTTCTCAATAGGCCGGAGATCATGTATAGTACTATATTACCGACATTAATATAGTAATGGTACTGACTTCCGCTATCGAGCTCAAATGAGCTCAAATCTACCTCTGGTGAGCGATGAAGACCTTCTTGAGATTCCATTTTTTTTCATGTTCGTCGTGAGCGAGATACAGACAAAGACCGTACGATGATCTTACAACATGTAAGAGAAAGATCCCAATCGTTTCTCAAAGTCAAGGCCGATTAGGGCTAAGAAGTGCGATTTTGAAATTTTCATACTAAGGATTTGTTCTAGGTTGATCTTTAGAAACACTGATATTGATAATTTTAAATCCAAATGCGTTGGAAAGATACGATATATGTACACGTTTTACCTCAATTATAATAATCAGTGTACATGTATAGAATTATTTCATCATTTCTTCATGGCTTTTGTGCCATTTATAATTCGCTTTCATAACATTTTTAAAAATGCCTTCCATAACATTCACTTTAATAAATTTTGGTGCCTTCCATAATTCATTCATGACTTTTTAGTTACCTATTAGATTCACTTTTGTAATTTTTTCACTCCCATGACGCTTGGATCCTTTTATAATTTCATTTCAAGGATATTGATTCTTTGAATAATTCACTTTCCGTGTCTATGATTTACTTCCATTATTCACTTCCTTCCATAATTCATTGCCATTGTTTCACTTCAATGGCTCACTGGTGCACTTCCATGATTCACTTTCATCACGTATTCCATGACTCTTGTGTCACTTTCCTAATTCACTTTTGTTGGTTTACTTGCAAACATTTGACTCGTTTCGAGGATTCACTTCCATGACACAATTGTTCTTTCTTGATTTGCATCCCTGTACTTAAAGATGATATATTGCTTATTTTGATTACTTCCAATTTACTATCATGACTTATTTGTGTTTTTGTTTTGTTTATATTGGTCGTAAGAAGTTGATGTCACAACTTCGTGTAACGGGGATGCTCGTACCTCACATAAGGTACGATCTACCCCGGGGTTCAAACGATGATATTACATTGACAAGTGTTTTAAATGAAAATCTGTATCAAATATATACTTCGTTATATAATATTACATAAGAATGCATTGTAAAGAAAATATATGTTTACTATTACTAGTTATTTATCGATGTTAGTATTTTTTGCTTTCTATGAATTTTTGACGGTGATAAAATTAGTTTTTGTACATGATTATATATATTGTTATCTATTCCACAGTATTTGTTCACATCGTATTTAATTTACCGGTATGACATGACTTCAAAATAATATGTTACATTAAAAATCCTAAAATAAATGTTAAATAATGATGAATGGTTATTTGTTTTTGTTTTTGTATGAGCAGAGTCAATGTCAAATATGAGAAGATAAGCATTCAAAAAACAATTACGACAAAGAAAAAATAAATTGGAATCGATGAATGAGGAAACAGAAGGTAGTTATTTTCATATGATATACAATAGAGACGAACAAAAAGTACAGGTATAGATAATACGGACGTGTTCCAATTTTATACCTTCCCAAAGAAAATCTCAAACCAGTTTATATTATGCACCAGACATGTGTTTCGGATATTAAATCCTCATCTTTAGACACAGCCATAATTCATTTTAGTAGCGCCCTCTGGTTTATATTTTGAAATTTGCAGAGAGTGGGGTCGATTCAGATAAGTGTTAGTCCGAAAGAATTGCCTGACCAAAACTCTTTCCTACTGACAACAGTTTGCTTTGTTTTCATTGTCAGAACTGACAAAACAACTGAAATCTATTACATCGTAGGAAGCCAATAAACGTTCATAAAAAACAAAGTATCAGATCGTTTCTTCAACGCATTCGAACATTTCTGTTAGCAAAATTTCTGTAGCATCATGTCCCACCCATCCTGCTACGTCTTTCGATACATTTTGAACATAATACCTTTCTCACTCTTTGGTAATTTGACATTGTTTAGATTGAGGATCACTGAGAAGTACCCAAAACATGCATGTCTGGTCCATGTTGCTTTATCAGTTCTTAAATGATGCTATTAAATTTGAAGACGTTTAACATTCATACTTCTTCTAACGACATTTAGAAGGGTCCGTAGAGGGGTTTCAGTTGGTCAGCAGGCAAATATTTCGAAAAGTAGATAATCAGATATCACCCTTTGAAGAGACATAGCTTCTGTATGTATCATCATACTGTATACAGAAAGAAGCTAAGATGCTCCTTCAGAAGAGCGTGATGAATGGTTGTCGAAGGATCCAGCGTCACATCTAATGTTCAATCGGTTCCCTGTCATTTAAGGCCTTGTTCTTTCTTTAAAGTTTTGCGTGTACTAGTAAGGGAGCAACCATTTTATTTTTATGGGGGGGGGGGGGGGGGGGGGGCAGGAAGACTTTTGCCAGCCGGAAAATTTTTTTCAGCCATTTTAAGAGCCGGAAAATTTTTTTCGCCGGCCCTTCGGGCCGGATTATTTTTTTTTTGTAATGTTCTAATGTTGAAAATTACCCTAAAGTTTAAATAATTCAGCGTGATTTTCGGCCATATTAAACATCAAACACACAATGAGTTCATCTCTTGCCAGCAGCTCACTTCATTTTAATTTCTTGAATGGCATATGGTGCCTATAATCTGTTTACTAAAATGATACTCAATGGAGACAGGCAATATATGGTGCTAATGACTTTTGAATTTGATTTATTCACTCCAAATTGCACAAAGTTTGTTCCATTTTTTATACTTTGTTTATGATACACAAAAAAGTGTTTACTGGGCAGTTGGAAAGGTCGGAAGAGAGGGGTGAGGGGCAATTTCATGATTCGGAAAAAAAATTTTCGCCGGCGCTTCGGGCCGGAAAATTTTTTTCCCTAAAATTTTGATCCGGAAAATTTTTTTTGCAAAGTCTTCCTGCCCCCCCCCCCCCCCCCCCCCCCCCCATAAAAATCAAATGGTTGCTCCCTAAGTTGTTGGAAATACCATGGGTTCTTATTGCGCGCCTTTAGAAGTTGTATTCACTTACGAAAAAGAATTCAAGCAAAATCTCTAAAGGCAATATAAATTTGTGGACATGGATGTTTCAAAAGCACCTCAAAGTATCTTGATGATATTTTAGATATTGTTAATAATGCGGAAGGGTTCCAACTCTATACCTTCTTGAAGAAAATTTCAAACCAATTTATTATGCACCAAACACGTGTTTCGAATATTAAATTCTCACCAGTCATGCTTCCAGCCAAAGTGCTTTTCATATGCCACCCAAATTCATTTCTCTGGTTTTATTTTTAGAATTTGAATTTCTGCATTTACTTTACAGAGAGTGCGCGGCTCCAAATTTCCTGTAGGGTCGATTCAATAGCATATCCAAATAAAATCTATGTTCAAAATAGCATTGGAGGGATGGTGCTAAGATGTCAACCTCCTTTAATTCCATGATATATTTCGATGAAATGAGTTTCCGAAATAGCAAAGGAAATTGATAAAGGGCTAAAACAAAGCTTCTTTCCGGCGATAGAGCTGGAAAGAAGTAATAAAGACACTTCGACCCTACAGGAAATTCGGAGCCGCGCACTCTCTGTAAAGTAAACGTACAAATTTAAATTCTAAAAATAAAAGAAGAGGGCGCTACTGAAATGAATTTTGGTGGCGCCGCTGTAAGCATCACTGATGAAAATTTAATATTAGAAACACGTCTGGTACAGAAAAAATTGGTTTGTTCCGTGTTCCGCCGTGGTCAGTTCAAATTGGTCTTACTGAAGATCTTTTCCATGTCCATTGGGTACCCACTTGGTGCAGATGAAGGGGTTATACGGATGTTAATTATAGGCAGCTTGCGTTAGAACGAAGTAATTGCACTAATTTTTGTTAAATGCTCTGCCAGGTGACATATATCTTACTTTGGTCTTATCTTCAAGTGGTGTGCACATATCTTGTCGTAGACATAAGAACAGCGATGCTCCTGCACAATTCAATCGTACATGCAGGGACAAGAAAATAAATGAATTATGGAACACATGAATTTTATGGTCCGTGCCTACTGATTGTATAAGCTCGTGTTACCTACTTTGTACACGGGTGCCGTGATGGTGCAATATTTAGTAGGTATTTAAAATCAGATTTAGACTAGCATGGATGTTTATGTATATGTATTTGTTTTTCTTCATTATACAGGTAAGAGAAAACGTAAACGTTAGAAAAGAAAACTTATTTTTCATTCACAAGTATTCTAAAATTTGACTGCATAAGAAGTTCTGAACGACTAAGTACATGCGAACTTAATTAAAGCGTAGTTTTGGTCCAAGTCCTACTTCTTGACATTCGCTGTATGAATTTGTCTTCCTTCAGTCCAAAATCGACAATTAATATCAAAGATAGGACTTTACACTTCAAAATACTACTAGAGAACAGGACTGCAGTAACAGGGAATAAAATAACAGAGTAAATAGCATGATATTATCAAGAAAATTAGCTAACATTCATACAGATCTGAAAGCCGGCATCAAAATTTTCGTCTAGGAGGAGGATGAAAATGTATATTCTTACCCAATACATACATAGAATGAAGAAAATAATAATGAAAAGGAAAGAAAATTTATCACTTAAGAAATAGAGAATTTTTTAACAGATTTTAATAGGAAAGTCGGTCGTTTATGGGTCACGTTTAGTAACACGAACAGGAAGTGTATGAATTCGAAACAAGAAAAGTGGAAGAACCATTCCAGTTCAAAATAGTAATGTACTACAAAGACTGTAAACTTACGATAATCAATACTGTTTGGATTTCAGTGTTGGAATGTTTGGCGGATAGCTACCGCAGTTCAACTAGCTACTATAAATACTCCAAAAATTTCTCAAAACCGTAAGTACTGACTCATATTGACAAAAAAAAAAAACACAGATGAAAACAAACGTATTAAAACAGTATATAACATACATATAGTTGAATAGTATTGGATAAAAATGGGCTTTTTTGTTCTTTTTCATCGTCTATACTATCATTATTTTGATATTAGTGGATATTTACTTATTTAAAGTATACATTTGCGTGTTTGAAGACTATAGGAATTGATTAATAATGCGTCTATTATTTTTTTTTCATAGGCCATCCGTTTATGGGTATGCAGCAGGGGTGACGTTTACTGCCGTTACAGTTCTCATTATAATTCTTTTCATACTGTATAAAACCAAATGTTGTCAACGGTTTCGACGAAAGCCTGTAGAAAACCCAAATGAATCCAGTCAAAGACCAACAGGTATTCTAATAACATACTTCTATGTTGATTAATAACGATAACCCTTAGTTGTGGATCCTTCTGTTTGGGACATATCGTATTTTGAATGATGATGGTATTTAATCAATCGTAAAATTTTCTTCAGAGCTACATGTCCTCGCGGTTCCATCTGATCTGCCACCACCTTACAGTATGGAGCCACCTACATATCTACCATCACCACCTGCCTATTCATTGGAACCACCTGAAGACGACGCCAAGTGTGATGCGTCATCATCGTTACAAATGACGCCACCACCGCCATATACACCAATTGTTCCATCATGAAAACACTCCAACCACCTTACTTGTGCCATTTATGTCTTCCTTCCCTCCACTGATTTTATAATATGTATATGATAATTAATATTGACGCTGTTCCATTGAAACACAGCTTGATAATACCAATGATGATATTAACGAAAATAAAAACGGAGCTTTCTAAGAGATATATACTTTTACTCTTGTTTATTTTTTACAATGAATTGGATACTTGTTTTTGAATATATTGCTTTCTACATTTAATGATCTAACGCAATCAAATACTTTTATCGTTATATTGTTAAATTTTATTTTTCAGTGTATTTTGTATACATCGATGTACTTTTGTGGATTTACTGATGACGCAATCGACTTAATCATATTTAATAGTAATTTCTTCATTGTTGCTTTATTTCATTATTTGCATTTTGTAAACATTTATTTATTTATTTCGTATCTTTAAATATGTTTTACACATATGATTTGTTTTAGTTTAATTGCTCATTCGTGGCCGAAACCCTGGACCACATTATATCATGCTATTTTTAATATTTATTTTCTTCTCATGAAAATCAACTAATATTAACATGAAAAAGTGATATTCCATGCTGTTATTTTCAAAACTCCAAAGACATACATATATCGTTCGCCTTGTTTAGTTGTGCCCCTGCACTGACTTGAAATATGTTTGTAAATTATCTGACCTTGATCATTCTGAAACAAAGGAGTATTTCCCTCATATCATATCTCTTAGCGGGCTTTATTTTGGTATACAATTTAGGTCATGTTTAAAATTTCGCTTTTCGCACATTCACTATTTGGATTTCCTCTCTTTCGGTCTCGAACATTACTGATGGTACATTGTTCGTTAAAATGCGCATATCCTGCACTAAATTATTTCGATAGTTATGTAATTTCAACCACTATAGGTTGGTATCTCTTAGTCACCGAGGCTATCGTTCGCCAAGTTTTGCTGTGCTTCTGCACCGACTTGAAATATACTTGTATTTTTTTATACATGTACTAAATTAGATTGTTTATTCTTAAACCAACGAGTATCTCCGTCGTGACATAGATTTGTCCTTAGCTGACTTTTTGGCATATAATCTAAGGTCATGTTTAGAATTTCGCTTTTCGCATATTCACTTTTCGGATTTCCTCTCTTTCGGCCTTGAGCATCACTGATGATACATTTTGTATTGAACTGCGCTTACGGTGCACACATTTTTTTTGATAGCATATATATTTCGATATGATAATGTACTATGATAATTCTTGGATGAAAGGCGGCGTGGACATTTGGTTTTGTGTTGGAACAGTTGCCTAACGGTTTAACTTGATAGTTTTAACCACTAAGCACGTCCTAAATCTTCATTTTCTTGGGTATTTGATATCCTTTTCATTTCCACCTCCGAAACCAAACTGTAACGATTCAGGACAGAACGAGTATTAAGTGTTTTCTCAATATGAGAAGGTTTATTTAACTGTTTATGATATCATATGAACTTAATATCAGAATTCAGTGACATGTATATTTGAAGCAAAGAAGGGGATCTCCAACAACACCCGGTTGTAGCACCCACAGCAAAACACCCAATGCAAAAACACAAAGCAGACAAGCACGGAAAGAGACGCATAAGGGACAAGGAACGTCAACGCACATTACAGAAACATCAAGCACAAAGGACTACACATAAACCAACGAGGCCAATGGGCAACCGGTGCCGACTTAGGACGGCCATCTGCCACGGAAATAGCAGAAGGTGTGGTTATCCTGAATTACGTGCGCACAACCCTCCCACTTTTCCGATTACCCAGAGGTCTCGAAGAACGTACACTTGTGGCGTAAAACAACCTCCTCACTGTCAGATGACCACACACAAACAAGACCGCAAAACGCAGGGGCCCAAACAACACAGATGAATATGTAAATGGATATAAAAAGAGGGCGTACGTAATACAATCCGTGCTCTGCCGCCGCGAGCTCATGTATGTTATCACCCGAGGAGTCCGACTGACATTCAGAGAGGACAGGTGGTCGGGGCCCTGTCTTCTCTAAAGAGGTTTGGACAGTACCCGTCTTGGAGTCCCGTCGTCACAGTCAGTCAGAGTGCAAGTTTTAAGAATGCGCTTGTACAAGACTGTAGATTGGTCAAGTACCAAGCCTAGTGTCCGTCTGGTGACATTAGGATCAGAACGCACATAGTTTCATTTGTATTATTTTGGCTATGTCAGGTCTAGCACAAAATTCTCAAAATAGCTAGCTGACTTACGACATGAACGTTTGCCCCAAAAGTTAGGAATGTCTTGATCACTATTGGGAGACCACAAAAGAAAACGTCAGATATATATGGATGGTCAATGGGATAGAAGGAAAGACATGCGGATCACAAAGTGATCTGACGACATTTATGTAAGATGGTGAGAATCTCTACAACCAGGTTGTAGGGATCCCTATGGGTACTAATTGTGCGCCTCTTGTTGCAGATTTATTTTAAGACACAAATGAAAAAGCATTTTTCCAAAATCTTCAAAGGCAAAGAAAACATGATAATTTGAAACGTTTCATTGGTATTTCTAGGTACCTGGGTGATGTTCTTACTATCGACAACCCTGATTTTGAAAAGTATAAAAATGTTATTATCCACAAGAACTGACTCGAAAGAAGGCAAACATTTCAAACACAGAAACACCATTTCTGGACCTAAATATCAAATTTGTTTATGGTGAGATTTATAAAAGTGTGTATGACAAGAGATGATTTTGGATTCAACATAGTAAATTTCCCTTGGCTTGACGGTGATGTTCCTAGATTACCGTCGTATGGCATCTACATTTCGCAGCGCACCCTGTATGCTAGAGCAAGTACTGATGTTTTGGATTTTCATAGTAGAAATTTACAAATTACCAAGAAAATTTTATTTTAGGTCAAAATTATCGTTTTCACAAACTAGTAAATACTTTCTGGAAAATTTACAAAAATTATTATCAACTTCTTTTGAAATTCAGACCCATATATTACTTTGGATATTTCGCAACCTGCATTTTAAGGTTACATGATTAACAAAATAAGAAGGATCAACGGTAGACAGAATTACCTTCGAAATGGTGTTAGAATCATCAAACGCCTTTTATACTGTGGATGTAATCCCTCTGTCACCAGACGGACACTTAGCTTGGAACTGGACCAATCTACAGCCTTGTACCGGCGAATTCTTAAGAATTGCACTTCGACTGACTTTGACGACAAGACTATGACGGGTCCTGTCCAAACCTTTTTGGAGAAGACAGGGCCCCGACCACCTGTCCTCTCTGAATGTCAGTCGGACTCCTCGGTTGATCACATGCATAAACTCGCTACAGCCTACAGAGTAGGGACTGTATTTCTTATGCCTTCTGTTTTTTATACCCATTTACATATCCATCTGTGTGTTTCTTGGACCCCTGCGTCATGCTGTCTGTTTGTGTATTCATCTTACATTGAGGAGGTTATTTTACACCACAATTGTGCGTTCTTCGAGACCTCTGGGTAATCGGAAAAGTGGAAGGGTTTTGTGCACATAATACAGGATAACCACACCGTCTGCTACTGACGTGGCAGATGGCCTTCCTAAGTCGGCAGCGATTGTCCATTGGTTTGTGTGTAATTATTTGTTTTTGATGTTTCTTCGTAATTTGGCGTACGTTTCTTGTACCATTTGAGTCTCTCTCTGTGCGTATCTGCGTTGGGTTTTTACAGTGGGTGTTTTGCTGTTGGTGCTGCAACTAGGTGTTGTTGGAGATACCCTCTTTTCTTTTATGAATCATGTTATATAAATAATAAAAGTTATAGTATCTAAGTATATTAAACGTCTTCAAATTCATTAGCCTCATTTAAGAACATTTTCAGCATGGACCAGACTTGCATGTTTCGAGTACTTAACCTTCGTCAGTGATCCTCATTCCAAACAATGTATTATGGCCAAATAGTTAGAAATTTATAATGTCCAAAAATGTACAAAAAGACGTGGCATGATAAAAGGGATATGGTGCTACAGGATCCACTTTTCAGAAATTACGAAAAATTGGACCGAAAAGGAAGCTAAGGGTTTATTTTAATTTCTCTCGCTGTATTAGGGTGAGGCCTCATATTGCCCCCGATATCAGAATTTAGAATAAAAAAATACTAAAGTAAAGATAATTGTAAGTGACTCCTTTTAAACACAACCTTGTCTTCTTTTAAACATAACCACACCGTCTGCTACTTACGTGGCAGATGGCCATCCTAAGTCGGCACCGGTTGCCCATTGGTCTCGTTGGTTAATGTGTGGTCTTTTATGTTTCATGTTTCTATGGTGTGTGTTGGTTTTCCTTGTCCCTTTTGCGTCTCTTTCTGTGGATGTCTGCTCTGTGTTTTTTGCATTGGATGTTTTGAAATTTTGTTGTGGGTGCTGCAACCGAGTGTTGTTGGAAATCCCCTCCTTTCTTGTTTAGGACAAAGAGCCAGCTTAGAGCTTTGCATTGAAGGATAATTTTTCAGTCACGTATAGAATTTCGCTATTCATACTTCAACTATTTCCAGAAATGTCCACCTTGGTGTTTTTCTATGGGTGTTGCAATCGAGTCCTCGTGAAGATCTTCTGCTTCCCCCCACAAATTATATATATTCTCGTGATCTGTGTGAACATTTGCTCAATAACACTTCCAAGTTGTTCATAAATGTTCATAAATGTTACACGGGAAATGACAGATGCCTCGAATTCTACGCGACTAGCTTTTGTGTTTGCTTTAAGCACCTCTTTTCAAGCTGGTATTCACGGAATAATTCTTACTAGGCTTTTCTTCCTACTTTTTAATAAACAAATTGTGTATCAGGGAAATCAATTAATTATTCTTCCGAGTTCGATTTTGAATAGTATGGTGGCATACCTCTGTCCCATAGACTTCCGAGTTCCGAGATATTTTTCTTCAGATTATGCCAACATGCAAATTAAATATGTCAACATGCAACTTATTTATGTTAACATGCGACTTATTTAAGTCGACATGCAACTTATTTTGTCAACATGCATCTTAATCATCTTGCATGTGAACAAAATTATCTTGCATGTGAACAAAATTACCTTGCATGTGAACAAAATTATCTTGCATGTGAAAAAAAATTATCTTACATGTCGACATAATTATCTTGCATGTTAACATAAGCTGTACTAAAATATCTTGCATGTAGGGGGCAGAAGTATGAATGACTTTGGATCGTCCAACTTTTAGTTGTAAACCATCATATTTCATATATTTTACAGTTGCTCTCAATTCCTCTAATATTCCACCACAAAACTGCTACTATCTCCATAATGCCGTCCTCTGTTCTACCTGAAAAAATATTTCATGAAATGTTTCATAAAATGTTTATTCTGTTCTCTTCAATATGATATTTCTTATACAGAAATAGTGCATCCTTGAGCAATTTGCCTATGAGATTTGTATTTGAGATTGATTTTGAACAGTATCTTAATTATTTTGCATATCGTGCACATTTGCTTTGATCTAATTACCTACATTGTGTACGAGTACCGTGACGGTGCAATATTTTTTAGTCATTTAAATGCAAATTCAAACAAACATGGATGTTTTTGTATATATCTTTATTTTCCTTTATTATGCAGGTAAGAAAAAAAAAAAGAAAACTTGAGAATATTATTATATCAAGATATAATTATCATACATGTTGGTAACAACGTATATCTAATACTCATATTATATAATTTGATTGCATAAGGAGCGACTTCGTACGAGTGAACTTAAAGTTTAGCTTTGTTCTATGACCTAATTCTTTTACCTTCTTTCACATTTGTTGTAAAAAATAGCTTCCTACGTTCCAAAATACTCTACAATGAATATGAAAAATAGTTAATGATTTAGACTACAAAGTTATTATCAAGTTTACAGAGAACAAGCCTGGAAGACGTTTTAAAAAATACTGTATATTGTAATACAGAAATCAACAACATTAATTAATACTATTATTAGCAAGAACAATATTGTGATAGCCTTCGTTAAAATGTTGTCTAAGAAGATAAGTATAATGAAAATTGCATCATATCAAATCAAATGAAAATCCTATATAAAAAAAAAACATAAAATAAAAGGGGGAAGGAAGAAATAACGAAATTTTGAAAAGATTAAAGAAAGGTCATTCGTTTCTGGGTCACGTTAAGTAACACGATAAGGCAGTCGGAAGCGTACAAATTTGATACAAGACAAGTGAACCATTTCAGTACAACATATCCATGTACATGAAGTAGACTTACCAGAATCAATCTTTATAACCCCCCGAAGGTTCGGGCATAGTGTTTGTCCTACATGTTTCTGTTAAACGTTTTCAGATTCAATATCATCATTTAAGAACAGATAGATTTGCAGCATGGACAAGACATGCACGTTCTGGATACTTAAACTTCGTCAGTGATCCTCAGTCTAAACAATGTTATATGACCAACGAGTTTGAAAATAATTATGCCCAACATAGCAGAACGGGGGGATATGATGCTACAGGACCCACGTTTTAGAAATTTCAAGAAATTTTGATACAGAAATTTTCGAATGCGTTGAGGAAATGATCAACCAAAGCTGATCGTACTTGGCTAGATGTGCCCTCGGGGACTCCTGGTCCACCAGCAGTGACACTCACCGAGTGGTATTTTTTATGTTAAACGTCTTCAAGTTCAATAGCATCACTTAAGAACGGATAAATTTGCAGCGTGGACCAGACATGCACGTTTCGGGTGTTAAACCCTCGTCAGTGATCCTCGATCTAAATAATTTAATATGACCAAAGAGTTTAAAATAATTATGTCCAAAAAAAAATGTGAAGAAAGACTCGGCAGAATGGGTGAGATATGATGCTTCAGGTCCCACGCTTTAGAATTTTCAAGAAATTTTTGATACAGAAATCTTCGAATGTGTTGAAGAAACGTGCAAACGAAGCTGATCGTACTTGACTACATGTTCCCTCGGGGACTCCTGGTCCACCAGCAGTGACACTCACTGTGTTTAGTTGTCTATTTATCAGCAAAAACTTTAACCTTGACAGTGAATTTTGAAAGTAATAGGGCTGTCATAATTCACATGCGTATTCCTAGGAACAAGACCTTTCTGTGGATATTAAAATTCTTACCTTATGACATTGACCTTTGATTTTGACCTAGTTCTGATAAACTTTATTCATGGCCATAATGTTAGAATGGTCAGTGATATGGCTTTCATATTTCAGATTTCTTTTCCTTGTGACAAGACTTTTTCATGGATCTTACAATATTTGACCTTGTGACTTTGACCTTAGAGTTTAATCTACTTTTTCCAAACTTTAATCTTGGAGAAAACTTAAATAATTGGGCTTTTACATTTCACATGCGTAGTCCTTGTGACAAGATCTATTCAAGAGAACAAAAAAAATCCCTTTGACCTTGACCTATCGTTTACGCTGTAGATATATTACTAACAAAGATGTCGACCCGGGTGTTTAACAAACACATTATTTTGCTATTTTTTTTCATTGTTTATCTTATCTCACATTGTTGGGATCTTTAGCAGACAGCTTCCGTGGTTCAACAAGCTACCACAGATACTTCAAAAAGTTCTCAAAACCGTAAGTACTGACTATAATCAAGAAAGAAACAATCCATTATCTAGAAGTATTACGGTATTGAAAGTTATTGTACGACAGCGGGCTGGGTTTTTCGTTGTCTTAACTTCCTACTATCATTAATTTGATAACACGGACACCAGAGGATATTGATTTACTTTGAGATTGTCTTTAAGCATAATTCAAACCGAATTTGAAATCTTAGAAAGTGGTTTCAATTTATATCAAATCATTAAAGCATATCTACATATAAGGAGGCTAACATCTTTCATATTTCAGATTTATCTCCCTTGTGACAAGACTTTTCCATGGATCTTAAAAGGTTTGACCTTATGACTTTGACCTTAGAGTTTGACCTACTTTGTCCAAAATTTAACGTTTGTGATCGACTAACTGAGGAAGTTCTACGGTCGATATGGAGCGACAGGTGTTGCATGCAAGCAGGAGATGCTGACTCTTCCTGGGCACCTGGTCTCACTCCCATATCGGGAGTTCGCTTTTTCATGTAGTGGAGGTTTTTGTTTGTTTGCTTTGGTTCCTGTTTTATCCTGATTGTGTGTGCCTTCTGAATAATCGATTGTGTGCTGTATATAGGGATATGGTCATTATCCATATTTGTCATCTGAGCACCATCCCTCCAATGCTATTTTAGTTATCGATTATATTTTACTCTGCTACTGAATCGACCCTACAGAAGGAGCCGCGCATTCTCTGCAAAGTAATTGCGCAAATTTAGAATTCAAAATATTAAACCAGAGGGCGCTACTGAAATAAATATTGGCCGTGCTCATGAATCACCGAGGATTTACTATCCGAAACACGTGTCTGGTGCATTAATATTGGTTTGAAATATTCTTCAAGAACGTAAAGAGTTGGAACATTTCTGTATTACGGAGCATGAAAGGGGGGATCTCCAACAAAACTCGGTTGAAGCACCCATAGCAAAAAAGCAAAACACCCCATGCAGAATAAACATTACAGTACCCATCAGTTATTCAGTCTCATAGTCGAGAAGGCAAAGCAAAATCATTAGATTTTACACAAGAACGGTTGCGAACCTCGGAATGAACAATATTCCGATGTGAGACCAGGTGCCCGGAGAGAGTCAGCGTCTCCTGATTGCATGCAACACCCGTCGCAACAGCATCTCCTGACTGCATGCAACACCCGTCGCAACAACGTCTCCTGATTGCATGCAACACCCGTCGCAAACACAGAGTAAAAACGCACAGCAAGAGACACAAAAAGGACAAGGAACACCAAAACACAACATAGAAACATCAAACACCAAAGGACTACACTTAAACCAACAAGACCATTGGGCAATCGGTACCTATTAAGGGTGGCCATCTGCTATGCCAGTATCAAATGGTATTGTTATATTTCCACTTAGCTAGGAGTTGAAATCGTAGAAAGTTGTTTTGACTTCTATTCAAAGTAAAGGTCTGAGGATCACGTGCACACATGCCTCCCACTTGTTCGGTTATCCAATGGTCTCCAAGAACGCACAAATATTGTGTATAATAGCCCACTCACTGTTATAAGATTAAGGCAGCATAACACATGGGCCCAAGTAAAATGATGGAAGTGTCCCGACTCGTTACTTTTTTGAACAACATTTCAAACCAATTTTAATGCACAAGACACGTGTTTCGGTTAGTAAATCCTCATCAGTGGTACTCCATGCCAAAGTTATTCAAAGACAACGCCAAAATCAATTTAGTAGTAACTCCTCTATTTTCTTTCTTTTTTTTTTAGTTTTGTTTATCTAGTTTGTAAAGAGTGCGCGGCTCCATATTTCCTGTAGCTAGGGTCAATTCAGTAGCACAATTAGATAAAATATATGACCGGATGATCATTGGAGGGATGGTGAAGGATGCTAACCTCCTTTAATTTCGATGATATCTTGGCATGAAATGGAAAATGCACGAAATAATAAAATGATATAGCATGTCAAATAGATAAAGGGTCAAAACAAAGCTAATTTCAGGCGACAGAGCTGAAAGGAAAGTAGGTTTAAAATACACTTGAAACGTTCAATCGCCAGCAATAGATATGAAAACATATAGGGTGTACAAAAAAAGAGAGTCCTCTAGAGCGAACAATCACGCGAGGAGTTCGGCTGACATTCAGAGAGGAAATTTATGACGTGCATTTAGCCCTTTGATTGCATTTTTGTGAATACTTATAATGAAATATTGTGTTTTATATTCTGTACATGTATGTATAGATATTTTCTTTTTTTCATTTTTCATAGACCATCCTTTTATGGATATGTAGGAGGGGTGACGTTTACTGTCGTTATAGTACTCATTATCATTCTTTTGATACTGTATAAAACCAAATGTTGTAAACGGTTTCGACGGAAGCCTGGGGAATATCAAAGTGAAACAAGTCAAAGGCCAACAGGTATTTTAGTTACATGTATATTATATTTATTAATTATGATACTCACTCAGTTTATTCTGTATTGAATAATTCTCCCTATTATGTTAAAAAGAAGGGTCCGATTGTTGCTATGTTCGGCACGTGAGGGACAGAATAATGAGTAATCGAGATTCACAGATGGGAAATTTGATAGTGTAAACAAAACTTTCATTTTTTTTTTTTTGCTGAGGGTACTGCAACCCAATCCCGTCGATTCCATATTCATTGGTTTTATTTATTTCTTACGGTAAATATTTTCTGTTTATAGTGTTAAAAGCTGCCAGCATTCTTCTACAATATCTTCAATGTAAAATGTCAAAAGGTATTTGTATCTCCACAGAGCTACATGTCCTCGCGGTTCCATCTGATCTGCCACCACCTTACAGTATGGAACCACCTACATATCTACCGTCACCACCTGCCTATTCATTGGAACCACCTGAAGACGACGCCAAGTGTGATGCGTCATTATCGTTACAAATGACGCCACCTCCGCCATATACAGCCAATGTTAGTTCCATCATGAGCACGTTCCAACCATCTTACGGGTGCCATTATTGTTACGTTTAATATTGTCGTTCTTACATGAAAACACAGCATGATAATACAAATATTGGTATTATCGAAACTAGAAATGGAGCTATATTACAGATAGCTGTTAACTCATCTTTATTTTTACAATAGATGTTATTACATTTTTTATATATTGCCATCTATATTTAATGATGACGCATTCGAATAATGTTACATTGTTTGATATTATTTTTTAGTTTATATGTTTACATCGATTAACTATGTGAATTTGACACAATCAACTTAACCATGCTTTCAAATTTGTTATTTTATTTCAATTTCTATATGCTTGTATTTTGTTAACACATGTTTATTTCTATAAATATTTTTTACACATGGAATGTGTGATTTTTTAGTTTCATCGGTAATTTTTTTCATTGAGTTTCATCGGTAATTTTTTTCATTGAGTTTCATCGGTAATTTTTTTCATTGAGTTTCATCGGTAATTTTTTCCATTGAGTTTCATTGTTATCTCATGAACAGCGATTGGTACATCTTCTCGGGTATACTTTTAGCTATATTACATCCACCAATCATCAAAACATCGAATTTGACACGATCGTACGATTTGATTTTCCGCACGGCCTACGTGACGGGCGTTGCTAGCAAATAGAAGATGCTTAATATCTCCGGGTACCTAATCTTATCTTCATTGGGGATTCACCTTTTTTGCTTCTAATCGCTGAACAGATTTGCAGCATGGACCAAACATGCACGTTTCGGGTACTTAATCCTCGTCAGTGATCTTCAATCTAACCAATGTAATATGGCCACAGAATGTGGAAGTTAGAATGTGTCCAAAAATGTACCGAAAGACATTGCAGGATGGGTGGGATATGATGCTACAGGACCCACGATTTAGAAATGTCAAGATATTTTCATAACAGAAAATTTCGAATGCGTTGAAGAAATGATCAATCGAAGTTGATCGAACTTGGCTAAATATGCCCTCTGGGACTCCTGGTCCACCAGCAGTGACACTCATCAAATGGTACAAATGTTAAACATCTTCAAATTTACTATGACAGTTACATTTTACAATTTGCAATTAATGTGGTATACAAACAAACATACTTACAGATAGGCAATGGTCAATCTGGTCCCTATGTGTTGTGCCAAGGATCATTACTCGGTACATGTAGATATACTATTAGCTAAGATGACCTAAGATCTGACGGGGATATTCACAGTGGCGAATTTAGAGGGGGGCCCAGGGGGCCCGGCCCCCCCCCCCTTTTTCACCCAAAGTTATTGATTCAGAGTACTCTTTTTATGCTTATTCTCTTTACTTTTGGGGAAATTTTCGGCTCGCTTCGCTCGCCGCACTAAATTTTTCATTTTAGTTGTTAATTTTTTCGTCTTCACTTTGTCTTCAACCTTCTTTAACATCGTGTTTGAACGGATTCATTTGTCATTAACAAAATATATACAAAATTCAAAATCAAATTGACACTTGAATAATTACCAAATGCTTCATTTTCATGGGTCGATCTAACCAGGTTGTGGAGCTGTAATGCCCTAATCCTCCCAACCTTCCCAAATTAGTCAAACAAAAATGGAGCATGGAAAATGAGAGAGAGATTGTATTCTTATGACAAAATGTAACCATCTATTCAAAAATTTTACGGCTCGCTCCGCTCGCCAATATAGAATAAAGTTGTTTATATACATGTACGGATGACTTAATTTAAAAACAAATGAAAACTTCATATCTTAAAAAAAAATTCCAGGCTCGCTACGCTCGCCAGTTTACCTATAAACTAAAGTAAATGAATCAACTCCCCTCCCCACCCAATTTCTTAATTAGATCAGTAGTCTTGAGGTTCACGTTTTTCGTCTCGACCTTTTTTTTTTTTCCGTGAAAAATTTTCTTCGAGCTGAAACCTTGGGCCCCCCTTTTATGAAATCCTAGATCCGCCACTGATTCATGGGCTAAGTTTGTCCATACATTTAAAATCTCCTACTTGCAGGGAATACAAAATACAGAGCTAGACTTCCCACATTTTGCTATATTCATGATTGATGGCAACTTTGTCTGATACTCACATACATGTATGTCTTCTCTATGTATTCATTTACATTGTTTTATTGTTTTGATGTGGGTGCCGCAACCGATTCTTGTTGGCGATCTCCTCCCATTGTCGGCGAATTATATTTCAGGCAGGGAAACAGCAATGTGTTCCTACACACGATCGAGCATTGGATTTTAAAAATACATGTATAGTATACTATTATGAGGTTAAGTTGCTTTATTAATGATTTATCAACGTGCAGTTGCTTCCTGAAAGTCTTTCAATTTCTTTTAAATATTGATGTCCCAAAAGACGATTATATGTTTGCTGTCAGTTTATTCGTTATTTTGAAATTGATGTTGTCGAACACATTGATGAATTTCTATCAGTATTAAAATGTGATCTGTGACAATAATTTCATTGACCTATAAGTCAGATAGTCTGGGATGTATCACTGGGTTGGGTGCACCCCCAGAATTAGGCCAGTTTTGGAGGATCAAGGGGGGGATCCTCCAAAACTGGCCTAATTTTGTACACAAAATCCAAAATCATAAATAAAATATACAAATAAACAACCTTAAGTTAATATTTTGCAAAGAAGTACAAGTGAATCATCAATTGAGATAAGCCAGGCAAATGAGCCTCGTATTGATGGATTTAAATTTTATCCGACATTTTGAATTATTTTTTTTTTTACATAATCACCTTCAGTATCTATACACTTTTGCTATCGGTGTTTAAGAGTCGTAATACCACTTTTAAAGAACTCCTTATCTTGACTGGTCATACTGCAAGTATGACGTCCAGGACAGCCAGCTACACATTTTTTTCTACATGCATATCTATGGTATTGCTTTATCCTAAAGCAGTCAAATCAATATGTACCCGAGTAAGTTTTTGAGCAACATGGGCGGATCCAGAAATTTTTTTCAGGGGGGGGTCCTAAAGTCCGAATTTTTTGAAGAGCAAAAAAAAAAAAAAAAAGGAAAGAAAAGAAAAAAAGAAAAAACGCAAGAAAGTAAAGATATTGATTGATAATTGTCAGTTCTGTCTTTAATTATTGATCAAACAGGTGACTGGAGAGCAATGGCGAGCTAACAGCTTAAAAACTTTTGAATTTTTTACATCATAGTGATTGATTAAATTGATCGTCAGTTCTAATATGTAAATACAACAAATGGCGAGCGATAGCGAGCCAGCGAATTTTTTTTTCCAAGAATTGGAATGAAATTCATTATTTGTGTCTTTATCAGTTTCTGTTCGTTTCCTTAGTGCCCTTGTTTATTGAACTAGGTGTAATGTATATTTGTTGTATATAGCATGTATAGGAAAGCGCAGCATCAAATGAAAATAACGTACATGTACAAGTATGTAATAAATTCTGGCGAGCGGAAGCGAGCAAGAAAATTTTTGAAATCCTGACGGCAAAATTATCAAAATGAAAGATTTCTAATACAAATTCATGACTTATTTTTCAAATACTATGACAACAAAAGGGGAATTGGGACTTAATCTTATGAAATATGCATATTAATAACAAAAATTTAGCAATGTTTCGAAAATTTCAGGGGGGTCTGGAACCCCCCCCCCCCGACCCCCCCTCTGGATCCGCGCTTGAGCAAAATGACTGTTTCTATAAAAATCACAATAATTTATGCAAAAAATCAATATTTTGACCCAAAAACATAGAGTTTAACTTTAAGTTCGAATTTCTAATCATCTCACTTTTAAAGAGTATAATGGATAGTAAATATTCTGATGTTTGAATCTTTTGTAGCAGAACTCATGTGATAATGACAATTTCTTTTTCCTATTTTCGGCGATTTTTCATTGAAAGATATGCACTTTCCCCAAAAATATCCATTCAGCAATAAACGTTTCGAGGAGTATTATTTTTTTTTCTAAAATAATGTAACAATCTGAGCTGATGTATACCATGTATCGTTTATGTCGGTTTCAAATATTATGTGATATGCAAATAGAGTTATCTCCCTGTAGTCGCAACCCTAACCTTAAGTGGATGCCAGAAATAGCTGCTTTCAGTTTTGGGAATAGATGAAAGTCTGATGAAGCAAGATCAGGTGAAAAAGGCGGACGCTCAATCAAATTAAGCCACAATCCAATCTAATTAAAATCAGATCTACTTCTTCTCTCTTGGAGAAACGTTTCTCCAAGAGAGAAGAAGTAGATCTGATTTTAATTAGATAGGCCACAATCATGAGTACTTTAACTTTTGGAGATATCTCTCTTCATTTGCAATAGAATAAGAATGCAATTTGAAATATCCTATGAAGGGAGATAAGACCATTTTGCGTCCCTGGAATGTTTTAATTTTGGGAATAAAATTTATAATCATTCTTGATGTATTGGAGATAGCAATTTTAAACAGCTTTAACGCTTTGGAAATTCCTATTTTAAACAGCATTGAGGCATTGGAAATAACAACTTCAAGCATCCATCATGCATTGGGAAAAACCATTACTAATGAATTGGAAATTACAATTTTAAACAGCATTGAGGCATTGGAAATAACAACTTCAAGCATCCATCATGCATTGGGAAAAACCATTATTAATGAATTAACAATTTTAAACATCCTTGATTGATTTTTAAACCATACCAAGTCTTTAATTTACATGACCGCGTGGCCTAATGGATAAGGCGTCCGACTTCGAATCGGAAGATTGCGAGTTCGAGTCTCGTCGTGGTCGATAATTTCTCTAATTTTTTAATGTCGCAATGCCCCTTCATTTAATTTCTTTGTTACAAAGTGAAAGCGCAATATTCATTCAGGATAAATCTCTCGGCAGATTTCTGTTCGTGAATTTCATCGAGTAAAATATCGTTCAAAAGATTTCGTTCGAGAATGTATACTTTCATTTACCACTTGGTAACTGGACAAGTAGATTGACTATTTACATTTAATCTGTTTATCCACACCATTTCCTACTAAAGTTAAAATGATCGGTCGAAGTCGAGACCAGTTACCCATTAGTCCAGTTAATTGATTTAGATTATATTAAATACATGTATTATAAATAATTTTAGATAAACTCATGTTGTAAAAGATTAGCTTTCTCTTACGAAGCTCTCTAGTCATCAATCTTGAAAAGTGTGAGTTACATTTCACCTCTGGGTAATCGGAAAAGTGGGAGGGTTGTGTGCACGTAATCCAGGATAACTACACCTTCTGTTATTTCTGTGGCAGATGGCCGTCCTAAGTCGGCACCGGTTGCCCATTGGTCTCGTTGGTTTATGTGTAGTCCCTTGTGTTTGATGTTTCTGTGTTGTGCGTTGACGTTCTTTGTCCCATTTGTGTCTTGCATTGGGTGTTTTGGAGTTTTGCTGTGGGTGCTGCAACCTGGTGTTGTTGGAGATCCTCTCCTTTGTTTTATTAACTACCTACTAATTAATCAGTGAAAATCTACTCTTACCCTATATTTAGTTGAATGTAATATGTCGTTATGATTTTAAATTTGTATTCATGGTAAGGCCATTTCTTGTTTTTAAATATAACTTAATGGACAGATACATATATTTCCCTGACATTGTCGCCATAGCACTTTCTATATAGACAAAACGTCAGACAGTGCATAAATTTTATATATTGTTTTCATTTTCATGCATAAACATCGACGGCGGGTGCGGCTAGCCAACAGGGGATGCTTACTCCTCCCGGGCACCTGGTCCCACCTCTAGTTTGCTAGGGGTCCGTCGATGCTAATTTTATGCTCTATTGTGAGTGCTGTTGAGATTATCGTCAGGATCTTCTTTAACTCATTTGTGTCACACTTATGCTCTTTGCCGTGTGGAGCTCGTAAAAAAGTTCCCCGCGAGGGGTTTGACAGTAAGTGTTTTGAATATATTTCCCTGACATTGTCGCCTCAGCACTTTCTACATAGACAAAACGTCAGACAGTGCATGCATTTTATATATTGTTTTCATGTTCATGCTTAAACATCGACGGCGGGTGCGGCTAGCCAACAGGGGATGCTTACTCCTCCCGGGCACCTGGTCCCACCTCTAGTTTGCTAGGGGTCCGTCGATGCTAATTCTGTGCTCTGTTGTGAATGCTGTTGACATTATCGTCAGGATCTTCTTTAACTCATTAATGGACAGATACATGTAAAATTTTGGACGGAAAAGGATCATATTGAGACAATATCACATAGAAAGAACTGACAAGACGATGGGATTACGTCATAGTCATGTTTTAATGTGCAATAGATTCTGTCGTGTTTACAACACAGAAAAGTTATTGCGAAATAGATTTATTGCGCAACGTGAACGAGGCATTAAACTTGCGCTTAATTTGTGAAATTTGCGATTTTTTAAATTATTATTATCATCATCAATTAGTAACTGTATGGTATACATATGATGGTTTGTATATTTTAAAAAGAGAAAAAAAAATACAGAAAAGAATGGACGATACACCTTTCACTCACACATTCACACACCAATAAAACGGTTATTTTACAAATTTAATTCAACCAGTTGTCCCAGGAAGATATAAATTGTTCATATCTGTTTTCTTTCTTTGCTTTGTCTTTTACACAATCTGTTAAATTTGTGATATTTTTCTGCAAGTGTAAATTTAATTGGAATATATGGAAATGTAGATCATTTTCTAGCTTTCTAATATTCAAACAGTGGCGGATCCAGCGCCTCCTTTGCCGGGCGGTCAAGGGGCGAATTTTGGCTATTTTTACTGATAAATGGCCAAATTATAGGTTTTTTTTTGTGGAAAATTTAGGTCAGTGCCGGGGGGGGGGGTTGCGGGCCTCCGCACCCCTCTGAATCCGCCACTGTCAAAATTTTCGTCGCTTTCAATCCAAAATTGTACTTTGTAAATAATATGCAGCATAATGTGTAAGTTTTTTGTTTACTTATTTGGTTCAGCCTGCAAAAGTGTCAAATGTCCAAACCTCCAAAGCATTTTTTTTCAACCAGCGCGACACGCCCATCTTTATTTAGGCTAGATAGCCTTGACACATTTCGATCACGTGACATATCGAAGTTACGGGAATACACACTCGGCTCCAAAAAGGCAAACAAACAAAGAGGTTAATATTGACAGGTATATTTTGAGCTTATCTACTGATATATTTTTCACGATTTATTACGCACGAAAGACTCTTTTTATATAATGCAACGTTACTGTGGATGTCTTGATTTATTTTGTATTAAATCAGAGTAAATTCGCACCAAACAAATTTATTTCTACATATTCAGATAGTCTTTAGCTCTCTCGCTTGCTAAGTAGAAACTATTTCAAATTTAACTTCCCACCAACAGGCACTAATTCTATGTCAATGTCATTCTCCCCCACTTGTACTTGAATATTCTCTTAGACCCTGTAATAGCGAGCGGAGCTCAGTTTTTGTTTATAAGTTAGATTTATTGAAAATATTTTTCGTAAATCAGGTAACGATAAAGCATCAACAAGGTGGCGTAACCACGGGAAATCCGACATTTCCGGTTTTAAACGAGACGTTTCGCTCTGATTGCTTTTCTCGTCTCGGGTGGTTTCGTACTGTCAGAAGTCGGAATATGTTTGTTTTTTCTTTTGTTCTTAAGTAATATATTTTCAGCTAGCCTTAACATTATTCTTAAAAAATAGAAATGAATTATAAAGAACCATATTTTTAAAGAACCATATTTTAAGCCCCCCCCCCCCCCTTAAAATGTTCATCTGCTGGTCTAGATCAATTTTACAAATGCTTCCGTGTTTCCACTCGCTTATACTACCTTTTTTTTGGCAATCATCTAACAGAACTAACTGTTTTGTAAGATCTGATAAGATCAACCATCATAGTCAAAATAAAAAAGAAGGATCTTTTTTATTTTATATAATCATATCTATTTTCTCTCCGCTCGTACAAAAAGGCTTTGCCTTGATTCATATTAGGTCTTGTATAGTGCACCCCCCCCCCCCCCCAAAAAAAAAAAAAAAAACCTCGAAGAATAGTTTTGCTTTGTATTTGTGCATATAGAATCATGTTGAGAAGAGCCAGACAAATAAATGACACAACATAAGTGATTAAATTGTCAGTGTAAAAAGGTGCACTTTTGGAAGGGGGGGGGGGGGGTGTATGTGGTTTATATGTAGGTGAGGGGCCGGGCACAAAACAAGTCCCAAGTCCTTGTGATCTGTATCTGTATATTTACTGGAATTTTGATCAAAGTCTATCCAGGGATGTGGATAAACTAACACAATTACAAATGCAATCAATAAAGGTTAGGATAACAGGTAATATGTAAATGCAAAATGCAAGTGAAATTTGGAAATTGCGAGTAGGAAATTTAAGACAGCGAAAAATTTGTGAGTGGCTTTTTTGCATCTTTACAATCTCTGGTCCGCCCATATTTATCTGGTATTTATAACATGATATTGATACTCGTTTGTAGGGGAGTATATAGGATTAGGAAACACCCTGTCTGTCTGTACTGGGTATGTCTGTCTGTCCGTCCGGACGTCCGTCCGGATAAGAAGTTCTGAAAGCAGATAACTCTTCAAGTATATGATGCTGGAACAGCAATTGCTTCAAGAGACTTGCTACTCAAATCACACACAAACATTTTGTCATTAAGAAGAGGAGTGTCATTGATAATGGCTGAATGCTGATGATTGCCACCCAGAATGTAGATTTTGTCATTAAAATGTATGGCAGCATGATAAGATATTAGGTGATAGAGCTCAAGTGAGCTATAGCCATAGCCAGGTGTCTAATGTCTGTTGTCATCTGTCATCCATCATTGACTGTTGTCTGTTGTAAACTTTTCACATTTTCAACTTAAGTCATCTTCTCAAGAATAAATAAAGGGATTTTGATGAAGCTTGGTAGGAATCATTGATTGAAGTACTCATTGTCCCCTCATTGTCATGCTCATTTTTGTACACTTAATATTTGATCTGTATTACATCGCCAAATTTGATTATTAGAGTGCACTGTGACTTTCACATTTGACCTTGGTTCAATCAATGCCATGAGAATCGAGATATCTTTTGATCCTTTGCATTAAGTCTGGAATATTGGAATCAATCCAAGCAGTGAAAAATTTTGCCAGGACAATATTTTCAAACCTGCAAGTACTGTGACCTTGTCCATTGCCATATGACCTTGGATCAAGGTCATGTCACATCCTTTGGTCCTAGGCAACAATGCTGTGAAATTTGAATCAGATCCATGAAGGCAGTGAAAATTGATGGTCCATATACAAATTTTCAACCCACATGTACCGGTAACCTTGTACTTTGACCTATGACCTTTGATCAAGGTCATGACACATCCTTGAGCCTTGAGCAACATTTCTTTGAAATATTATTCAAATTCATGTAAGCAGTGAAAGTTACATGTATAGTCCGGAGAATATTTTTCAATACAAAATGTACATACACAAGTATATCTGACCTTGACCTTTAACATGACGCATTCTTGGGTCCTGAGCAAAAATTCTGTGAAATATTATTTTAAAGATCCATGAAGCAGTGGAAAAATTATGGCTCATATAAGCCTTATTTTGATAGACAGACGGACAGGTGGACAGACAGCAAGGAAACCTACCGTTATTCTGTATTCATCTCCTATTTCACTGGTAGGAGGACTAATAACCACTCATTGGGAAAAACGAACAATCAGATCAGTCTGGAACTTCAATAAAAACATTGCCTCACAGTGGCATGTTCTATGTTACCAACAAAGTTTTAAGATAAAGTCCTCTATGCCCTTGACCCTTAACCTTGAAAACCATTGGCTTTTGTTTTCTCCTCTGACAGGGGAATATTTGTGGAAGGTTTGGTGGTCCTATGATGATTGCTTTGTCCACTGTGCTGTAGACAAGGACTTTAAGCCAAAGTCCAGTGACCTTGGCCTTGGGTCCATTCTCTTCTGTGGAAGTTTTAGTGATCCTATGATGATTGATTTGTCTCCTACTCTATTCACATGAATCCAGACACACACACAAAACACATGGATGCATAACGCAATCCTATATCCCTTCTGCAGCTGAGTTGTGATGGGAAAAAATCAAAACCTTACCTGAACCTTAATTCTCTCCACACTAGAAGGCGCATAAGTCACTCACTTCTTTCTGTGCCTTGCTGCTTCCTTAGCTGTATTCCAGCATACCCATCCTGCTGTGTTTTTTTTCTTTTTCCACTGTTCTTCGTGTGGCTTTTGGTCTTCCTCATGCTTGTGTGTTGTCAGCTTGGTTGTTAATATTTTGAAAAAGATGTGGAACAAATTGATGAATTTTATTAATATTGAAATATGTTACGTGACAATAATGTGACTGTCATTATGCAATATGCACATTTCAACAATAAACATGTCATAAGTGATATTCCAGACCGAAATATAGACATCCAAATTGTGTGGTTGCACTACACAGTATTGGCCATTGAAATTTGAGCGTTTTCAATGAAAGGCATGCAATAGTTGACGTTATTTTAATAATTTTATATTGCTCATACAATATAAAGCTACATATCAATAAAAAGTACTCTTATTGCTGATTACTTCTATAATTCTTGATTTCATCTGGACAAATCCTGTCAGTCAGACATGCTGCTCATATTTATAGCAGTACATTAGAAGATGACATAGAAATGGGGCATGACCCCTCAAAGTGACTCAAATTTGACATCCTTCTCAAATAATTTTCTTAATAAACTTTATATCTATTTGTTGTGTATTTCTTATTCTATAATATGTGCAATTTATTTGAATTTTCATCAGATGCAATTTGAGAAAGATGATGTCTAAATTTTCTTACCTAAATACATCACTCTTTTTCTTTACCCATGGCTAGTCACATGACCTCTTACTTTCACATCCGATCATACTATACCTATGAGGTATACAATGGAAATAATGGGCTTTTCTCAAGACAACAAGCTAATTATTCTTCCAAATATCAAAAATAGCAATCCAAGGAATGCTTGTGTCGCCTGCGAAGCGGTTTGATTATTATACTAGAAAGTGGATCAAAATTATTGGTATCAGTAGAAAAGTCTTGTCAAAAGAAATTCATTTGAAACATCAGACCTCTTAATTAAAAATTAAAAGATATTGTCATTCTCAAATTTTCAGTAAAGAGTGTCTATCATCTAGGTCAAGGTCACTACGTAAAAATTGGTAACAAAAAGGTCTCATCATAAGAAATATTAAAGACCTATCACCTACCAATTAAAAGATATATACAACCTTAGAAAAGAAGATCAAATAGCTACGTCAAGGTCTAAAGGTAGGAAATTATGGTATGTGTAGAATGGCATTGTTACAAGGAAAATACATGTGACATATCAAAGCCCTATCACCTACCAATCAAAAGATATAGCCAATATTACTTTTCTAGAAAAGTAGGTCAAATATCTACGTCAAGGTCACAAGGTCAAATATTATGGTTTGTGTAGAAAGGTCTTGTCACAAGGAATACACATGTGAAATACCAAAGCCCTATCACTTACCACTCGAAAGATACATCCATTCTTAATTTTTTTTTAAAAGTAGGTCAAATGTGTAGGTCAAGGTCAATAGGTAAAAGATTATGGTATGTGTAGGAAGGTCTTGTCACAAGGAATACACATGTGAAATATCAAAGCCCTATCACTTACCAATCAAAAGATATAGCGAATCTTATCTTTTTTTCAAAAGTAGGTCAAATATCTAGGTCAAGGTCACAAGGTCAAAAATTATGGTATGTGTTGAAAGGTCTTGCCACAAGGATTGCACATGTGAAATATCAAAGTCCTAACACTTACCAATCAAAAGATATATCCATTCTTAATTTTTTTGAAAAGTAGGTCAAATATGTAGGTCAAGGTCACTAGGTCAAAATTTATGGTGTATGTGTAGGAAGGTCTTGTCACAAGGAATACAAATGTGAAATATCAAAGCCCTATCACTTACCAATCAAAAGTTATGGGCTGTGACACCCAAAGTGTGACAGACAGACAGACGGACGGACGGACGGACGGACGGACGGACAGACGGACAACGGACAAAGTGATCCCTAAGTGTTGCTATGCTTCGCAGGCGACACAAAAATCATTGTTATTTCATTTATAAAGCTCACATAATGAAGCTGGACCCCTTCTGTCTCCTATTTAAAAATCATCCCTTGCCAAATTCCAAATGCATCACTGCAGATACTATGTAGTGTAACCTGTATGCATTAAGAGACAGGTCTTACTAGTGTCTAAAATATATGTATCTTTGTATTCCTGCCTATATCTGTGGTGTTCCATATCCTACTGAGCCTGTGGAATTCTCCTTTTGCCTTCTGTAGTCTATTCTTGATGTCTCTGTCTCCTACACCTTCTTTATCTATCATGGCACCCTAGTATATAATTTCGCTGACGTCTTCCACTGGCTCGTTGTTGACCATTATCTTATCTTCATTCCTAGTGAAGTCCGTCCTCAGTGTTTCACATTTCTATGCATTAAATTTCAGTCCAACTCTTGTTGTCTCATCTTCTATCATTCTCTTAATCCCGGACTTTGGAGGATAGCAACACTATGTCATCAGCAAAGTCGAAACCTTCCAATGTTGTAGTAAAGGTGTCATCCAAGGAAATAAAAACCTTCTTTGTATGATTAATCATTTAGCTCAATTTGAGTGACTTCCAATCCTTCAATAATTATGAATTTTGGATTTGGACACCTTTGACACACATAAAAATAACAGAAAAAAGGGGGGTCATGCATACCGTTTTCTCACAAATTCCACTTTTTTACATCACCCCTCTATCCATTTCGAAAATTTTACAAATTTCATCTATTTTTAAATCGATCTATAGATTGCATAAAAGACAAAAACAGGTTCAAAACTCAATTTATCCCGACTACAGGGAATGGTACATTGATTTCATGTGCTATTTTTAAATTTTCATTAGTTTTGACCAATGGTGTGACACCTTTTATTCTGCCCTGTTTAACAGTCAAAACTGAGGGGATTCCCCGCTAAAACGATTTCCTTGGATTACACCTATAGTCCTATAGTCCCATCCAATTCCTCTTCTCACTCCGGCAATTGTTTTCAAACTTTTCTTCATCACCCAGTTTATCACAAGAACCCCGACATCACGCGTCCTTGTTTCACGCCCGTCTTTCTCTGGAACCACTCTGATGTTTTATTTTCCTCTACTTACACCCAACCCCTCGTATATTGCATAGAGTCAAATGCTTTTTCAAAGTCGACGAAATGAGAGTATAAAAGTCAAAACAGTGATGATTTATTTTCTTTATGTGTCTTGAAAGCGACCAGGATCTTCTTTCTTGTGTCATTCTATTAGTTATAATAGCAGATATCCAGAAAGACAGTTGAATTGACAGCATACTTTGAACTTCAATGCATAAAGCTCCTTGATTTTATGTGGAGAAACGTTATGTACCGGTACCTTCTATGGGAGGGCGGACAGGGGGTACCTCTCTCCCCTCTCTCCCCCTCCCACCCCCTTACCTCCCTCCTCCTGCCCCTCCTTTTCATCCTTCCCTTACCTCCCCCCTCCCGCCCCTTCCCTTCTCCTTCTCTCCCTCCCTCCCTCCTCCCGCCTCCTCCCAACCCCTTCGTCCCCCCTCCCTTTCACCGTGTCCACCCCCTCTTCTATTATAAAGACAGGATCAAAATTATTTTCAGCATGTTGTAGCCGATATAGGTATCTTTTACGACAAGAGCTTTGATTGGTGCTATGGTCTGTCTTTGACCTGGTTGCCTTGGACTTTGACCTTCTTCAAAAATATTCTGGAATATATCTCATGAACCATCATCGATGTAGTTTTGTATGAATGGAACAAAAACTAATCATTATGAGCTTATAGGCTAAAAAAATTAGAAGAATGGAAGAAAACTAATTATCGTTTGCCTGTAATGTATTGTTTTGCAAGAGAAATCTCTCGTCGCGTAAACATATGATAGCTACGTATCCAGGCTAATTTCTTAGGATCAAGCTTAGGGATAGCAATAAAACATGTGTACATCTCAGTAAAGGAAGACAATAAAGAAAATCAACCAATATTTAGCACTTCTGTCTGGACATCGACTTTGGGTATTTGCATTTTGGCCATTGACAAGGATTAAATTCCTTTATCCTCGCCATCAGTACATACGCACGCACGCAATACACATTTTGTTATTACATCAAAAATGGTTATTTCGCAATTGCAACAACTGAGAAAAGTAAATACACAAGTCTGACGACACGATTATTGAACATAAGGAATTTAAAAATAAATGTAGACGTCTATGTATGTTTATAAGGTAAGACATAATTCACATTTTTCAAATAGAAAGTTTTTTTTGTTCATTTCCAATACCATGGATACCAGGTACATGACGTATAATATTCTGCTATTGACATGTAACTAAATGATCTTCACATTTGTTTATGGGAGGGGTCCAATTAAGCTTCACGCACAGAATTAAATTGGGTAGGGGTTTGGGTCAGATTCTCATGGAATTTGCCAAAATGGTTATTTTCTCGAATTTTGTGCAAATTCTCTCAAATTACTGGTAGCACACCTTTGGTCGGGCTGGTCCATACCCTCTGTTAAAAATAATTATATACCCGCACACGGAATTTCTCTGTTTTCAGATTGATCGAGTTTTCTAAAAATACTTTAACATTTTACATTGTTGTTGAAGGTATTCACCGCGACATCTGATCCAAACAGATTCTATAATAAGACAAGCCTATTTCGAAACACGGTCACCTGTTTATTTTGAAATTTTAACAGCATGTACCAGTATTAATGGTAAAGTGTCGCATATGAATAATGAATACTAGTAATAGTATTAACAGATAAAAACGTAGAAATTCATGTCCTTTGATACCAAAAAATGCATGTATGAATGTTAAACAAATATCAAAATGACTGATTTGGCGGTAGACAAGATTTAGGATTGGGAGGGTGGGGTTGTTCGCACATGTAAATCAGTGTATCTTGTGTATTTTACACATATTTGACAGTAGGGCGATGATACCCAGTACACAATGGTCACCAGAAATACGAAGTGTGTGGTACCAAAGATGTGCATATTATTGGGGGGGGGGGGGGGGTTGGCAGCATCAGAAGAACAATGGAGAGGTGAATGACTTGTTTACTAGCGATATGAATTGAGTAGTTATTTTGTACCAAAAAAAAAAAAAAAAGAAGAAAGGCACCGCGTTGGAAGTAGGGGCGTGGTATGGGGATAAGTTGTTAATACATATAGAATTGCAGATTAATAAGGTGACAGATGTGAATCTGTAGTAATCATTGGAAATAACGTCAGGATACAAAAATGTATTTGTTTGGAGCTTAGACATGTTTGAAAAGTGTAAGAATGAGGATGAAGATAATTGGGAATACTAGGAAACGTTATAAACCTATGAATTAAGAAAATGCTTCGCTGAATTTTCGAAGAATACAGATACTCTGTGAAGAATGGCTTAGCATTCATTGCTTAGCATGTACTTGCAAGAGAAATATTTAAATTCTGCAGATAGTTTACATCTCAAGTATGAATATAAGAAGGATCATGTCGCTTGTATGACCCATTGAAACTTTAAAGAAAATGCCATTGTAAAAGGGGTGGGGATTACAGGAAAATATCACAGAACAGGCAAATCTTCAAATGAGCTCTAATTGACAAGAACTACTGATTTGAAATAGAAATGTTTGTTTCTATCTTTGATTTTTAGCTCTACTGGTCTCAGACCAGTTGAGCTTATGCGAACACCCTTCGTCCGGCGTCCGTCTGTCCGTCTGTCTGACTGTCCGTCTGTCTGTAAACAATTCTTGTCCGGACAACTCCTCTGAAACTGTTAGAGATAGAAAGTTAATCCTTTTTGCATTTTACTTGGTCCATGGTCTAGTTGTGCACCTGACATTTAGTTTCAGGTCTTAGAAAATGGGCGTGTTCATTAAATTCTATGTAATCTTGTCCGGACAACTCTTCTGACATTATAAATGATAGAGACATAATTCTTTTTGCAATATGATGGGTCTGTGGTCTTGTTGTGCACCTGATATTTTGTTTGAGCCCCTGATCCCCAGGATCTTAGAAATGGGTGTGGTCATTTTCTCCTATATAACTCAATGTAATCTTGTGCTTGCAACTCCTCTGACACTATAAATGATGGAGACTTAATTCTTTTTGCAATATGATGGGTCTGTGGTCTAGTTGTGCACCTGATATTTTGTTTGAGCCCCTGACCCCCAGGGTCTTATAAGTGGGTGTGGTCATTTTCTCCTATATAACTCTATATAATCTTGTGCTCGCAACTCCTCTGACACTATAAATGATGGAGACTGAATTCTTATTGCAATATGATGGGTCTGTGGTCTTGTTGTGCACCTGATATTTTGTTTGAGCCCCTGACCCCCAGGGTCTTAGAAATGGGTGTGGCCATTTTCTCCTATGTAACTATGTAATCTTGTGCTCGCAACTCCTCTGACACTATAAATGATGAAGACTTAATTCTATTTGCAATATGATGGGTCTGTGGTCTAGTTTTGCACCTGATATTTTGTTTGAGCCCCTGACCCCCAGGGTCTTATAAATGGGTGTGGTCATTTTCTCCTATACAACTCTATGTAATCTTGTGCTCGCAACTCCTCTGACACTATAAATGATGGAGACTTAATTCTTTTTGCAATTTGATGGGTCTGTGGTATAGTTGTGCACCTGATATTTTGTTTGAGCCCCTGACCCCCAGGGTTTAATAAATGGGTGTGGTCATTTTTTCCTATATAACGCTATGTAATCTTGTGCTCTCAACTCCCCTGACACTATAAATCATGGAGACTTAATTCTTTATTCAATTTGATGGGTCTATGGTCTGGTTGTGCACCTGATATTTTGTTTTAGCCCCTGACCCCCAGGGTCTTAGAAATGGGTATGGTCATTTTCTCCTATATAACTATGTTATCTTGTGCTCACAACTCCTCTGACACTATAAATGATGGAGACTTAATTCTTTTTGCAATTTGATTGGTCTGTGATCTAGTTGTTCACCTGATATTTTGTTTGAGCCCCTGACCCCCATGGGTCTTAGAAATGGGTGTGGTCATTTTCTCCTATATAACTCTATGTAATCTTTTGCTCTCAACTCCTCTTACACTATAAATGATGGAGACTTAATTCTTTTTGCAATGTGATGGGTCTGTGTTCTGGTTGTGCACTTGATATTTTGTTTGAGCCCCTGACCCCCAGGATCATAGAAATGGGTGTGGTCATTTTCTCCTATATAACTCTATGTAATCTTGTGCTCGCAACTCCTCTGACACTATAAATGATGGAAACTAAATTCTTATTGCAATATGATGGGTCTGTGGTCTAGTTGTGCACCTGATATTTTGTTTTAGCCCTATACCCCCAGGGTCTTTGAAAATGGGTGTGGTAATTTTTTCCTATATAGTTGTGCTCTCTACTCGTTTAAAGCTATTAATGATTGGGAGTTAACTCTTTATCTAATATTATGGATCTGTAGTCTTGATGTGTCATTGATACTTCATTTGAGCTAGCAGCCCTTGGCCCCTAGGATCTTGGAAAATTGGTGTGGCATTCTTTTTTGAAATACTTTTTCTCGGATATTATGAATTATATGAGTGCTATTATAGTTTCAGTCTAATGGATATGTTGTTTTATCATGCTACTTATAATTTGTAAGAGCACTAGAGCTGCAACGAGTCTGGAACTTCTCGATTTGGTTCGATTTCGATTTTTTTGTCTCGATTCGGTTTTTTTCGGTTCGAGTTTTCCATGGATATTTAATATTTTTTCCTTTTGTTTGAAATATTGAATAGAAAATCTCATCTCAATCTAAAAATAAAAAAAGCATAAAATACCAAGTTCATGTGAAAGCACTGTATGATATATATGTTTATTTATCATGTGGAAATATGATTCAAGCCACCCCCCCCCCCCCCAACCCCCAACCCCCCCCCCCCCCCCCCCCCCCCCCCTCTTCCCTCTCTACACAGAACGGCCTTCTTGGGATGTAAATGCGATACTGTGTACAAAAGATATATGATAACTTACCAGTTTGCACAAAGTGGTGCATACATGTAGGTAAAATACATTAAAAGAGGCATATTATCAATTTAGGGCAGCACTCATGCGCTCGTTGAAAAGCGGTAAAAGTCGCCGGGTTGAATTTCCTCTGATCCTGTATTTTCTTACGAATTGCTAAGTAAATGCACTTGAAAGGTTAACTTTTTATTCTAAATCACCACCTAATACCATTATTATTGGGAATCCTGCGATAAGTGAATACTTAGAAGTTGAAATTAGAACGTTTTTCTGCATTATTTAGACTATTTGACTCAAATTGTTTCTGACCACTACGACTCACGATTCGAGTCGGAACTAAGAATCGCGATTCTCGGTGCACAGCGGTGAATCGTTGCAGCTCTAAAGAGCACCTGCCCCCTATGCTCTTGGTTTTAAAAAAAAGCAAGGAAATTGATGTTTTAGAAAAAAAAAAAAAACAACGAGGAGAGCTACAGTCTCGTCAGAGACTTCTGGTAAGGTGAACACTTGTAGTCTTTCAGAAATTTTTTCTTCATTTTCATGCATGTTGATCATAGTGTCTTCATATTTTATGTAATTTCAGACTGAGTGGCTGAGAGGACCTTTCAGAGCCCATACATAGGTGTGCACTGAAGAGCTAATCATAGTCTGTGGCTGACTCTAGATACACTTTGTGTAATTTTACGGTAAATTGAATATTAAAAAAAATTCTATAGATAACCAAATAATCTTGCATTTGTTTGTGTTTTATGGCTATTTACATGTCATTAAGCCGTTCCATCAGAAATTTTAATGAATTGAGTTCAGATCGTATATATCTGCTTTTTGTACTATATATGAAATTGATATAATATCATATTGCCAGTATGTAATAACTGTTACAATTATAAACACTTCAAATATTTCCCTGTGTGCAAAACACTTCAAATATTTCCCTGTGTGCTAAACACTCTAAATATTTCCCTGCATGCTAAACACTCTAAATATTTCCCTGTGTGCTAAAGTATTTCAGTAAGTTTATTGATTATAGCACTCCTTTCCTCAGATATCACATCCTGTTCCTAGAAATGAGAGTAACCAACAGGAAGATGGCAAACTAGGATTGACTGTGGAGGTAAGAAATGCTAAAAAACGAATCTCTCTTATTTTTAGCTCACCTCGACGAAGTTGAGATGAGCTTATGCTATAACCCCGGCGTCCGCGTCCGCGTCCGCGTCCCCGTCCCCGTCGTCGTCCCCGTCGTCGTCCCCGTCGTCGTCCCCGTCCGCGTCCGGTTAAAGTTTTTGGGGTAACTCAGTATCTGACAAAGTACTGATGCTACAGTAACCAAACTTGCACAAGTGATTCATCTTGGGATGCTGAGGTGAACCCATGCATCGGATGCAGCATCTGACCTACATTTTCCGGTTGAATGACTTTGTCAGTGTCTGGTTAAAGTTTTTGGGGTAGTTCAGTATCTGACAAAGTACTGATGCTACAGTAACCAAACTTTCACAAGTGATTCATCTTGGGATGCTGATGTGAACCCATGCATCGGATGCAGCATCTGACCTACATTTTCCGGTTGAATGACTTTGTCAGTGTCTGGTTAAAGTTTTTGGGGGTAGTTCAGTATATGACAAAGTACTCATGCTACAGTAACCAAACTTGAACAAGTGATTCATCTTGGGATGCTGAGGTGAACCCATGCATCGGATGCAGCATCTGACCTACATTTTCCGGTTGAATGACTTTGTCAATGTCTGGTTAAAGTTTTTGGGGTAGTTCAGTATCTGACAAAGTACTGATGCTACAGTAACCAAACTTGAACAAGGGATTCATCTTGGGAGGCTGAGGTGAACCCATGCATCGGATGCAGCATCTGACCTACTTTTTCCGCTTGAGTGATTTTGCCTTTAAAAGCCAATATTGAGCAAAGTATAAGTGCTACATGTACCAAACTTGCATATTGGATGTATCTTTGATCAAACTTTCATAAAGCGACCTTGACCTACTTTTTCCACTTGAGTGATTTTGCCTTTAAAGGCCAATATTAAGCAAAGTATAAGTGCTACATGTACCAAACTTGCATATTGGATGTATCTTTGATCAAACTTTCATAAAGCGACCTTGACCTACTTTTTCCACTTGAATGATTTTGCCTTTAAAGGCTAATTTTGAGCAAAGTAAAAGTGCTACATGTACCAAACTTGCATATTGGATGTATCTTTGATCAAATTTTCATAAAATGACCTTGACCTACTTTTTCCACTTGAGTGATTTTGCCTTTAAAGGCCAATATTGAGCAAAGTATAAGTGCTACATGTACCAAACTTGCATATTGGATGTATCTTTGATCAAACTTTCATAAAATGACCTTGACCTACTTTTTCCGCTTGAGTGATTTTGCCTTTAAAGGCCAATATTGAGCAAAGTATAAGTGCTACATATACCAAACTTGCATATTAGATGTATTTTTGATCAAACTTTCATGAAATGACCTTGACCTACTTTTTTCCACTTGAGTGATTTTCTTAATATACATGTACTTAGAGATATGTTTAAATTGAACTTTGCTGCCACGAGGTGAGCTTCGTAATCTTTGATTACACTATGTTTTAAAAATTCATTGATCATTATTCATCAATCATTTTAATTCTGAAACAACCAATTATCATGATAAAATTGTAGAGTTAATACATCACTTTGTATTGTTATAATTATTGTATGAATGCACCCTTTTGCTTGCAGATTCTTTGCAGTGTACTTTGTTGAAAATCCCCTTTCAATTGATTTGTATCTTTTGTGGTTTTTGCTTTGCCCTTATTTGAGTCCGTTTGTTTGTCTGTCAGCCTGTATGTCAGTTGTTCATTTTTCCTAATCTAAAGCTAATGCCCTTTTAAAAGGTAGAGAAATATTCAATATTGCACCTGAATAATAATAAGTTTCACACATTCAAATGCTTTGATCTTTCTTTTGACTTTCAAAAATTTTCAGCTTTGCTTGCTTGATTTTAAGGACTTTAAATTTTCTCATTTTAAAATTGATGTGGACTTTTCTACACATTTGAGATACTGAGCGAAAATCAGATTTATGACTCTGTGAATGGACATGAAATTTGGTTTGTCTAGTATTAAACAATCTGTCATAAAAGCTTTAACTTTGGATGTATAACTTTGACTTGTACATAGTATTAGTGATACAGCTTTCATATTTCACATGTTGAGTTATTGTCACAAAAACTCTCTGATGATATATGACCTGAACCTTATAATGTGACAAAAACTGAAAATGGGTACCAGTATGTTGGAACTCTCAATTCTTGTTAATTCTTGTATGAAAATTTGCAATGCTTGAATGTTTTTATTCTATGAATTATGAAGGCTTAATTATTACAACATTGATTCTGCTTTGCACAATGATGATTTCAGATTGATTCTAGACATTAATATATAGTCCTTTTTCCTGATTGTTTATAACCTGAACTTTATATGCATAGATACCAGACATCACATCATCTTGAATTATGACGTCATTATTTAATCGCACTGACTTAATGTGTTGGCATCACAATGAAAATATTGCCAAATTTTGTGATGTCTGATGTCTGTCTGCTCAATGAATCTACTTGAAAATCAGCTATTAGACTGTGGATACATACAATTTTCAAATTGCTCACTATGAATCAATCCAATGTTAACTCACTATGAATCAATCCAATGTTAACTCACTATGAATCAATCCAATGTTAACTCACTATGAGTCAATCCAACCTTAACTCACTATCAATCAAATTAAGACGGCTACTCATTACCAAATTTACAGAAAAATATCTGTGTTGACCGAGATCTTCAGACTGAGTTAGGTCTGAAGTCTGAAAGGTAATTTTATAGTTTAGTAGCATCTTACTTTCTTAAAGTTACGTAAATTTTACGAATTAAAGTGAAAGTAAGATGTAACATTGCTTCTAGCTTTGCTTTTACCTGTTCTTCAACTCCTCTTTATGTATTCAATATAACTCTGTTAGTCAATGGCCTATGTAACTACACCAATATCATACTCATTACACTTCAATAACATTCACTAATTAAAAAATTCTCGCAATTATATATATTATATATATGAAACATTTACTACTGCACTTTGCACTGTCCATGTGATTCAGAGCACACTGAATATTTGAGGACTGATATTCCTCCATGTTAGTATTTTTCATGGAAGGGTACCTCATGACCCTGTTTGGAAACTGATCATTGATATGACGTATTTATGTAAAAAAAAAAGTCCTAACAGAAATACCCTTGTCATATTTGATGCTATGTTGTACAAGTATTGCTTCTGTTGCCAACAATATGGAAATTCAGACATGACTTTGAAGTTGTTGAATGTATGCAAGTACTTTTAGAAAACACTCATTGTAAGTTGTCATATGTTTTTTTTATTCGTAGAATTTCTTGTGAGAAGATTCTTTGTTAGGCCACACCAAATTGATCTTTCGTTCATCCGATTTTCTGCATCTGTTTTTCTCTGATAACATTTTTTTCATTAAAAAAATTCCGCACTCTCTAATTTTGAGATCGAATTTTAATTTTTTTTGATGTGGGTGAAATTGAAATCGAAAGTAGAAAGCAACTTGGTTTGGCCTTACAACAATCAGAACACCTCGTCCCTTCTTCCTATGTCAGAAGAAAGTAAAGGTTAAGACATTCCGATTGGCCTTATAAATGAAATATAGACTGCATTGTACTGTGTCACTTAAAGCTTAAGAAAAGACTTTATTGTAATGTCACTTCATATTTGAGGAAATGATCAAAATGTTGAAATAAAATGATACGTTGAAACGTCTTTTACATTACATCTAGGTTTACATATAGGTCATAAAGGAGGCATGTCACATGACTGCCCGAGTAACTCCGAGCCCGGCATCGTTTAGTAAAAGATCTCAGCTTGATGACAAGTTTGTAGGCAAGTAGAGTGCTGGTGCTTTGACATTAACTTAGAGAAATGCCCTGTTATACTTATAGCTACTCTACATAGGCGTGAAGATAATAGCACTGCCATTCTGTATTGTTTATTATGTACAGTGTGATTGAATTATAGAAGTTTTACATAATTTTTTTATTGTATTTGATTTTGGAGATAAAAATTACTAACATTTCTTAAACGAGAATCTTTAATAAACAATGTCACTAAAATGTGTATTTGGTCAGTCGTCGTGTCTGGAAAAGAAAATTTTGTGATGAATTTACGTTTTGCCAGGAATTTGCTAGCATTCTTTCCTCATTCTTTTTGTGTCGCCTGCGAAGCACAGCGACACTTAGGGATCACTTTTTCTCCCACTGTGGACTGGGATATCCATGGAAACGCTGGGAAAAGATATCCTTGTCTTACCCCTATGGGGTAAGATATCATTTTCACGTGCCTTTTGACTGTAACGTCAATTGTGACATCACACGATTGCTGCGTTAGCCGATCAAAATATGAAAAAGAATACATAAAATCTCAATTTTGAGCGATTTTCAAACAGTGGGAGAAAAATGATCCATCCCCAGATGTGATCAGGGACACGGAAATCCAACCCTCGTGTCCAGGATTTGCTTTTGTCCACTACTCGGCAAGCCTCGTCGTGGTACAAGCAAATCCTGGACACTTGGGTTGGATTTCCTTGTCCCTGATCACATCTGGGGATAGATTCTATTAGTCCGTTGTCCGTCTGTCCGTCCGTCCGTCTGTCTGTCTGTCTGTCTGTCTGTCAGTCTGTCTGTCACACTTGGGTGTCACACCCCATAACTTTTGATTGTATTCCTTGTGAAAAAACCTTTCTACACATATCATTATTTTTGACCTTGTGACCTTGACCTAGATATTTGACCTACTTTTCTAAAAATCTAATATTGGCTATTTCTCTTGATTGGTTAGTGATAGGGCTTTGATATTTCACATGTGTATTCCTTGTGACAAGACCTTTCTACACATATCATAATTTTTGACCTTGTGATCTTGACCTAGGTATTTGACCTACTTTTCTAAAAATCTAATATTGGCTATATCTCTTGATTGGCAAGTGATAGTGCTTTGATATTTCACATGTGTAATCTTTGTAACAAGACCTTTCTATGCAAACCATAATTTTTGACCTCGTGACCTTGACCTAGATATTTGACCTACTTTTCAAAAAATCTAAGATTGGCTATATCTTTTGATTGGTAAGTGATAGGGCTTTGATATTTCACATGTGTATTTCTTGTGACAAGCCCTTTCTTCACATACTATATTTTTTGACATTATGACCTTGACCTAGATATTTGACCTACTTTTTAAAAAAATCCAAGATTGGCTTTATCTTTTGATTGGCAAGTGATAAGGCTTTGATATTTCTCTTGTGTATTCCTTTTGACAATACCTTTCTACACATACCATAATTTTAACCTTGTGACCTTGACCTAGATATTTGACCTACTTTTCAAAAAAATTAAGATTTTCTATATCTTTTGATTGGTAAGTGATGGGGCTTTGATATTTCATATGTGTATTCCTTTTTGTGACAAGGCCTTTCTACATATATCATAACTTTTGACCTCATGACCTTGACCTAGATATTTGACCTACTTTTCAAAAAATCTTAGATGGGCTATTTCTTTTGATTGCTGAGTGATAGGCTTTGATATTTCACATGTGCATTCCATGTGACAAGACCTTTCTTCACATACCATCATTTTTTACCTCGTACACTTGCCCTATATATTTGACCTACTTTTCAACAAATCTAAGATTGGCTATATCTTTTGAGTGGTAAGTGATAGGGCTTTGATATTTCACATTTGTATTCCTTATGAAAAGACCTTTCTAAACATTCCACTATTTTTGACCTAGTGACCTTGCCCTTGATATTTGACCTATTTTCAATAAAAAAAAATCCGCTTCGCAGGCGACACAAGCATTCCTTGGATTGCTATTTTGATTTATACAGGACTTCAACATGTGCTTTCCTTACTAGTATGTAATCCTTTTTACAGCTGACGTTTCTCGTTCGATATTATTGGCAACATATATAGATAATTTTACTATACCTTGTAACCTGTATGCTTAGATATAAAATCTTGAAAAATACATTCCCTCCTACTCATCAAAATAAAGTTTGCACCAAGTATCAAGGAATCATGGTTTCAGTTTCATTCAATCAAAAGACTTTTCTATGGTTAAGTTATCAATTATCAAAAATAGGAGTGGTTTTCAAAATACATTTTACATGAATCGTGTATTTAAACTGTTTTCACAGAGGATTTTAAAAAGTAAATTTTAGTAAAAACTGCAGGCTGTTTTGGTAACAGATTTATTATGGTCATACTGGTATGCTTTCTGTGTTTAATGGGTTGTTGGGAAAGAGCAGATGTTGCCAAAATCTGAGAAATATTAATATTGTAATAGAAGTATCTAAATTTCATAGCTTAAGCACAGGCATACAGCTATCATAAGACAATTATACATTTATCTATAAATATTCATATGTAATAATTTTATCCAAGATACGCTAGAACTTTGCACTTTATGGACCTTCATGTATTCTACTGTCACAGGTTTTACTAAACAGTTACTAATTAAGTATTTATCTTTCACTGTCTTTGTTAATGTAACATTGAACTCTTAAAGTCTGAAACCTTAAAGTTTGAATATCGATGAAAAACATTATTCTGCATCAATTCAATACTTAAAATTATACTGCATATCAATTTGATACTTTCATCAACATTCTAGAATTCAATTAAAAAAGAAATAAATACATGTAATGTAATACATGTATATTGATAAAGAATTGTATGGTGATTTTTAAATTATTCATGCAGTTTCTTTAGTTTATGAATTTGTTTTTGGAAAATTAATGTTCATTTTCCTTTATTTGGAAAAAAACAATTATTTTAGATCATTCAAGAGATGTGTATTGATAATAAAAGTATTGTAAATGAAATTTAGAATTCTACAACCTGCATTGTTTCGATTGAAATAAAAATCTAGATGGATCATACAGAATATTAAGTACATGCGCTTTACTTATTCCAGCTCTTTATTTGTTACAGAAGTTTCTTTTGAAACCTCCACATTGAATTCAGAGGGATCAATACCTTTGATGGACGGTGATCTGTCACACGGCACATACAAATCTGTCGTCAGTGTTCCTCCGCCTGCCAAACAGAACGGAATGGAAATGACGAACTTACTAGATAATAGGTCTGAAAATGGAGGTATTCCTGATGGGGAGTTTGATTCTGAAGCCCATATACGGCGGTCCGAGACCGCGGACATGCTCAATCTGACACTACATCAGGTATCTATAAATAGCCATGCAATACAGTTGTCTGTCTGTCCATTTGTTTGTTTTTGTCAAAGTAAATTTGATGAATTCTTATTTTTTCTCTATTCTTAAAACTGATTTTAACACTATATGAGAAAAGATTAATATTTTTTTCAACCATGTATGATGTCCAAGTAATTTTATGTGTTGTTCATAAAGGGAGTAATTTGTGAAGATTGCTAGTAAAATGACATGGTCTTTTTACCTTATATACATAACTTACTTAAAAAAGATAAATATATTTATTTTGTCATGTAATAAAGATTTATTCATGTCTGATTTGCTATTTATTAATGTAGAGTGCAAGAAATGGGGATGCCAGAAGCACAGAGATTTTAGTTCGAAACATAACCAGTAATAAACGGAAGAAGGTGAACCAAAGAGACGAGGAAGGAGTTACCCCCCTTCATTACGCTGCTCGATATAATCATCTAGCTGTTGTGAAGATACTTGTGGAAAATGAAGCTTGTAAGTACGCTTTAAAGCTCTACTAGATTCATGTTACATTATGAAATTACATACATTTTATATTTGTAATTACGAGAAAGGATAGAAAAAAATTTCTGTTTAGAGATACATGTAAAAGAAAGTGAATAGTTGAGATATGAGACGAATTATAATCGTAAATCATGCAAAATCTCTATTCAGATGTGCACGCTACGGATGAAGACTTACTGACCCCGTTACATTATGCTGCACGATACAAGAGAGAGCGACAAAGACGTGGATCTGATGCTAACCTAGAGGATCAAGATCAGGTAAACATTAGGGGGTCTTATCAATGATCACAAGGGGGGTCATATCAAAGGTCAAACAACTGATACTTGTTTATGTTATGAAAAGTGTCTACAGGGTCTTGTTCAATTTTGTAGCAGTGCAGCATCTTTGTGAAGGTGATGAAAGGATTTTTTGTGCAAATGGATTCCCCCTCCCCCCCCCCCCCCCCTCCTTTTTTAGCTCACCTGAGCCAAAGGCTCTAGTGAGCTATTGTCATAGCGATCCGTCCGGCGTCCGTCGTCCGTCGTGTGTCGTCTGTCGTCTGTCGTGTGTCGTCTGTCGTCTGTCTGTCGTAAACTTTTCACATTTTCGACTTCTTCTCAAGAATGGCTAAAGGGATTTTGATGAAACTTGGTATGTATAAAGTACTAATGGTCCCCTACAAGTGTTGTTGTTTTTTGTCCGGATCCCTCAACAGGTGGCGCCACCACAGGCAAAAGTAGGTCACGGGGGGTACCCTCCTTTGACAAACTTCTTCTTCAGAACGGAAGCACGTATCGACAAACCGAAAGCATCAGGATGATCTAGAGAGATGTCTTAAGAAGTGTTGTTATTTTTGGTTCCACTCCGAACTCAAATTTTTGACGCTTTTTTGACGTCTCTTCGGACTTAGTCAGAAATGCTAATTTTTGCACTATTTCTTTAAATAACTCAATAAGTGTATGATTTTACACACTCATTTACTGCATATTTATCATATCTAACTTACTTTTTTTCTTAGATTGTCATGAAACTTGGTAGGTATGAGGTACTCATGGTTCCCTACAAGTGAAAGAATTTTGTCAAGATATCCTCATTTGGATTTTTACGGAAAAACATTTATAGATACAATGTAGGTTTTCCATGCCCAATGAACCCAAGAGTAGTGGTTCAAACCCCGGCAGGACCCCACTTTTGCAGGTTTTTTTTTCTCCTTTTTTATATTTATTGTTAGAATAGAAAGTGTGAAAGAATTCTGTCAAAATATCAACTTTTAGATTTAAACAGACAAGCTAGTTTGGCTTTGTGTACTTATTTTCGTACGTCGAAATAACTCAGGCACACATGCAATCAAATATATATAACTCTGAATTTATTTTTGAGATGTTGACTTTTTCCATACATGCATATTATATAACAATTTCCCTATATAATGATTATTTTCTCCGCTTTATTTTTGTATCTATGGTAAACAAAGTCGCCATATATCTTGTGTTACAGATTTGATTGGTTAATTCCTCCACGCCCATTTAATAGTCACGGTGGGTAATCTCGCAACGCAGAACACTAGGTTTATCTAAAATTTCGTGTATTACAAATTATTTTTCACAAAAAGGGGAATGTGATGCAGTGTAAGGATGCCTTAGATACGAGTTTTATCGAAAGTAAGAGAGGTAATATCCTTTTATAAAGCCGAAAAACTATCGGCATGATTGGTGTAGATGAAAGTGAAAGTAGAACGCCGATCGTGTTTGTGCATTATAAAAAGCTATAATATCCACCTTATTTTGGATACAACTCATAGTTAGGGCGTTGTTACACTGCATCACATTTCCCTTTTTGTAATAAATTATCTATTTTGCGCAAAAATATTGAAAAATAAATTGTTCTGCGTTGCGAGATTACCCACCATGTTAGTACTGTACAAGTGATACATTTCAGGAGATTAATAGATGATCTATCGTGCAAACAAAATAGTACTGCCGGTATTTAATAGATTTTATTTAAGGAGGCTCAATAATCGTTTGACGTCATCAGATATCGAGTGCAGTACTTTTATATGTGGCCTTTTTTAGTTTTCGGCCTTCAAACTCCTCCATAATTCGCTTGTTTCTTGACGGATTCCGACATGTTTGGTATCGATGGAAACAGAAAATTACCATCTACAATCTGAGTGTAATAAATATTTAGTCAAATGTATCGATTGATTTATATATACAAAAATATCCCGTAAGTGAGACACCCTGGCTAACGCCGTAAACGTATCGTTTTTAGAACGTCATCGGCGGAACTGTTGCCTATGAACAAATACTTAATTTCATGATAAAACAAGATATTTCTTGGAGATTTTAGCGATATTATAGATAAGATATTTCAAGTTTGGTTTCTCTAATAATCTTTGGTTTAAAGAATTTTTCTTCAATTTTGTCAACTTTCGTACTTTGCAACAAGATGTTATCGAATAAAGTTTCCCTATTTGAAAAATTTAAGCGAATGAATTTTAGTTTTAACCCTGCTTTGTTCAAAGATATATCCATTTCACAGATAACTGCACGCATTATCGAGAACGAGGGAGGGGATTGACGTCCACTTATTGACCTTGAACGTCAAAATGTTTAAAAACACTTCCGTTTACTTTAGTTCTATTTCTCTTATATATATTTCCGTATCTCTAAATAGGATGATGGAATCAGATATGAAATTTTGAACAAAACATTTTTTAAAGCTTTGACCCTAACTTGAACTTTATTTGACAAAACTCATTTAACTGACACTAACAAAACATGAAAGGTGAGTTTATAAAAGAAAAGGTCGAATAACGCTTAGCCAAGCACATGTTACTCTCCTCTTCTTGTTTATTTTTTCGACAAATCATTTGTAAACTTGTTTATTCTTATTTAATTTCGATGATAAATGATAATTGTGTAAGTATTCTTAATTCCTTGTATCAGAATTTGAAACTTTCACTGAATGTTGGGAAAGAATAATCTCGACTAGGAGTATCTGATTTCTAGCTCGCCTGAGCTATAGTCATATAGCGCGCCGTCCGTCCGTCCGTCCGTCGTCTGTCGTCCGTCCGGCATAAACCAAGTAGATTTTTACAATATAGAAACGAGGTAAAACGGAATGTCTTGTACTTTTGTTGAACGATTAGAGTCTGATCTTGAAAAATATGTCAATTATAACAGTTTTAACAAATATTTCCATCGTTATAATGTCAACTAAGGGAACAGGGCATTTATTTTGACTTGTTGCAAATTGTTACAAAATCGTTACTATGACAACCAAATATTTTAAATCAGAATGAACGATAACATGTACTTTTTTATATTTCTTTTCGAAGGACAGAGTTTGTCGTTGAGAAATATGTAAAAGAAAATAACTTCTGACAAAGACTTCTGATCACTTTGATGTCAAATAAGGCTCCCGAGTCCTTTTTTTTTAGATTCTCATTTTGGGGTGGGGGTACCCAAAGTGTACTTTTCTGGAACAGTTTTAGCTATTTCACTCTTTGAAATCATTATCTATAAAGAAATATACATATTTGATGATATTATCGTGAAAATGATCACAAGAATGGTTTCAGTCTGGAATCATTATCAATATATCATGGTTTTATCTATCAAAATTCATTGTTTTGCGACATATCTCGGGGTTAGTTTACATATGTATATTCAGAGGACCACTGGTCAGTCAAATGGTCGATGATATGTCATCTTAATAACAAATATAAATCATCAGATATCAATGTTAAATAAACAGAATATTTTTTTCTCCTCTGACAAAGAATTCTTGGATTATTGAGCCACCTTAATGTGCATATACTGGGAACACTTTCATGCTTGTTATTATTCATGTACTTGGAACAATTCCATACTTGTCATCATTTATAAACTTAGCTCGAATTTCCTTTGTCTTAGACTCTCTTAGATGAATTGTATACGGACTGATTTCTTGAAGAAACATCTAATGAGTTATCCCTTCCCGAGGATTTTGAGAATGTATAGGACATTTGATATATCTGAAATTCTTGAAAACAAATGAGTAATTTCTTCCCGAGGATTTTGAGAATGTATAGGACATTTGATATATCTGAAATTCTTGAAAACAAATAATTCAGTTCAGAGTTCTTGAAATCTTTCAATGAAATGTTGGACCACAGGAAGCTGTTGTTTTAAAAGAGGAAATAAATTATGATTCACAACCTTAAGCCACTGTGTTCGACATCTTGTATGTATACAACATTTCTAAAGACGAACACAAGAGGCTTTAAATTGAAGGTCGTGAATAATAAAACATTTTCTCTCATAAAACGACAGGTTCCTGTGGTCAGACATTTGGGAATTTTTATCTGTCCAAATAATAGATAGAACATGAGTTTTTATCGGACCAAATGATTTTTTATCAGCAAATCCGATGCAGCTGATACTTTTCATGAACTCTGTCAGCTAATAATTTGTCCATGTAACAGTCCTATCATGAGGCGAAACATAGTTAACAGTAAATAACGATGTGGTAGGTCTGCTAGTTGGACAAGCTTTACAGTATCATGGGCCTATTAATTTGTTTCCCTAGAAGCAGCATACACCAGAGTATTAAGTTTATTTCATTGTTTTATTCTTTTTGTCTGTTTCTTCATCACTTGCTGCACATTAATGTGGAATTTTACAAAATGATTTTTTTGATGTTGAATAATTGAACTATACACTAGCTGGGCATATGACTTTGGATCACATTATCCGTCTATTCAAATCAGTAAAAAAGATAATGTTTTGAAATGTTACTATTTCTTCTTGTTTGTACTTTTAAAGGCTGTAAAAAAAAAAATCTTGTCTGCATCCGGCAAAAATCTTTTTAGAAAGAATGTAGGCTCAAATCGTGATACTGGCACTATCAATTTTACGTCTTATTCAATGTCAGTATGTCAATTAGAGCACCCATGGGTATCAGGTGAGCATTGTGCCCTCCTGGGGCTCTTGTATCTGTAAATTTAAGAATTTTATATGAAATCAGAAGAAAAAACACTCTGTAACTTGAACCCATTCAGTGTTGTGAATTGATTTCATCAGTATATGCAGTTCTATTTGCTTGTTTTCCTAATCTCATTGTGACTGCAAATTGTATATCTTCATTACTGAGGTTAGAACAGTTTTAAACTTTTGTAACAGACTGTAATTAACTTCTTGCATACTTTTATGTAGAGGCAGCATGTTTGTTTGAATTTTAAGGAAGTCCTAATTAGCATAGGTTTATAGAGGTATACATGTAGGTTCATGGTAGGGAAAGTTGTATAGTCATTTAGACTTGAAGAAATATTCATGCCAATGTTGTTATTTTGATGTTTCAAGAGGCGCGGACCAAAGTCTGCTATTTCTGGAAAAACTTCAGAAATGCACATTCAGCTCTCCCCGATGCCCCCTATCAGTTCTGCTAAAAAGAGAAGGGGGAAGAGTGCAGTAAGTCTGTTTGAGAAGGTCTTGAATAACACACAAAACACGTGTGTTATGACCAATGCAGATTACTTGATGTGTTTAATTAATGTTGCACAAAAATGTTCAGAAATTAAGGCTGTTTTATTTCCTCATTTAGTGCTACCATGAATACCACACCATGAATACATTTACCATGAATTAGTGTGTGACTGATGGAATTAAGTCATCTCAAATGAGGAAGTGCTTTATTACTTCATTCTGTAGAAGGAAAGGATATCTAATGCAGTAATTTATTTTTTCAGACATATTTTACACGTATTAAAAAAAATAAGAAGTAATTATCATGATTATAGATAATGCAGACTTATCATCAAGGGAATTATTATTGCACCTTTCACTTTTACCTTTATCACAATGATTCACAGATGCAGAGCTATTTTCACTTTGTCATTGCCATGTTTCAGTTACACTGTCATTGGTATCTTGCACAGACATCTTTGTTTCAGTCATTATAAGTACATACACCCAGTTTATGATTACATTATGTACTAGCACATCTGGATTTGAACAATATTTTGCCATAGGAGGCTTGAGTTCACCTTATCTCTTTATACATTAAAATTTTTAAATTATCTTTAAACACACAATACACTGTTTAACTTTATCCAGTGACAACCTCCAACATTCAACATAAGACTAACTGTACATAATATATGTAATAATGATCCCCTTTATACCAAATCATACAAAAACAATATGATTATCTCTTCATTACTTCTGTGGAAAAATGGTCGGGTGGGGTTGTCGTGCCCTTGAAATCTGGATTACCACACCACTTTTCCATAAAAGTAATGAAGAGATAATCATATTGTTTTATATGGTTATGAATAGGGGGGGGGGGGGGGGGGGGGGGAGTCATCATTACATATTTTGCGTAAAGTTAGTCTGATGTTGAATGCTGGAAGTTGTCAAGGCGACAGAAATTTAATTCTTAGTTTTACGGATCCGCCGACCCCAATTTTACAACAATTGGAAAAAAAGAAAATGAACTGATTGTATATTTTTTTCTTCCGCTCATCCGAATTACTGTTTATTACTTTACATTTTCACTTACTCTTTATCGTGCAGTGTTTTAGAGAATGCGGCCTTGAAAACAAACTGAATTAAGATTGTGATCGTGGCACAAAACATGAAATGTTGAAATTTACCGATTTTTATTTTTATTTTATTCCCTCCTCCGACCCTATTTTGAAAAAATAAAATCCGTAAAACTAAAAATTAAATTTTTGTCGCCCAATGGATAAAGTAAAACAGAGTATTGTGTGTTGTTTCCTAAACATAAACAAAGGTTTTCACTTATAATGAAGGATTGAGATAGTATTACTAAATATATTCATCCAACTTTATAATTTCCTTCTTTTTAGGAATTGATTGAAGTGGAACAGGTACACAGTCCAATTTTAAGCATGTGCTTCTAAAATTGTATTACATTTGTACTAGAGAATCTTAAGTTACATGTGTAGTACTGTAAAATTGCATGGAAAAAAATCGATGTTATAGATAAATATATTTTGGGATAAGATGCTATGTTATTGAGAAAAAAGTTAGTATTGAAGCTATAAAACATCAAATAATCCTTTTATCATCTAGCGTAGACTTTTATTTTCAAATTATTCCGTCTTTTCTATATACAGAGTTACTTCCCTTTTGTAATGATGTCAAAGATAAACCAATGATAATGTGGTGATGTCACATATCGTAACATTCTGCAGAAACCGGTATAAAATTCAGTGATGACATGCTTCAAATATGACTTTTCTGTAGAATTTCATTATGTCATATGCATTTATGTTAGATACAGACCCTAATGGGAAGTAACTCTATATATCCAAAGGTTTTATTACAAAAAAAAACAAATTTCAGCATGTGTAAGAAATTTTTATACCCCCACCATAAAATGATGGGGGTATATAGTGATGCACATGTGTCATTTTTGTTACACCATCATGTATTATTTGATTATTTTAAGATGATGGTATTTTAGATAGAGGAGGACATAATAGATAATGAAGAGGTAGTTTTTGCATGTTTTATGAGGCTATTTGCAAGCTTAAGACTTTGATCGTTGGCTGTCGTCATTCCTGGAATTAAAACCTGTTTTTTTTCCATCTTGCTATTTTTCCCATTTACCATTTTGAAGCTTTGCGACATCTTTTTCCATTTTGCCATCTTTCATTTTCTTTTCATTGCTCTAAATCATTTCTTCATACTGGTATTACATTGACTTTCTGTATGCTTTGTTTCATTTAATTGATTTACTATATTACTATGACTATCATAAATTAGTTGTTTGGTACAATGTATATTACAAAGCAAAGAGAGTCGTGTGTAAGATTGGTTCATCCACTTATCAGTTCTTATATTTACTGTTTATCAATAGTATGACCTTCATGCAGCATGATGATGCTTAAGGACTTTAAAATTTATTGGTAAATTGCAATTTGGTTTTCCTCTCCGATTTTAATATTAAAATGACCTTGACCATCAGTATTCAATTTAGACTTCTAAAGTATTTCTCATTTATGACATTTATGTTCATTGTGAAGTGCATAATAAAAACACAAATATTTATACATTTAGGAAATGATTTTCAGTGCTATAACCCAAGTAGTAATCCATTCAATGTGTACATGTACCCCTCTCTAATTTTAATACATTTCAGATACGATATAAATGGCTGTTTGAATCTTCAAAATTTTATTATTTTTTACCTATACAAATATGCATGTTTTATTTACTCTCTGAAAATTTAAGGTCTTGCAAGGCTTGCATATTAAGATTGCTAAGGAATGCATTGATATAACTTTTTAGAAAGTTTTTCTATTTTTACAATTTTCATTATTAACATATTGTTCTGAAAAATTTTGGGGTTTTTTTTTTCACATTTTAGGGAAAAAATTATGTCTATCAACCAGTACAATATATAATGCAGCAAAATATTAAAGGAAAATAAATACCTGCAGCAAATAGATTTTGGGTAGTTTTAGAAAATTCAATCCCAATTTCTCTTTATTTTTCCTTAAATGTTACTACTATATTAAACTAATGTCAGGGTTACATATCATGTTATATTCTTCTTCATTGTTCATTTCTATCTGATATTTTATGATTCATAATGTAATAGACGATTTTTCACATTACCGCAGTTGACTTGTATTTTACACATCCGAAGACCCGACATGACAACATTTGATATAACTTTTATCTGTGACGTCATATCTGGATCATGACGTCACAAAGAGAAATAACGTCAAAAGTAGTGATGTCGGGTCTTGGAGTGTCTAAAATGCAAGTCTTATTGGGAGTGTGTTATTGGCCAGTTAGAGGTGTCCTTTTCTGCAGACATTGTTTTTAAATGTAGTTATTGTTTTTGTGCATTTTGGTGCAAATTTAAAGCTGTTTTCAAAATGTGTGTAGTAGTGTGACATTGTATTATTTTATATCTGATTATAGCAAGAGAATGAGGGAATGCCCAATTCAAAGTCCACAGATAGACTAGGTTTATCTGACCCGGTCGTAGACTACCTTATACAACAAGGGGCCAACATAAACGAGGAGGATAAGTATGGATTAACTCCCTTACATTATGCCGCTATGAGGGGGAATGAACTGGCAACCAAACAGTTACTGAGTTATAGGAATCTAAAAATAGAGGTAAGCTAAGCTTCTTTAAAACATGACCTCAGATTAGAATAAATTGCTCGTTATGAATGACAACATCTTAAAGAGGATGAATGCTGCATTAATTAGATACTCAGTTGATTTATATCTGATATACGGTATAACCAGAAATTTTCGCGAGCATCAAATTTCACAATTTTATGGTAAAATAGGATGTCTTTATTTTCGTGAGTACAATATTTTGTGATTCCTTTATTACAAACATATGTATACATATGATTGGTGTGTTTTGTACCTTTTGTTATTGAAGTTTTACGTATTTCTATCACAAGAATACAATCAATGAACTTCTCTTCACATTTAATCGGGAAAAGTGAAGGATGACACATGTAAAATAAAATCAAAATGTAGCTAATATACCAATTTATATTATACCATGCCAAACACAACTTTTCTCAAGAATATTTTTTTGCGATTTCAAATCACTCGTGAATATAGCGAAAATTAGTATCTCACGAAAATTTCTGGTTATACGGTATACTGTAGTGGCTGATTTTCATATTTCTTTGAAAAAAAAGTCTAAAATAACATTGTTTGACATTAATATTATTACATTGACTATGACAATATTACAACAATTTTGAATACAAAGTGACAATGAGTTATAGTCAACACTGTCTACAGAGATTAATCTACAAGGACCCGATGAAATTTGGCCAATGGGTCCCAAGCCATAACAATGGGTCCCAGCAAAAGTTAATGCGTCCCAAGTACTGTAAACAATCTTTTTTTCGCGGCATCTTAAGTTCGCGAATACAAGTGCGACTAGATCGCGGCATTTTATGTCCACTAGAACTTTATGTTTAAGGAAAAAAAAAGAAAGAAATAAAACGTCTATCTCCCAAACTTCAATCTAACAGTCAAATTTGCCGAATTATGTAATAAAATTGATTGTTTATCTAGTTGCTTTATTTACGCAAGCGATGATTCGTACTTTTGTATACCATATACGGTATACGAAGACGGAACTTAGGTGAGAAGAAAATTTAACTATTTCAATTGAATGATTCAAAATGTCTTGCAAGGTTTATCGTCATGATCATGGAAGAATTTTTATAAATATATTGTATACATACATGTATTACATTTGAAACCGAATGATAAGAAGTTAGAGTCGCATCGGAACTGCATATAACTTTTACATTGAAAAATGTTTCCGCAACGATTTCTCGTACAATACCACGGACATGATCAAACTATTGTTAGGTTTAAAAGAGTGGTCATTTGGGTCAAAATATGTCAGATCGATTATAAACACCAGACTTTTACAGCTAATACACTTTCTCGACTTTGAAAGTTTTATGTAAACTTGAACTAAAATAGACGCATTATACGAAAGTGAGTAATGCGTACGGTGGACGCAGCGATCGGAAATCAATGGGTCCTGGTCGATTATTATGCGTCAGAGACGCAGGACGCAGAGGTAGATTAATCCCTGCTGTCTATTCTCACTATGTAAAAAGCTATCAATCAAACCTTGTAAAATGAAAACTTTGTATTACAGGCAGAGGACAAACAGGGTATGCGAGCCTTACATATGGCAGCCACTCATAACCAAGTGGAAATTATTGAGCTACTAATAGAATCCAATGCTGAACTGCGATGTAAGGATAATGAAGATTTAACACCCCTTCACTGTGCGGCAGGGGAGGGAAATATCGTAATTGTACAGAAACTGTTCGAAGCTGCAGCCAAGCAGGATGGATGGGTCACAATATCTAATGTGAGTTCAAAGAAGATGAAAAAGAATGATAGAAACATTATAATTTCAGAATTTTTGCATAGGATCCATGGGTATGTACTAGTAGTATTTTATATCTGCAGCCTGTTTCGCAAAAAAACCCACGATAAACTTCAGGAATTATTGTAACTTTTGACTGATTAGTTCTTCCGAAAAATTAAACATTGTGATGTTATGTTTCTGAACTTATATTTCGTCCATAGAAATAATACTAGAAAACAAAACAATCAAAATGTAAAAATTGTAGTATCTTTCATGTAATGACGGAAGTTACAAAAGTTCCTAAAATTCTAGAATTGTTGTGAATCTGGGCGCAGATGCTTTTCTCCTACAATCTAGGTGAGAAAAAAAAATTAAGAAAATTTTTATTCTGGTCTCTTTTATGGAGAATTCTCATTATTAAATCTTTTACACCAATATTGTATACGTGTTTCACTTTTTCTGTTTATAAAGAATAACATTGCAGTCAAATGTGTTATTAGCTCTACTGGTCAAAGACCAGTCGAGCTTATGCGATACCATGTTGTCCGGCGTCCGTCTGTCTGTCTGTCTGTCTGTCTGTTAACAATTTTTTGTGAGCGCAACTCCTCTGAAACCATAAATGATAAAAAGCTAATTCTTTTTGTGTTTAGTTTGGTCCATGGTCTAGTTGTGCACCTGATATTTTGTTTGAGCCTCTGACCCCTGGGGTCTTGGAAATTGGGTGTGGTCATTTTCTCCTATATACATGTAAGTCTATGTAATCTAGTGAACACCAATTCTCAGAAAGTATAATTGATAGAAAAATAATTGTTTTTGCAATATAATCTGATCCAGTTGTGCACCTGATATTTTGTTTGAGCCTCTGACCCCCAGGGTCTTGGAAATTGGGTGTGGTCATTTTCTCCTATATAAGTCTATGTAATCTAGTGAACACCAATTCTCAGAAAGTATAATTGATAGAAAAATAATTGTTTTTGCAATATAATCAGTCTCTGCTCCAGTTGTGCACCTGGTATTTTCTTTGAGCCTCTTACCCCCAGGGTCTTCGAAAATGGGTGTGGTCATTTTCTCCTATATAAGTCTATGTAATCTAGTGAACACCAATTCTCAGAAAGTATAATTGATAGAGAAATAATTCTTTTTGCAATACAATTAGGCTCTGGTCTAGTTGTACACCTGATATTTTGTTTGAGCCTCTGACACCCAGGGTTTTCGAAAATGGGCGTGGCTTTTTGCTCCTATACTAGTCTATGTAATCTAGTGAACATATATTCTCAGAAAGTATAATTGATAGAGAAATAATTCTTTTTGCAATATAATCAGTCTCTGGTCTCGTTGTGCACCTTATATTTTGTTTGAGCCTCTGACCCCAGGGTCTTCAAAAATGGGTGTGGCCATTTGCTACTATACTAGAATATGTAATGAATTGAACAAAAATTCTCAAGAAGTATAATTGATAGAGAAATAATTCTTTTCGCAATATAATCAGTCTCTGGTCCAGTTGTGCACCTGATATTTTGTTTGAGCCTCTGGCCCAAGGGTCTTCAAAAATGGGTGTGGTCATTTTCTCCTGTACCAAAAAAGTGAATAGTCTATGTAATCTAGTGAACACCAATTCTCAGAAAGTATAATTGATCAGTTGACAGAGAAATAATTCTTTTTGCAATATGATCAGTCTCTGGTCCAGTCGTGCACCTGATATTTTGTTTGAGCCCCTGATCCCCAGGGTCTTGGAAATGGGTGTGGTCATTTTCTCCTATATAAAAGTATGTTACCTTGTGAACATCAATTCTGAGAATGTGTAATTCATGTAATTGATGGAGAGATAATTCTTTTTGCATTATAATCAGTCTCTTGTCTATGTGTGTACCTGCTATTTTGTTTCAGCCTCTGAACCCCAGAGTCTTGGAAATAGGTGTGGTCATTTTCTCCTATAAAACTCCATGAATCTAGTGAACACCATTTCTCAGAAACTATAGTTGATACTGCATAGAGATATTTCTTTTTCCATTTCCATGAGTCTGTGGTTTAATTGTGTGCCTGAGATGCTGTTTAAGACTGGCCTGTCTTTGAAAATGGGTGTGGTAATTTTCTCCCAGTATATAAGTCTTTGTAATCTTGTGAACACCAGATCTCAGAAAGTATAATTCATTGAGAGTAAATTCTTTTTGCGTTGTTATGTGTCTGGGTGTAGATGTGCATCTGATATTTTGTATGAGCCCCTGTCTCCCAGGGTTGGAAAATGAATGTCAATTTAGTGAATTTAACAAACAGCCAGTAGAGCTTCAGTCTCATCAGAGACTTCTGGTATTACTATTCAGATGGTGACGGACAGAGACTGTGATCAGAATACTTGTTTACACTTGGCTGTTGAGAACGGACATTTTGATGTGGTCAAGGCTTGTCTTGAGAAGAGAGCTGACGTAAACACACCCTCTGCTAATTACATGCATCCCCTCCATCTGGCTGCTAAGGCCGGTGATCTTAACTGTGTGCGTATCCTGATCCAGCACAGAGCCAGGATTGATGCACTGAATGATGAAATGGCCACACCACTTCACATCGCGGCAGCTCATGACCATAAAGAAGTTGTGGAATTCTTGGTAGAAAGGTACTTATTCCATTTTATATATTCTAATAGATTCTTTTATTGTTTGTAGAATTCATCAGGTTTTCTGGAACATGTATTTTCATCGGTATGTTTCTCGTAATATTCACAACTCCTTGAAATGTTTTGACCAACGTTATGCCAAATCTGTACTCTCAAAGACTTCAAAGATGAATTGCTCGGACAGAGATTGAAGATTTTCAAAGTCTTTGACTTGTTGTAGGTTACAAATTCTTCACTCATGGTCAAGATTTCCCTGTAATTTTGGAATATAATTCTGTAACTCTGCCATCATTACTTTTACACATTTGATTTTTTTTAGGAGAGCCCCATTAGAGAAGAAGGACAAGGATAACTACACACCGTTACTGATGGCGGCTTACACTGGTAATGCTGATGTCCTGGATCTCCTACTGAAAAAAGGGGCAGATTACGAGGCAGTCGATAAAAACGATAAAACTGCCATATACTTAGCTGCAGAAGAAGACAAAGTGGACGCTATAAAGGTAAGATGTCAATAGGTTTAAACTGCAGTGCTATTAACTCATGAGTATTGTTAACTCATGAGTGTAAGAATGAGTTGTTACATGAATTATGTAGTAATGTCCTCAGAATGGATACGACATTTTGAAAATGAGCAAAAAAGGAGTGTATAAATGAATTTGCAGAAAGGACTTCAATAAACATGAAATGTAATAGAAAGATAAATGATAAAAGTTTATGGATTTATGCTGGACAGTTTGTTTTGAAAATAGTTCACTTCAGCTTAGGAAAAATAAAAGTACATAATTCAGATTGGTAAAGTATGTCACTGTATTTTTGACAGGATGAAAAGCTGCTTTTACATTTTGCTTGGAATTGTCAATTTTACTATAGACTTGTAACTTGGAAATGCTGTTTACAGGTGATGCTGAGTTATCCTGAGGTACGGAAGCTGATGGACATCGGTGATCGCTATGACAACCATCCTCTACATGTAGCTGCTCAGGATGGTTACGGAGCAGTGGTCAAGGTATGTGAAGAAAAATCAGTTATCACATGGAAATTCACATGGTATACATGCGCTAAGTAGATCTAGGCTATGACAACCATCCTCTACATGTAGCTGCTCAGGATGGTTACCTAGCTGTGGTCAAGGTAAGATATACATAGGTGATCGCTATGACAACCATCCTCTACATGTAGCTGCTCAGGATGGTTACCTTTCAGTGGTCAAGATAAGATATACATAGGTGATTGCTATGACAACCATCCTCTACATGTAGCTGCTCAGGATGGTTACCTAGCTGTGGTCAAGGTAAGATATACAAAGGTGATCGCTATGACAACCATCCTCTACATGTAGCTGCTCAGGATGGTTACCTTTCAGTGGTCAAGATAAGATATACATAGGTGATTGCTATGACAACCATCCTCTACATGTAGCTGCTCAGGATGGTTACCTAGCTGTGGTCAAGGTAAGATATACATAGGTGATCGCTATGACAACCATCCTCTACATGTAGCTGCTCAGGATGGTTACCTTTCAGTGGTCAAGATAAGATATACATAGGTGATCGCTATGACAACCATCCTCTACATGTAGCTGCTCAGGATGGTTACCTTTCAGTGGTCAAGATAAGATATACATAGGTGATCGCTATGACAACCATCCTCTACATGTAGCTGCTCAGGATGGTTACCTAGCTGTGGTCAAGGTAAGATATACATACAGTGATGATTCGTTTGTCCGGATGATTTCTCAGGGAACAAATGTGCATAGTGCAAAAATGATCCGATAATCCGGAAATCTGCATTCCGGATCCGGATGGTAGTTTTCGAGAACAGACGTGCCGATCATATGTTAATTTGTCCCGTTAGTCTGGACAATATAAGCAACTACGGAAATATTTTATAGCAATTAATTTTTACCTGGAGAAATCTACATGGACATGTTTTTATAATAATTGATTTTTACCTGGAGAAATTTACCTGCAAACCGGCAGGTTAATTAGGTAATCGGATACGCAGTACTAGTCACGGTTCGGGGTACATGTACCTACGTTGATATCAAATCTATGCATTAAATGACTTTAAAATTGTTCGCTTCTTGGGTCACTTTCTTAATTCTTTTCGTGACATTTTTCATCTAGTAGTGTTCAATGATGCACGCCCTAAAATCATGTCAAATTAAAGTTGAAATTTTTATTTTGATGTTTGTATCACGATGAAAATGAAAGTGAACTGATTGTTATATTTAGCTTGGATATTGAGGGTTTTTTTTAGCTCACCTGAGCCAAAGGCTCAAAGTGAGCTATTGTCATACCGGATTGTCCGTCGTCTGTCCGTCTGTCGTCCGTCCGTCCATCCGTTAACTTTTCACATTTTCATCTTCTCCTCTGAAACCGCTTGGAGGATTTTGATGAAACTTGGTATGCATGAAGTACTAAAGGTCCTCTACCAAGTTTGTTCATTTTGGCTCGATCCCTTCAGGGGTGGATCCAGGGCGGGGTCAAATAGGCCCCGGAGGGTACCCCTCTTCAAAAATCTTCTTCTCCAGTTCCACTGAATGGATTGAAAAACTAATTGCATCTATGTGATCTAGAAGGATGTATGATTCAAGTTTGTTCATTTCGTTAAAATCCGATAACTAATTTTTGACGCGTTTTTGACTTTTTTTCGGACTTAGTCAGAAATGCACATTTTTGCACTTTTTCTTTAAATAACTCAATAAGTGTATGATTTTACACACTCATTTACTACATATTTATCATATTTAACTTACTTAATGCTTTGATATGTATTTTATGCTTAAATTTTATTTTTTTGATTTTTTATGAATTTTTTTTTTATGTAAAAAGGAAGGGGGGGGGGGGGGGTGATTTTCATACATTTTCTGCTTCTTTTCTATAACCACTCTTCAGATTGTCATGACAATTTGTAGGTATGAGGTACTCATGCATGGTACCCTACAAGTGAAAGAATTTTGTCAAGATATCCACTTTTGGATTTTTAAGGAATATTTTTTAAGATTGTACATAGGTATAATGTATGTTTTCTTACCAAAATAGGAGAAAAATTCTCAAATAGCACCGGGTTATACACATTGATACTACTTTTAAATGAAGAAATTTTATTTGAATCACAAAAAAAAAAAATGCCGTAAAGATTAAAAGTACACAACTTTTTTAATATTTTTTCAAAGCCATGCACCTGGTTCCGGACCGGAATTATTCGAATTTTATGATCTGAGGACCCATTTTCAGGTAGCACCCCTGTATTGATTTTTACTATGTATTTCATTGTACGTTTTCTCACTATATCTTGTTTTACGAAGAAGTACGGGGTGAAAGACAACATTCATTTTGTAGACTAATATTCCATCTCCCATTTATTAAAAAAATCAGCATAGGTTATGTACCTGTTAAGAGATTTCTGCAGAACAACACAGGGGTATGTTTACATCATGATTACAAGAATGACAAGCGTGTTTCGCACTCTGTGTATAAATTCCGTACATCGATTAGCTGGGGCATATAGGTTATCAAATATGCTCTTAATTTAAAATGTAAATATTTATTTTTTCCGTGCATGCATGTTTCAAAACAATTTTTGTGTCTAAATTACACTTTTCTCTGTTTTAATTGTGTATCAATGGTAAACAAAGACGCCATGTTTCTTGTGTTACAAATTTGATTGGTACAATACCTCCCCGCCCCCTTTCAAACGTATTCTTCCACACATGTAGATGTCTCACACACTTTAAAACTATATTCAAAATTTTATTTCATCTATCTAGTAAACAATCACGGGAAGACAATTCAAGATAAACATTGTGTGTATTTTCCACCAATTGTTGAAAATAATAAGAAAATAATCGGAACTATTTGACAGGACAATTACCTAGATATGCATTAATTCATCTTCGTCCCCAAGGCGCATCGTATTCCGCTAGGCGCTTCATTGCAATACAAACCGCAAAGCAGTACTGCGATATATTTCAGGAGATACAGTGCAAACGGAATAGATTTTTATACTTGGAACACTTTCATAATGGTTATCATTCATGTACTTGGAACACTTGCATATACTTGTTATCATGTATAAAGTTTGCTCGAATTTCCTCTGTCTTAGACTCTCTTAGATGAAGTAATTTACGGACTGATTTCTTGAAGAAACGTCTAATGAGTAATCTCTTCCTCTGGATTTTGAGAAAGCATAGGACATTTAATATCTGAAATTCTTGAAAATGAATAATTCCGATGATGAGGTAAAACAATTAGTTAACAGTAAATAACGATGTCGTAGGTCTGCTAGTTGGACAAGCTTAACAATTTCATGGGCCTTTTAATTTGTTTCAAACTGCGAAACCTTAGAGAGAAACCACTTGAGTTGTTGAACAGCGTATGCTGAAATGCGACGCTCCTTCTCGCCTGTTGAAATATGCATAGGCAAGAAGCGTCGCATTTCAGCATATTTACTGAAAATTATTTGTTCAAGTGGCTTCACTGGGTCATGAGGTTTGATACAACATACACTGCTTTTTTGGAAAACAAACTGGCACAATTTCTGCACAACTCACTTGAATTGATGAATATTGGATCAAAACGATTTTAACTGTACGTTTCATGTATTTGAGATGAAATCAATACTATTCAAAAGCATAATTCATAGATTTCAGTGAATAAAGGCAAAACCGAAAAATCTTTGTTTTTTATGCCCCTGGAATAAAAGATTCGGGAGCATAAAGTTTTTGGCCTGTCCGTCTGTCTGTTTGTCTGTCTGTTTTCCGAAAAACTTTAACATTGGGCATAACTTTTAAATGGAAGCTGGTGATAGAGGTTTCATATTTCACATGTGTATTTACCAAAATTTTTGACCTCATGACCATAACCTTGACCTTTCACGTACTTCTCAAAAACTTTAACATTGGGCATAACTTTTGAATGGTTATAGTGATAGGGCTTTCATATTGTACATGTGTATTCCTTGTGACAAGATCTTTCCATTGATACCAATATTACGCTGACCCTGACCTCTCACATACTTAACAGAAAATGGCGTTTATACTAACAAAGATGCCGCCGGGGGCATTCTCGTTTCACAAACACAGGCTTTATAATTTCTGGCATGCTAGCTATCAATAATGAAAGGTTTTGTGTTCAATTTTAAAAAAACTTAATTTGTGAAATCATTTCATTGTTTTATTCTTTTTCTGCTGCACATTAATGTGAAATTTTACAATATGATTTTATTTTTGATGTTGCATAATTGAACTATACTAGCTGGGCATATGACGTTGGACCACTTTATCCGGTTTTTTTTTCAAATCAGTAAAAAAGTTATTGTTTTGAAATGTGACTATTTTTTCTTTTTTGTACTTTTAAAGGTTGTCTGAAAAAAACACTTCTCTGCATCCGGCAAAAATCTTTTTAGAAAGGTTGTGGGCTAAAATCCTGGTACTGGCACTATCAGTATTCAATGTCAGTATGTCAATTAGAGCGTGCATGGGTATCAGGTGAGCGTTGTGCCCCCTGGGGCTCTTGTTTAATTAGAATAGAATCGAAAATGGCCGTCAACTGCTCGACAGACGACAATTTCAGTATAATTTATCAGGAAAAAAAATGGTAAGTTTCGGTAGGTATTGGTAAACATTGGCGCCCGCGGAACCCCAAACTTTAGATAAAATTTATTTTTATTTTAAATAATAAAGTAACGTTTTATCCCCCCCCCCCCCCCCCACCACCAAAAGAAATCTGATTGAGCGTAAAAAACGGAGGCTTCCCTTTACTTTTGTTTGATCCTAATTCTTGTGTATTTTGTTCTATTCTGTTCTAATTATTAAGTAATAAATCTATATGTACATGTACCTTTGTTTTCAATGATGAGAAAAGTATTGACTTCCAGACGATCTTACCAATACAAGAAAGCGAAGACATATTCCTGGGGCCCCCTTCCCTTTTTCTAGTTTTTAGAGCTCATGTTTTAAAGACATATCTAGAGATTTAGTAATCCATTTTTAAAGAAATAAACATTTTTTAAATCAAATTATCTATGATGAGAAAATATTTGTTAACTAGACAATTTAATCGTACAAACACATGCAGAAAAAAAGGCCGACCCTCCCCCCTTTCCTGCTCAAGTTGTGATATTTTTTATATGATTCAGTAATCCGGAAAATTCATTAATCCGGACGAATTCCTTGGGAACCAATTTGTCCGGATTAATGAATCATCACTGTACATAGGTGATATCTATGACAACCATCCTGGTTGCTCAGGACGGTTACCAAGCTGTGGTCAATATAAGATATACAGTGAAACCTGTCTAAACCGGTACCTGTCTAATCCGATAACCTGTCTATTCCGATAGAATTTTGTGATCCCAAAGAATTTTCTATCTTTTCCTATATAGAATAACCTGTGTAAACCGAACACTGCCTACTCCGAATACAGATACACATTTTTGGTCCCAGTGACATTTTATACATGTATTTTACACTGTCTAAACCGATATGCTAAAACGACACCTATCTTAACCAACTCATGTTTTGATTAATTATCACCCCAAGCTGATCAATTAAAACTTATAATAGCTCAATGGACTCCATTTCTCTTATTAGACATTTTTCACCGAGTCTAGACTGACACTTGACGAAGCACAGAGGATGATTTTTTAAAAGGGGTGAACTCAAAATAAGCTTTTGTCATTTTTAAAAATCTCGGGCAATGTATATGATTGTGTGTATGGTATTGAAACTCTCGTGGACTGAATGATGTTGAATTTACTCAACATGTCTTTAACATGTCGCATAACTGCTCGATAACATGTTCGACTTTTGCTCAGAAATGCAATGCATATTCGACAATATAGTATGATGTAATAAGTAAAGAAGTGAGAATACTCGTGAAACTAAAGCAAATAAAGAATACTTTCTTAAAAAAACAAAACAAAACAAAACAAAATCAGCAAACAAAACATATGCTTTTTACATTATTCATCTCCCCTTTTTATGGTTTATTTTTATTCATTAAGTTTATTTCGTTTTTTTTTTTTTTTTTTGAAAAATTAAATTTTTTAAAAGATTCCTATATAAGTTCGATAGATTATGCATGTGCAATAAATAAAACATATTGTGTTTAATTTCTCGCGATTGCGGTGCAATTTCAGTTGATAATGCATACATGTAGAGTAATTTTCAAGGGGGGGGGGGTACCAGGCTAGCTATAAAAAGAAAAAATACACGTATATGCAAAAATATCAAATCTAAGTATTTTTGTGAATGAGGTTCTGATCTTCCGAAAGGCCTAATCCCTCTTTTATATCCGCCATTATTACTTTTATTTCAATTCTTTTTTACGATAAGGCCATACCTGCTCCTTTTTTCCTTTGTTAAGCATCGAGGCAAGCAAACTATCCGCAAAAAAAGAGAGATGTGGATTTCAAACGAAAACGTAAGAAATATCCAAGAGAGGAAGCAAAGAAAACTGCGCAAATGATCCTTTTGTGTCATTTTTGGTTAATTGTCAGATTACCAAACATTTTGTGTGACTAAATACCCACAATGAATTGATAGACCTGTCTAAACAACTGTCTTGAAAAAATTATAGTTAGTGTAAAATATTGAAATTGACTGTTTATTAATTTATTTTATATGCAAACAATACATCAATAATCTTCCCGCCCTCTGACGCTAAAAAAACTTAACTGTTGTGGTCTAACAAGCAGAATCAATAGAAGAGTATCTTTGGGATAAGGAGTTTCGAAAACTCACTCTCCTGTCTAGAGCAGTTTTAGAGAATTCTTTTTCTTATCTAATTTACGATTATCTTATTTACTAACATTAATAAAGTGATATTACAACCTCCCTCCCCCTCCCACCTTCTTACCCCCCCCCCTTCTCTCCATCTTTATCATCCTTCCCTTACATCCCTCTCCCATCCCTTCCTCCCTCCTCCCACTCCCTTTCTCCCCCCCATTTTCTTCCCCCTCTCTTCCTCCCTCTCTTCCTCCTCTGTCCCTCCTCCCCTAGCTTTCACCCTGTCCTCCCCCTCATATAGTCAGGGGGCTGTTATGTTAGCATTTTATTTGTCACAATTTGCGTATTATTTTCTTATAATCGTTCCGAGCATTGAGAGAAATACATTGAAGTATTTAGTACTAATTTCAAAATAAGCGAGGGATTGCGGATAGTATTAAGTAGTATCTATACAGCAACATGATAAAAAAGAATTCATTGTAGATGGTGCTAATGAAATTTTTTTTTTGCTGCGCCACATATCTATCATCATTGCTTACTTTTATTCAATAGATCAGATTCGTCTGAAATTTAAATTCAAACTTGTAAATATATATGTTTTATGACATTAGAATGTGAAATGGGCATCGAAAGTCTTAACCATCACAAATTTGTAAAAACAAGATAAGAAGTCCCTCCTGAAATGAAAATAAATAAATTGTCCCTACTTTCATTTTAGCAGGAAAAATACTCCAGTGAATGTAAGCAATAATCAATGACTAAGTACGTATTTGACTACATATATACATGTAGTACAAGAAAGCAACTTCTCTCTTTCTACTGAACAATTAATGTTTTCAAAAGATTGAATGAATACATTTTTATCATGTTTTCTTCTATTTTCAAAAACTGAAAGCGGTTTTTTGTGGTTTAGTTTTACAAACAGTTATAATATTGCATTTTGATATGTTCCCCACAGGTATAAACATAGTCTCCGTTGTCGATTGTCAGTCTAGACGCAGTGAAAAATGTCTATTAGTATCCTGCCCAAGCCATGGCCAGTGTCTTAATTGTTTGTAGTATGATGAGATTAATTTGTTTGTAAACTTATCACCAAGTATAAATATGAAAATTCCAAAGCCAATTCCATCTGACTTGAAATCTTTTTTCATGGAGTAAACATTTAATGTAACTTTATATCACAAAGAAGATAATTTTCATGAGAAATAAGAGTTTCAAAAGTTCATGGTAAACATGAAAGCAATATTACTAGCTGTTTTACAGATTTATAATAATTTGAAGAAATTATCAGGATGTCTAAATTCGATTAAACCTGTGTAATCCGATAACCTGTCTATACCGATATTTTTTCATGGTCCGAGTCGATATCGGTTTAGACAGGTTTAACTGTACATGTACATCGGTGATCACTATGACAACCTCCCCTACATGTAGCTGCTCAGGATGGTTACCTAGCTGTGGTCAAGGTAAGATATACATAGGTGATCGCTATGACAACCATCCTCTACATGTAGCTGCTCAGGATGGTTACCTAGCTGTGGTCAAGGTAAGATATACATAGGTGATCGCTATGACAACCATCCTCTACATGTAGCTGCACAGGGTGGTCACCTACAGTAGCTGTGGTCAAGGTAAGATATACATGTACATAGGTGATCGCTATGACAACCATCCTGTACATGTAGCTGCTCAGGATGGTTACCTTTCAGTGGTCAAGGTAAGATATGCGTAGGTGATCGCTATGACAACCATCCGTTGCACATAGCTGCTCAGGATGGTTACCTAGCTGTGGTCAAGGTAAGATATACATAGGTGATCGCTATGACAACCATCCTCTACATGTAGCTGCTCAGGATGGTTACCTAGCTGTGGTCAAGGTAAGATATACATAGGTGATCGCTATGACAACCATCCTCTACACGTAGCTGCTCAGGATGGTTACCTAGCAGTGGTCAATGTAAGATATACATAGGTGATCACTATGACAACCATCCTCTACATGTAGCTGCTCAGGATGGTTACCTAGCTGGGGTCAATGTAAGATATACATAGGTGATTGCTATGACAACCATCCTCTACATGTAGCAGCTCAGGATGGTTACCTTTCAGTGGTCAAGGAAAGATATGAATAGGTGATCACTATGACAACCATCCTCTACATGTAGCTGCTCAGGACGGTTACCTTTCAGTGGTCAAGGAAAGATATGAATAGGTGATCGCTATGACAACCATCCTCTACATGTAGCAGCTCAGGATGGTTACCTTTCAGTGGTCAAGGAAAGATATGAATAGGTGATCGCTATGACAACCATCCGTTGCACATAGCTGCTCAGGATGGTTACCTAGCAGCGGTCAATGTAAGATATATATAGGTGATCGCTATGACAACCATTCTCTACATGTAGCTGCTCAGGATGATTACCTAGCTGTGGTCAATGTAAGATATACATAGGTGATCGCTATGACAACCATCCTCTACATGTAGCAGCTCAGGATGGTTACCTTTCAGTGGTCAAGGAAAGATATGAATAGGTGATCGCTATGACAACCATCCTCTACATGTAGCAGCTCAGGATGGTTACCTTTCAGTGGTCAAGGAAAGATATGAATAGGTGATCGCTATGACAACCATCCGTTGCACATAGCTGCTCAGGATGGTTACCTAGCAGCGGTCAATGTAAGATATATATAGGTGATCGCTATGACAACCATCCTCTACATGTAGCTGCTCAGGATGGTTACCTAGCTGTGGTCAATGTAAGATATACATAGGTGATCGCTATGACAACCATCCTCTACATGTAGCTGCTCAGGATGGTTATCTAGCTGTGGTCAATGTAAGATATACATAGGTGATCGCTATGACAACCATTCTCTACATGTAGCTGCTCAGGATGATTACCTAGCTGTGGTCAATGTAAGATATACATAGGTGATCGCTATGACAACCATCCTCTACATGTAGCAGCTCAGGATGGTTACCTTTCAGTGGTCAAGGAAAGATATGAATAGGTGATCGCTATGACAACCATCCTCTACATGTAGCAGCTCAGGATGGTTACCTTTCAGTGGTCAAGGAAAGATATGAATAGGTGATCGCTATGACAACCATCCGTTGCACATAGCTGCTCAGGATGGTTACCTAGCAGCGGTCAATGTAAGATATATATAGGTGATCGCTATGACAACCATCCTCTACATGTAGCTGCTCAGGATGGTTACCTAGCTGTGGTCAATGTAAGATATACATAGGTGATCGCTATGACAACCATCCTCTACATGTAGCTGCTCAGGATGGTTATCTAGCTGTGGTCAATGTAAGATATACATAGGTGATCGCTATGACAACCATTCTCTACATGTAGCTGCTCAGGATGATTACCTAGCTGTGGTCAATGTAAGATATACATAGGTGATCGCTATGACAACCATCCTCTACATGTAGCTGCTCAGGATGGTTACCTAGCTGTGGTCAAGGTAAGATATGCATAGGTGATCGCTATGACAACCATCCTCTACATGTAGCTGCTCAGGACGGTTACCTTTCAGTGGTCAAGGTAAGATATGCATAGGTGATCGCTATGACAACCATCCTCTACACATAGCTGCTAAGGATGGTTACCTAGCTGTGGTCAAGGTAAGATATGCATAGGTGATCGCTATGACAACCATCCTCTACACATAGCTGCTAAGGATGGTTACCTAGCTGTGGTCAAGGTATGTGTAGAAAAATCAGTTATCACATAGAACTTCACATGGTATACATGTGCTAAGTAGATCTAAGAAGATTCTACAAAACTCTGGTAAACCAAGTAAATTTAGTAGAAAATATGAATGCAGGGTTCATACATGTGATATCAAATGCAAATGATCAACAAAAATATGTATATATTTGGAAAAGTAAAGGCTATTAATTCTTCTAAATTGTGGTCTGAACATGAGAGGTCAGGTATAAAACATACATGTACATATTATTTTGAATGTGATTGATATACATGTACATGTACCTTATCAACACATCTAAGCTTCTTTAATGATTTTTAGCTCTACTGGTCTCAGACCAGTCGAGCTTATGCGATCACCCTTCGTCCGGCGTCCGTCCGTCTGTCCGTCTGTCTGTCTGTCCGTCTGTCCGTAAACAATTCTTGTCCGGACAACTCCTCTGAAACTGTTAGAGATAGAAACTTAATTCTTTTTGTATTTTACTTGGTCCATGGTCTAGTTGTGCACCTGCCATTTAGTTTCAGTCCCTGACCCCCAGGGTCTTAGAAAATGGGCGTGGTCATTAAATTCTATGTAATTTTGTCCGGACAGCTCTTCTATCACTATAAATGATAGAGACATAATTCTTTTTGCAATATGATGGGTCTGTAGTCTAGTTGTGCACCTGATATTTTGTTTGAGCCAATGACCCTCAGGGTCTAATAGAAAAGGGTGTGGCCATTTTCTTTTATATTATTCCATATAATCTTATGCTTACAGCGCTGACACTATTAATAATGGAGACTAAATTCTTTATGCAATATGATGGGTCTGTAATCTCGTTGTTCACCTGATATTTTGTTTGAGTCTCTGACCCCAAGGGTCTTAGAAAATGGGTGTGGTTGTTTTCGCTCTATTAAACTACATGTGATCTCATGATAGCTAATTTCCCAGAATTTATGGATAATAATTAATTGATTTATTCCAAAATATTATCGGTTTGCAGTTTAGATGTCATTACAGTATTTTACTTGCGTCCCTGTTCCCTAGGATTATGGAAAATGGGTATATGGCTATTTTCTCTTACCCTTTCTACATGCATTTAGAGTACATAAGTGAGAGAAACTATAAATAAACAAAGATATTGCCATTTTACAATATTATCATAGATGAGTCTGTAATTTAGTTTTTCTCATATTTTATTTGGGATCTGACCCAGGATTTTATCTTCAGTTCTATAGAAACGCTAGGGGATAGTTTCGGAATTTCCTCTGATCAATCAATCAACATGAAAATCTTTTCTATAGTGTTTATATAGTGCAAGAAAGATATCAAATTATCAAAATGCATGTATTTCTCACTAATTTTTTATTTTTTTAACATGTTTAATTAAAGGTGTAAGATTTTTGGGGAGAGTAGTGAGAATTTTTGTTGCTAGAGTAGAATTTCCTAAGTGATCACAGACTTGAGCTGTGCTTTCTGTTAAATGGGAACACCAGAATCACAAAGATTGATCAATTTATCAAATAAAATAGCAATAATGCATCCTTCACATTGCCAAATGAAAGGAATATTGTGCTTGTGTAAGTTTTTTTTTTGTTTTTTTTTTTGGGGGGGGGGGGAGAGGGGGAGGTAACTCTTACATCTTTCTTCTTATAAATTCCTCCACTGCTTGGAGTACCACCCCCAATGGGATGTAAAACTGTGTGGTTTGATGAAATTTTCATAATGTTTACATTAAAGCAAGTGACACATGTTTTAATAGTAGAAAATATAACAAGAGATGCCTTATAGGCATACTGGTATCTACTATGTGTTAATCAAATTAAAAAAAAATAAATAAATAAAAAAAATACTAAAAAATTCATTTGTAAAAGCCAACTCATACAAAAATATTTCAACCCAGGAAAACTTCTACCAAAATCTTCCTTTATTGCCATTTTACAATATTATCATAGATGACTCTAAAATTTAGTTATTCTCATATTTTATTTGGGATCTGACACAGGATTTTATCTTCAATTCTATAGAAACGCTAGGGAATAGTTTCGGAGTTTCCTCTGATCAATCAGTCAACATGAAAATCTTTTCTATTATGTTTATACAGTGCAAGAAAGATAACAAACAATCAAAATTCATGTAATTCTTACTTATTTTTTAATTGTTTAAGGTGTAAGATTTTTGGAGAGAGTAGTGAGACTTTTTGTTGCAAGAGTAGAATGTCCTAAGTGATCACGGACTTGAGCTGTGCTTTCTGATAAATGGAAACACCAGAATCACAAAGATTGATCATTTTATCAAATAAAATAGCAATAATGCATCCTTCACATTGCCAAATGAAAGGTGCTTGTGTAAGTTTTATTCTACAAAATTCCAAATTTAGTATTTATAGAAGTTAAATTTGTAACAGGAGAGGGAGAGATGTGACTGGACCGGGAATCGAACCCGAGATCTTCTGCTATCAGGGCAGACGCTCTTACCAACTGAGCTATCTGGGCACGATGCCGGTTCCTGCCGCACTCCTCTCAACCAATTTTTCAGGTTTCCATGCACTGGAAACCTCACACAAAACTCCACTTCACCTTGAGTCATTTACTTTGGCGCCAATTCTGTAACAGGAGAGGAAAAGATGTGACTGGACCGTGAATCGAACCCGAGACCTTCTGCTATCTTGGCAGACGCTATTACCAACTGAGCTATCTGGGTACGATACCTGTTCCTGCCATAAATTACTGGTTATAAACAAATGTTTCAGGCCTTTTTGTCAATTGGACCTCGAGTCATTTTGTCCTTTTACAATTTGACCAATCAAAAATATCATTTTAACCTCATGCAGATTTCAAAATATTTATGGAACACCCTTATTCTGAACTGGGATATATGGTAAAAATGTTTTCTATAGAGGATCAAATATTTCATTATAACCGGTATGTAAAAATAGTTTGTATTATATTTTAATAATTAGCTTCTGTCTACATTAATACCACATTAAGTGGTATTTGGCGAGGTGAAGCCGAGCATTCATTCTCTTGAGTGTATATGTACAAATCAACCAGGAGAGCTTCAGTCTCATCAGAGACTTCTGGTATTGTGACACGTTCTAATGAGGATTTACTGTTCTTGTTTTCAGGCCTTACTTGATAGTGGAGCTGATTTAGATTGTAAAAATGAAGAAGAACAAACGCCACTTCATCTGGCCGCAAAATTCGGCAGAACAAAGTAAGTGATCTATCATTTTGTAATTATTTTTTAACTGTCAAAAACTGTGAGGGACCACCTGTATCATTCAAGGTTTTGATGAAGTGAAAGTAGAATATTTAATAAGATTTGAAGGAATCTTATGATTATTTTCTAACCTACATGTATTTGTGTGTATCAACAATAAACTTATTCTTTTGTACATGTATATACAATGTATATGTGTATGTATTGCCAAAGAAGCCAAGAAAATCTTGTCAATATTTTGATATTTTTACCTTCAGTGTTGTTAAGGAGATAGTACTCAGAGATAAGAGTTCTGTGAACGATGAAGATGAGAATTCTGACACTCCGTTACATTTGGCGGCCATTAATGGACATAACAAAGTGGCTCAAGTTCTTATTAAGTACGGTGCTGATGTTGCTGCAAGGTGGGTATAGTAATTCAATACTTACTTTGATTTCTTGGACTAATTCCATTCTTAAAGTAAGTCTTATGCATATACATGTACGTGTAAATGTAAATGTGCATTTTTTCAGCATCTCACTTCAGTAGTGTAACATTCGTGTATTTAGTACGGTAGTGTTAAGGTAAAATCTTAATTACAGAAATGGTTCTATGTGGACTCCACTAGATTGTGCAGCTTCCAAAGGTCGGGTCAAGGTCAGTCAGACTCTGATTGATGCCGATGCTCCCATTGACCCCATGGACAAAACCAAGGTATAGTACAAGTGAATGTGAAATTCATCTATGTTTCATGTAAATCTAAATAAAAGGAATGTGAAGAAAACATGTTTGATATTGATTGTTTTCCATTAGCCAAAATTTGCAAGAGTTAATCTCCCGTCGGCAGTCATATTGTGGGGTAAACTAGCAAATTTCCTTCATAATTCAACCATTTTATGAATGAAATTTTAGAAATGTGGAATATGAAATTAAATTTTGCTTATACTCTTACAAATGCTCAGAGTATACTTTTTACAAAATTGAAATTTTCGTTGTGAAAAAAAATTGAAGATTGCTTTGAATGCAGGTCTTGAAATCGGTTAGTATATGAAGAAATATCACTGGTTTGCCATACAATATGGCAAACAATGAGAGGCAATTTTAATGTCATAGAAAAACCATCCAAGGGTTTTGAAATCCACTTTTTTTCTGTCAGGCGAAAAATATGTATCAATATACACTGTATGATAAGAGCATGCGTCACTAGAATGGCAAATTATACTTGTCTTAATGTTGAAATGAGGATAAAGTGTGATACTTATTGTCTTAATGAGGATTTCAAGTACATTATAGCTCCCATCTTAGATAAGACAGTATTATTTCCTGTTGGATTTAGTACATGTTTATGTCCACAGACCACCCCTCTGCATCTTGCTGCCAAGAACGGCCATGATAATGTTGTAGTGTGCTTGTTGGAGAACCATGCCAATGTAGCACAGAGAGATTCTGATGGTCACAACTGTCTGGATCTAGCCATTGACAATAACAAAGAGTAGGTTTACTATTTATTGACAGAGTAATTTTTGTCTTTTCTATACGAAAATCAAGCTGTTACTAGACATTTTTCATGTTTGCGGACTTCGCACTTAGGAAACCACACTTGGAAGGGACTATGTTACAAAAGTAAAATGTAAATTTTATCGTAATTAACCTAGAGTACTTTGTGTAAGAATTTGTTTATCTATATGTCTTGATATACATACATGTATTTAGAGCTCTCAAGTTTCATTTCGTCTATTCTGTATTCAGATTTAACTTTTCCAATTGCACCCGATTACTTTGATATGACCCCTTAAGTGCGAAGTCCGGAGTGCGAAGTCCAAAGTACGTTAACTTGAAAAATGTTCACTAAGATTTCTCTTGTGGACATGATTTTGTCATACATCTACATAATTATATTGATGAGATCAAATTTATAATGATAACAATAAATAGAATTTCATTATTTATCGTATTTCTCAGGGAAGCAGCTATGGCCATATTGAATTCAGAAACATGGGAAGATGCCATGAGAAACGAGACTCCTGATATTGGTACAGGCTGTAGAACCACTCCTATGAGGAAACTCATCAAGAAAATGCCAGGTATGATTGGAGATTTTCAGTACTATACTTACTGAATTTAATTATAAAATGAAAAAAAATAGTTAATTGAATTTAAAAATGGCATACTATTTTTTTTAGGGAAGAGTCTCTTAAAGTCTGCCAAATAAATACAATGTACATGTAAATCTACAATTTGTTGTTGGCATGAAGTTGAACACACATGTACATAATGGTCTTTGCAATAAGGTATTTTTGTGAAAGCAATTTTTAGCTCTACTTGTCTCTGACCAGTCGAGCTCATGTCATCACCCTTCGTCCGGCGTCCGTCCGTCCGTAAACAATTCTTGTGCTCGCAACTCCTCTGAAACCATAGGAGATAGAAAGTTAATTCTTTTTGCATTCTAGTTAGTATGTGGTCTAGTTGTGCACCTGACATTTTGTTTGAGCCCCTGACCTCCAGGGTCCTAGAAAATGGGCGTGGTCTTTAAAATCTATGTAATCTTGTGCTTGCAACTCCTCCGACACTATAAATGTTTGGGAGTTAATTCATTTTGCCTTATGATGGGTCTGTGGTCTAGTTGTGTACCTGATATTTTGTTTGAGCCCTGACTCCCAGGGTCATAGAAAATGGGTGTGGTCATTTTCTCCTATATATAAGTCTATGTAATCTTGTGCTCTCAACTCCTCTGACACTATAAATGATGGAGATTTAATTCTTTTTGCAATATGATAGGTCTGTGGTCTAGATGTGCACCTGATATTTTGTTTGAGCCCCTGATCCCCAGGGTATTAGAAAATGGGTGTGGTCATTTTCTCCTATATAAGTCTATGTAATCTTGTGCTCTCAACTCCTCTGACACTATAAATGATGGAGATTTAATTCTTTTTGCAATATGATAGGTCTGTGGTCTAGATGTGCACCTGATATTTTGTTTGAGCCCCTGACCCCCAGGGTCTTAGAAAAGGGGTGTGGTCATTTTCTCCTATATAACTCTATGTAATCTTGTGCTCGCAACTCCTCCGACACTATAAATGATGGAGACTTAATTCTTTTTTCAATATTATAGGTCTGTGGTCTAGATGTGCACCTGATATTTTGTTTGAGCCCCTGACCCCAAAGTCTTAGAAAATGGGTGTGGTCATTTTCTCCTATATAAGTCTATGTAATCTTATGTTCACAACTCCTCTGACACTATTAATGATGGAGATTTAACTCTTTTTGCAATATGATAGGTCTGTGGTCTAGATGTGCACCTGATATTTTGTTTGAGCCCCTGATCCCCAGGGTCTTAGAAAATGGGTGTGTTCATTTTCTCCAATATACACATGTACTTGTGTTCGCAACTCTTCTGACACTATAAATGATGGAGACTTAATTCTTTTTGCAATATAGCAAGGGTCTGTGGTCTAGTTGTTCACCTGATATTTTGTTTGAGCCCCAGATCCTCAGGGTCTTAGAAAATGGGTGTGGTCATTTTTTTCCTATATAATTGTGCTTTCTACTCTTCATAAGCTATTAATGATTTAGAGTTATGCGGTATTATGGATCTGAAGTCTTGTTGTGTCATTGTTAATTCATTTGAGCCAAAAGCCCCAGGCCCCCAGGATCTTGGAAATTGGGTGTGGCATTCTTTTTTGAAATACTATATCTCAGATATTATGAATTATATGAGTGATATTCTAGTTGCAGTCTAATGGATATGTTGTTTTGTTGTGCTACCTATAATTTGTTAGAGCGCCTGCTCCCTTTGGTCATTGGTTGTTGCTGTTTTGTTTAAAGGTAATTGATGTTTTAAAACAAAACAACCAGGAGAGCTACAGTCTCGTCGGAGACTTCTGGTTTTGTGTGGAATTGAAATGTGACTTGAAGCTGATAAAGGCAGGAATAATAGAATCTTGCACCTCTTTGAGTTTTGGATAGAAAAATATTTGTCGAGGGTGGGATTGATCCATCCCACTAGAGACTGATATTTTTCTACCTCGAACTAAAATGTGGTGCTTCTTCATTTTTCTCACTCATTGAAACCCTCAAATTCCTCTTGTTTACGCATCAAAATGACTGAACGTCATACTAGATTTATGTGCATGTGAAAACTTACGTCAGGTTGTCTTTGACGTCATAAGGCAACAATCAACAGTGCTAGATCAAGGATGGGTAATTGAATTTTACTGCACTGATTAAAAAACGGGATCAGTTTATCCTATGTGCGAGAATTATGTAGCGTTGTTTACTTTGATTACAGATGTAGCAGAGCATGTGTTCCTGAAGTGCATGCAGGCCAATCACAGAAACCCAGAGCACAGGGATTACAAAGTGACGTTCAATTATGAGTTCCTCGATGATACTTATTCTGATTGGTCGGAGGCTGGGCGTAGTGACCCTGGATCAGGAACTGGTATTATATTTTATCTTATATATTTGACACTTTCTCAGAGAATAGTATTGAACATGGTCTTCTCAGTGAAAAGAATGAAGAAATTTGCATGTTGTCTTTATCAAACACTTGAGAAGAAGGTTGAATAATTTAAAAAAAAAAGCTTCATGTATGCAAAAAAAAAAATTATAAAAAAAAAACCTGAAAGTCATAAGGAATGTGTCAAGTTATTGTGTACATGTATTTAATAGTATCAGTACATGTGCATGTACATGTATCTGATCTACCAGAGTTCAAAGTTAAGGAATATTTTTGTTTTGTAGAATTTACATTTTTATGATTTCTTTTTCTTTTCATCAGTGGTAAGATTAGATAGCATATCAATTTTCATTTACTTTGCCTTACAGGTAGTGTATACAATGAGGATTTCTCTCTGGCCAAATCAGCCAAGGCTTACACTACCGACTCCTCAGAACTGAAGAAAAACCATCCTCTCATGATAATGGTTAGTAAAACAGCTATTATTGCCCTATGTTCAGGAATGTGCATTAAAGGACAGGGGCCGTGAAACCTGATATGGACCCAATTTTTTTTACATTGTTGAAAATTATATATCACTACTTTTGGTGTTATCCAAGAAACTACATGTACATGTATGTATATTTGCTTCAAAAATACCGTATAACCAGAAATTTTTGCGAGTATCAAATTTCGCTATTTTATGGTAAAATGGAGTATCTTTATTTTCGCAAGTACAATTTTTCGCGATTCCTAAATTACAAACATACATATGTACATATGATGTCATTCTTTCACTATTGAAGTAAGAGTCATTTTTATCATAAATATGCCCTCAATAACCTATCTTAATGTTTAACTGGGAATAGCAAAGAATGGCACATGTACAATAAGAACAAAATATCACTGATATACCAATTTATGTTATACTTTACCAAACACAAATTTTCGTGAGAATAATTTTTCCTGATTCCAAAGCTCCCGCAAATATAGCGAAAATTAGTATCTTGCGAAAATTTCTGATTATATGGTAAAGTGTTGATCATTTTCAGCCTTCTGGAGTATCCAAGTATAGGACAGGGGTTTTTTTTTTGTTTTTTTGCAAAATTACTACAAAATATGTATACATGTATTTCTTTAGTTGCTGGGTTACATGAAAAAATGTCAATATACATGCATAGTTAGAAGAAATTAAGAAACATAAGTTCATCTCCTCTGATTCAAACTGTTTCAAGCACTTAAATCCTATATTTTTAACAGCATTACAGCATGAACATGTAGATAAGTCATTTTCTATAAAAATCTATGGCAGAAAAGTAAATGAAAAAGAAATAGGAAGCAGCGTTTAAGTTTCTCATCATGATTCTGGGGTTAATAGGTGAAAGGATACTGATTGTAGTTTCAAGGGAAGAATTGTTGAGTAGAAAACATTTTCTAGTTTTATTTCCTCTCCATTTGAAAGAAATTGAATATGGAATTCTAACATTTAATGTTAGCTATTAATGTACATGTACATGTAGGTAACCTCCAAGAGAGAAGATTTACTGGCCCATCCGCTGGTCTCGGCTTTACTACGACATAAATGGAACAGCTTTGGTCGTGTATTTTACTACCTGAATTTCATCATCTACGCTATTTTTTTGGTGTTTTTGACTGGTTACATATTGACAACTGATCCTCCGTTCAAATTGTAAGTAAAGTATTTATCTTACTTCATCCACTTTAGATCTTCTATTTTATCATACTAAAATGAAATTACAATAACTTGTTTCCTCTCATAAGTTTCATGTACATATGTTTCAGTAGTTCATATTGAGTTTGAAAGAAATGCAGGTTCAGAATTTTTTAGTGAATTTCTTGAAGCAAGAATCGACTAATACTCTCCAAAAACAATTGGCATCTTCTTTTTTTGTGTATTAAGATGATTTTCTGTCCAAAGTTTGGTAAATCGTACCATCAAATAATACATCCCCTTTATGAATACCACTGATACCTGGCTACAATTATGTTGACAGCTACGAGAAAGCTAATGTGTCCAGTAGTACAGCGGAGTCTGTGGCGTGTGATGCAGCCGTGGCAGCAAACATTACACAAGACCTGTTCGCTAAAATCGGAAAGTATGTCATCATGGGATTGGCCGCTTGGAACTTGCTCAGAGAGGTCGGTCAATATTTCATGGTTTCTCTTTCAAATGAATGACCCTGGCCTTAGACTGTAACCCAATTTCCAAGAAGTACTGTTTGTTCTATAATTTTTTAACAGTAGGGTATGGTAAAAGGTCTTGATAGCCTCTTAGATCACTGCTTTCATTTGGTACCATGCCTTGGGACTAATGACTTACCTACAATACATACATTTGCATTCTTTGTTTTTTTGTCCAGAAAGATACAACCTACATGTATATGCAGCTTTGCAATCCATATTATCTTAAGTGTTTTCTTGTTTTTACTGTAGTTTGTTGTATAACCCAACAAGGGCTAGAGACTAAATCTGGCCCTCATATATATATGATTGGTTTTGACTTGATATGCTTGTATGATTCATTTGTTTAATAATATTTACTGACAACAAAGCACATTTTTGTTTTTCAGTTATTACAAATCTACCAAGCCAAGTTGAATTACCTTGGAGTTGAGAATTTGATGGAGTGGATCACATACGTAGCTGCCTTGTTACTGGTCATAGACTTTGAAACATGTCAAAGAGATACTGGATTTAGATTTGTAAGTACATGTATAAGGACAAAAATCAAAGTCAGTAAGACATACATTTAGATGTTGGTTAGGGAGGCATCTTTATGTCTCTCTACTTTACTAAAAAGAAGTTAAATATTTGAATTCTTTTAATTTTACTCATGGATCCAGTTGATCAGCATTTTATGAAATTTATAAGACTATTCACCCACCAAGAGAACTTCTTTTTTGCTTTCGGAAAAATACATGTATCATATATAAAGCAGATTGAAAATTCCTTTGTATTAAGAAGGGTTTTTATATAGCATTTTATCCCTAATCTCCAAGGTGCAATAAAACAGAAGAATATGATTCATAATGGCATGAAGTAATTTGGTTGTATCTAGTGAAACAAAAACACTCATATTTACTAAAAGATGCAATGCATTTTAACATTATAGTAAAAAAAAACTGTTTTGTGTTCCAAGCTTGAAAGACAATTTATTAAGTATTATCATTATATTGTATTTTCAGAACTGGCAGTGGTCATTAGGAGCAATGTCTATATTCCTGGCGTGGATAGATCTGGTGTTGTTCTTACAGAAGTTCCCACGATTTGGTATTTACGTTGTGATGTTCAAGGACATTCTGAACACCTTTCTCTCATTCTTTTTGGTGTTCGTATTATTCATTGTAGCTTTTGGATTCGGATTCTATGCCTTGTTACAAAATCAGGTTAGTGAAGATTCACGATGTTCTGGAGCCATTTTCACAAAAATACATGTACTTAACGATGAATTTGAGAATTTGTCGTAACTTTCAAGTACATGTACCAGCCAGAACGCCAGTCGGCACTTGTCTTTGAAGTTTAAAAACGAAGTCACGTGACAAATGTTTTGAATATGACGACATTGTACCATGTCATCAAAAACGCGTCATACTGACTGTGCTGCATGTGTAAACAAGAATGGCACAGGTGATTTTGATGGCAATAGAGATACCGTTTCAAGTCATAACACTTAATCAGGTAAATTTTGTGGCATTTGGAAATAAATCGGGCGTTGTCAAGGGCAGTTTTTCGCCAACGATCTGTTTACCTGCATTTTATTGCTTATTTTCTTTTAAAATCCCGGCTGGGAATGATTGGGAACAATCTGAATGTAAACTTCATATATCACCGAAGTCACCAAAACCAAAAATAGTATGCCGATCTTTGCCTTAAGGGGTTTGTGTCAGCTTTCAATCTTCGATATGCTGTTCGGGCGTCCATCTTCCATGTCAACGTATGGAAACTCGTTTGTAAACAGAGAGTACACTGGTACACATGTACCCAAGTCGGTGCTGCGAAGTGGTTAGATTTGCCAAAATGAAACATGACATTGGCACAAAATCATCTACAAGGTATCAAACCATCAAACAAATGTTAAAAATTCCATTGATACTTGATTTTGGTGTATTCTGAGTCCGTAATGATGAATTTTAATTAAAATCTGGTCCTCGTTATAGCGTTTTTATTCCTATTTATAGAGAACTTACTGACTAAAATTCTATATAGGTATCATAATTGGGATTCTGTTGAAAAGATTATCATTGAACTTTGACCAGAAGTGCAAAGGGGAGCATTTGTGTCAGCTTTTAAAACCAACGGTGTATGCACAATTTTCGTTGGATCTTTAGCAGGGCTGAAACATATCAAAAATCCCTTTCAGAGGAATTTCAGTTATATGTAGTGAATTATACCTGAGTATTATTTGTTTTATAATAATATTTAAGATTTGAGATGAACAATCAAGGTCGTTTAGCCCAATTTATTCTTATTCCGCTACTTTGTGTGTCAAGAGTTATCCGCCCCTTTCAGAAACAATGCTTCCAACCGTCAAAGTAGGGATTGGCGTTCCGGCTGGTACATGTATATAATTTTCTTTAAATCCATATTCAATATTTAAATCTTATGCCATGTTTTGAATATTTCAGTAGTTAGAGAAAGAGAATCAAAACTGTTTGAATATTGTGATTTTTACATGTATGACTGAGATATAATAAATTGAAAGTTACGACAAATCTTCAAATTTATTGTAAGCATTTTTGTGAAATGGCTGCCGCTATTTCATAATTTTACCTTCTGTTAGTGTTCAACTTGAACCTATACTTTGTATATTAGTATAGTCTATTTGTTCAATGGTCGATCTATTTTCAATTTTATTCCTTGTCAACAAAATCCGTAAAACTTTCCATATATGAATAAGTAACATCAACGAAAAAAGTATTGATAATATTGAATAATTAAAAGAGAAACAAAATTATAAAATTCATCTCTGATATTAATGAATCCCACATGTAAATATCATATATTCAAAAGATATTCTCTTTTTAAGTAAAAGAACTATAATTATGAAACGTTTGCTTCTTGTAACTTATGCTGTAAGTATCATTCTGTACCCAGGATCCATTTGCTACACCTTGGGAGGCGTTAATAAAGACCACAGTAATGATGATAGGAGAGTTTGAGTATGAGACGATATTTTACTCTGATGTATCGGCACACAAGGATTACCATCCAGAAATGACGTTCATTATGTTTGTCGTCTTCCTCATCATCATGTCCATCATCCTCATGAACTTGCTCGTATGTTTCATTAAGATTTTGATCATCTCTTAAAAAAGACAAGTAATTTTTTAATTGAAATTTTAAAACTTTTCTTCCTTATCAAGATAGTATGTGAAAAGTGTTTGATATGCATTTCTAGAAACACCTTGAAAAACAAGCATCTCTTACATGTACGTTCATGTACATTTTGTATGTACAAGTTTCATATAATGTAGCAACTTTGTTAAAGATTTAGGAATTTTGAAAAATGAATGAGAAATCAAGTAATTTTACAAATGAAATAATTGTGATTGTTTTGATGGTTACTTCTGTAGGTTGGGTTGGCTGTTGACGATATTAAAGCCGTACAGGAGAAAGCTGCCCTCAGGAGAATGGCCATGCAGGTATGTGATAGCTAGAATTCATTGTAACCTGACTTATTGTTTTTTCTATTGCCTGTATATTGTGACTCATATGAATTGAGCTCCTTTTGACTTGATTCTAAAAATTATCTTACTCTTTCAGATAAGTTTTTAAGCACAAGGATTTTAATGCATGATTTTTCATACACTTTTTGAGAAATTCTTATAATAAACTTCTTATGTCAAAGATGCCTCTTCTCATACATATATTAAAACATTTTAGGTTGATTTGGCCTTGGATGTTGAGAAGGTGGTACCAGAGTTTATAAGACGTAGATTTGTTGTGAAATGTGAGAAAATAGCTCCGAACAAAGGGACGCTGAATCCACTTAAAAGACTAGCGGCTGCCGAGTCTGGGGATTTATCATCGGAGTCCATCTCTAAGGCCCTTAATCCTGATTTGGTATGTAAAGCTTATAACTCATTCACATACATGTATTTTGTTGCACTCTTTAAGATGTGGAGATGCAAATTGTGTTACAATTTTACCCTTGGTATACACATGTTTATGTATTACTCTCTATCTTTGAAATACTTTAGGAGAGGTTGTCTATCTTTTGTATAGGATGAGATTGAGAAAGTTCAAGAAGCTCAAGAAAAATTACAGAAGGACGTTACGAAGATGAAGATGCACATAAAAGAAATACGAGCTCAAAATTCACGATTAGAGGGTATGTTAACATCCCTCCTCAAAAGTCAGGACATTGCCTTTGATGACGAAGATTTCCATGACAATCTGGAATAGACTGTCTAACTGTATTTATTTTAGTGTGGGAGGCGGAATGTTGACATGTTAGAGAGGATTAAAATAGCTTTATATATACCTCCCATAGAAATATTTACCACAATTATTTATACACATGTACATAAATTCTAAAAGATCTGAATGGAGTCCTCATATCCTCCTTAAGATTTAATGTAAATTGCTCAAATGAATTCTGTAATTTATTTGTACAATATATGTATATGATATCTATGATATTTAAAACAGAGTAATATACTCATTATATTTTATAAGATAGAAAATGTATCATATATATGTTACATCGTAGATATACACGTATATAGCTATTAAGATGGCTACCTCATATATATTAGTCTTTTCTTCTTTATACATGTATATACAAGTATAAAAGTTTTACTTTAATATTGAAAGGTGGCCAGCTCTAATAATATATAATTATGATTAAACTGAAATTCATGTAAATACCATTTATTATAAATAAGATGTTTTATGTCAATATGTACAGTTTATAGTGTCTCTTTCTCTTTTTAGTCCCCTACCAGCAAGGGGACTCTTAGTTTCCTCTCGGTATGTCTGTCTGTACGTCTGTCCTATTTTCAGTTTTCCGGACTTTTTTTCGCTGTTGTTGCATATATTGAACTCATTTTTGGTATGTGGATATATTTCAATGTGATACAGATCAAGTTTGAGTTTGCTTTCGATTGACCTTATTTAACAAGAGTTATGGCCCTTGGACATAGCACATTTTATGAAAAATTCAGTTTTCCGGACTTTTTTCCACTGTTGTTGCATATATTGAACTCATTTTTGGTATGTGGATATATCTCAATGTGATACAGATCAAGTTTGAGTTTGCTTTCGATTGACCTAATTTTACAAGAGTTATGGCCCTTGGACATAGCAAATTTTATGAAAATTTCAGTTTTCCGGACTTTTTTCCGCTGTTGTTGCATATATTGAACTCATTTTTGGTATGTGGATATATCTCAATGTGATACAGATCAAGTTTGAGTTTGCTTTTGATTGACCTATTTTTACAAGAGTTATGGCCCTTGGACTTAGCAAATTTTATGAAAATTTCAGTTTTCCGGACTCTTCTTCGGTTCTATTGCAAATAATGCACTGATTTTTGGTAAATGAATACATCTCACTTTGATACAGACCAAGTTTGAGTTTGGTTTCCATTGGCCTATTTTTACAAGAGTTATGGCCCTTGGACTTAGCAAATTTCATGAAATTTGCAGTTTTCCGGACTTATTCTTGCCTGTTATTGCAGATAATGAACTGATTTTTTTGTATGTGAATACATTATAGTGTGATGCAGATTTGAGTTTAATTTTGATTGACTAATTGACTAATTTTCACAAGAGTTATGGCCCTTAGACTTTAGACAAATTTCGTGAATTCAGTTTCCCAGACTTTTCTTGGCTGTTGTTGCAGAAGATGAACTGATTAACAGAGATGCAAGTCATAAATTTATGCCGCCGGTAGGGGACTTATATCGCACAGCGATCATTGCATTTTTCACCCTTGACTTAACTTACAAATTTTCTTGTCAATATTTTACTGATTGTAAAACATAAACAAAAGTACATGTAAATTCTTAACTTGGTCATGGATAGAATGTAAAATGAATATCAAGTTATTTTGACATCATTGATTTGCATATATTCTTTTTGCATACATTTTACATGTTTAAGGCATTAAATTTCTTCGCTTCATTTTCTATGGATGATACAAATATTAATTTGATAGGGTAAACAATTTCTTGATATTTAATTACTTGTATATGTACATGTATATATAGTTTTTATGGCTATAATATGTACTTGCAAACATGAACAAAGTCCCATGCATGTACATATGAGAAGTACATGCATATATATGTTAAAAAACCACTTTTTTTTAGAGTTAGAAAAGAATTACCATTTTAAACAAGCCTATTTTCAATATTCTAAGAAATGAAATGTCTAAACAAATGACATGTTTTATGTTTGACATTTTTAACGTGAATTTCACATTAACTTCATGGGAATTTCACTTTCGGCACAATTGTCTGTGTATAGTTTGTATTTTGTATTGTAACACAGAATTGAATAGGCTGTATAACATGTAAATTTTCTGTTTCTATCCATTTTTTTTTTCACAAGCTATATGTAGCTGTGAAGGCTTTAAGAGTGCCTTTACATGATATATTAGTTTCATATTTGGAACATTTACTTTTGTGATATTGACTGAGTCATTCGTTTTCTTTTATAGATTATCATATTTGTACATGTATATTGACAAACTACTCTTTCGTCTTTTGATAATCCCTCTTATATAATGTATTTTCGTTAGTCTATTTTGATACTTACATTTATGTCGATTTTTCTGTTTTGATATTTATATTACAAGTCACAAAAAAGTACTTGTTCATTTTGTAGACCAAATTTGTTTTTTGACCGATTCAGAGGTTCCATTAATTATGATTTTCAGAACTTTATTTTGGTCATCACCATACTTTCTAGTAGGTTCAGCTATTGTTGGTCCAACATTTCCATTACAATAAATGTGAATGGCTTTAATATACATATAGGCACCCGTTTTGTTTCTTTGAAAATCTGACTCATTTGCTCATCTTGGAGTGATCCATAATTAGTAGTGCTTAATACTCAACACAGATCATACATTGTCTGATTGGGTAACATAGACTCCGTTATCGCTGCCATTACTGTTTGGAGCTGGGCCAGATTCTGTCAGTATTATCTTTGTCGTAAAAATTTATAACTTTCATATTGCATTGAGTTCATTGTTTTGAAAGTTGAAAAGACAAAGTCAGTTTTTCCATTTTAAAATTATCGCTTCTAATAGATGATTTTCAAGTGACCAAAATCAGTAAGATATCAGACAATACAAAGTTTGGTGATATTTTTACCGTTATGTTACAGTAGAAAGCATGACAATGCAGAAAAGTGCCATCAAATATGACATCACAATAAGAAAAAAAAAAATAGCCAAATGATGTGATTTCTGTTGTCTATGTATAAAAAAACTAGGTTTAGAATAGCTGCAACTATTACCGGGAAAATGGACTATTCATGATGGCATTATTCTCATGCATGTAATTGACCTTTTCCTGCATCTGTTGTCATTCTGCTTTGGTATAACAAAAACTTCACCAGGTCTTTTTAGCCCTTGTTGTCATTCTACTTTTGTATAACATAAACTTCACCTGGTCAATTTAGCCTGAGTTGACAGGAAGGAAAATTCATACTTTGTGTTACATCTACAATTTTTGTTATGTATGTTTTTATTTTGCATATCTAACCTATTATAAATAATAGTTCTATCTGACCAATTTGTTTACTTATAAATTTTCATGTTTAGCACAAGTTGAATTATTTGTACTGACTTATGTATTTTTTGTACATGTATTGTACTGGCTATATGTTGATTTCAGTTTTTGTTCCAGATACATGTATATACAATTTTTTTTTACTATTTTAAAATTATGTTTCAGTCTATACAAGGAATATGTTGTTCTACAAATCATCCTTATTCAAATTTGGCATGTATTGTACACGTACAATCTATTGATACTCCTTTTGTGATTAGAAATATAGAATTGTCATAAAGATAATAGTCTATAATTGGGTATTGTCTTCTTTTATGTACTTTAATGTACTTGTAAAATGCAATACTACATAATCTTCAGATTCACATGTTTATTATTACGAGGTTGAAGATTTTTTTTGCATATGTTCTACGAGAATCTGACCATTATCCTGTGTAACATTTACTGTATATTTGTTTTCTCCATGTTGATACACGTGTAAGAATGCAGTCAATAGATCAGTATAAACTTTGAAAATCACTTGGTTTTGTTTTTAGAATCGGCATCAATTGTAAATTTTCAGTTCGTCTGTCACTCTGTAAACAATTTTGTCCTGCAGACAGAATCGTTAAAAATCATCTTCATATACACAAGAAATATGTATGTTAATTTACCTTATCCCCTTGAAACCTAGTTACAGGGGGATAGTAACACTGCTGTGTGTCAGTGTAAAATGCATGTGTACCTTATGCTTTTTTGTACTCAACTTGGCAAGATTTGTTGAACACACTCTATATGGCACATTCCATCGAATGCCTTTTGTCATATACATGTAGTTGAGATTTACGATGCAAGGAGGAGCATGTTTGATACACTAGGTCATAGGTCAAGGTTACAGGTGAAACTTACTCAGAATCTTTGTATACAATGTGTAAGATAGATTTTCATCAAACTTGGTATAGCCTTATAGATCAAATGTAAGGAAGAAGTGTTTCGAACATGTCAGAATCACAGGTTTTCATCAACCAGATGTTCTTAATACTGTGAGGAGTCCTTGTGATTTTCAAAGTCATTTGACATTGTGAAACCTGATCACAGATTATTTTTTCTTTCTCCTTCAGTTTTGACCTTCTGGTTTCAAAATCAAAACCCTTTACCTGACCTTGTTTTTGTATGGAAAATAAGGACTTCTTTTGTGCTAAAAAAGGACTTTGTACTTAACTCTGTTTCTTTATCTGCAAATCACATCAAGTTTAGAGTTTGTAGCAAAATGTCATCGTTTGAAAATTAGGACTACATAAAAAGTAATCAAAATCTTTGATTATCAACAAAAAAATTTATTGCTATGATTTATTTTCTGTACACTATATGTACTATAAGTTATAGAAAAAAGTTATAACAAAAAAAATATTACTTTGATTGAAGTCATGGACATACATTACCACTAATGATTCATAAAGAATCCCTAAAGTATACGTAGAAACATTAAGTATTCATCTTTCCTTCATTGATAGTTTGTCTTAGATTTTACTACCATACACATAAAGTAATATATTCAAAGGTGGATCCATGAACTATTGTCCATGCAAAATTATTTTCTTCAGTAAAACCATGAAAGAAATACCAGTAAGTGATTCTACTTATAAATTAATTAGTATAATTATGATTAAATAGATGAGACAAGTAAATGTGTAGAAAAGTACAGAGTACATGTTTGACTTTGATCCTGATAGGAACCATGCTTAAAATTTGTCAAATACTTGTGTTAAATTGACAGAAGTAGAGAAATTTCTGCAAATCACTGCTTAGTTTGGTCATAGAATAAGTTGGCTCGGTATGTGAAATTTGATTAAGTGCTCATATTTTTACCCAAGACAGACTGCAAAAGTAAAAGTCTGATCTTTAAAGTACAAAATACATATACATGTATGTAAAAATACAAAGAACAATTCAAAATCTTGAATACTAAATACATTGTAACATATTTTAATCCAAATGTCCCAAGTCCATTTATATAACAATACCTCATTGATATCATTTATCATATCATGCATGAACAATTGTAATTATGAACAAGTTTTAATAACAATAAGGTGCTGTTTATAAGAATGTGAAGGTGAATTTAAGTAATGAACATAAGAAAAATGGCGGAGTATCAATAAACGGTGATAAATTGGACGACAAAGCCAGGTCATTACATGATATCCAAGTATAGTAAAAGTACAAGTATATTCTAAGAAAAGTAACACATACATTGTAACATAAACTGTTCAGCAGACTTCATTCTTTATAGATATTACTTCATTTTACATGGTCAAGTTAGTTCATTGTCATGTAGACATTGCCCTTGTGGAAAAAAAGTAAAAGAATTTACATAGACATACAAAGATGTATATAATTTGTATAAACTCTCTAATTGGAAGCTCTTTATAAATTCAAGTGGTAAAATATGAACTTTCTCTATCTGAGAATCCTTATTATGTAAGTGAGGATGAGACATTCTTTAAAAGACTTTTTTGAATAACCATTTTCATGAAAAATTTGCAATTTCTTCACTTAAAGAAATTTTCATAGACAGAAAACATACATTGTAGAAAGTTAAGACTTTTGAGAAGTGAAAATTATGTTACAACATTCCATAGAATTTAATTTAAATTTAAATTAAACATTTCTACTGTTTGTCTATGAACTGCTCACACTGAGTTGGTAGCTCACACTGCTGCATAGAGTAATTATCGAGTTTGTTTAAAGTATTTTTGTGTCTATGAGCTGTATTGAGTCAGGAGGGAATACACTGCGTATACTAGGCTGTCAGTGCATTTCCAGGGCTCTGCCATTGCCACCCTCCGTTTATGCTGCTAATGCTGATATCAGGGCCTTGGTGTTACCACCCTCCTTAAAACAGCTTACAGGTAAAAGTGGGGTTTTAGACTTCTGTAAATAGTTCTGTATAAAGGAAAGAAAGAAATTTAAAATCCATGTAGCCCACAAAATTAAAATGCTGAAAAGCCATTAAGGAGAGATGGGAATGTAAGCTGAAATCAATCGGTGTTCTGTCATTATGCTAAAAACCTTCTTATGTCGCCTACAATGCAAGAGCGACATAATAATAGGGATCACTTTGCCTGGCGTCCGTCTGTCTGGTAGTCACACTTTTACATATTTGGCTATAACTTACTTGATGTACATCAGACATCTTTCAAACTTACAGGGATGGTAAAGCATGATAAGACTGACCACACAATGTAGGTCAAGGTCACATTCAAGGTCTAGGTCACATATTTTGGGTCGAACATGCAACAGGCGACATACCTGTTCTCGAACAGTTCTATTTTTAACGAAGATTCGGGGGCATATAGTTTTTTGTGTGTCCCTTTGTTTGTCTTTGTGTCCGCAAAAACTTTAACCTTAGACATATCTTGAATGGTAAGCGATAAGGCTGTAATGTTTCACATATGTATTCCATGTGCCAAGAGCTTGCCATGGATATTAATAGCCATTCTCTGTAAGGACCAAAATCGTTCGGCACGGCATGTCATGGATTTTGATGATTTTCGGTATAATGGGTATATATTAAGAACTGACCATGAAAATAACACTTTTCAGCCAATGTGACCTCTGGTTGCCATGGTAACGAGGTCATTCTATTTACAGCACTTTTGGGACCATGAAATAAGCCAGCTCCGGAGACTTCGTTGCCATGGATACCACTGTAACAGCTTGTTCCTCTTTATATAATCTATTCTTCCTTACTTCCATTCTTACTTAGTACACTTAGATATGTGATATTTATTACAGGAACCTTATTGTATTAAGCCAAAATAAGTCAAAATGAAGCGAAAAATAGAGGTGAAAATGAGGGCCAATTTAGTGTGTTTTTGACCATTTTCAATCTTAAATATCACAAAAGGCACCAATAGGAGACTAGTGATTTTCATCAATGGAAATGTATGTTTATTGACAAATAAAATGAACGAAAAATTGGAGTGGGTATTTAAGAGTTTTACCTAAATTCTATTGTCAAAGACCGTTGCCATGGCAACATTAGACCTTTTTTCTTGTTTCATATAATCTTTGAAATTGATTTTATTCCTCTTTAAAGATACATAAGATTGTCAAAATGTATGCATGTATAGATATGACTTATATCTTTTACATAAGAACAATTAAAATGTTCAAGGTCATTGGCTTGATGTTCAAGGTCATTTATACTTTGAGACTCAAATTTTGCATAAAATATTGATTTTTTAATTTTTTTGTTGCCGATTTTAGTGATTTTTTTTATTTAAATATTTTCATAGGTCATATATATTATGAAAGCACATGAATATAAGAAAGACAAATCTTAGAATTTATTGAATTGTCGCAATTCAATAGGAAAATATTTTTCCGTCAAAAAACAAGAAAAATACAGATTTCGTCCCTTTTATATCAAAATACTCACGAAGAATTTAGATATTTGAAGATGTGAAGAAACGTAATCAATAGTTCTAAGAAATAAGTGATACATAAATTATTTTATGGCAAATAACTGTTAAGTTCAATATTTCAAGGTTTCTAAAATATTGACACCTTCATTTTATGAAAAATCAGGATTTTTCGTCAAATTTGGTCACTGAAAGTTTAATGACCTTGAAAATTCAGTGGGTGACCTTGAAATATTTTCAAGGTCATTTTTATATCAAAACGCCTCTGATAGATGTATACATGGACTTCTGTTCCAATATCATGCGTAGATAGTTTGATAGAGGTTGTGTTTAAATTCATTGTATTGAAACCTTTCAGCCGATTGTTGCCATAGCAACTAAATCTGATGCTGCTTTGCATATAAAAGGACAAATTAGCCCAAATAATTTTTTATATTCATGTAGAGTTCAAAGATGATACTAATTGGATAACTAGAATTTGGACTTCAAAAATTGGTGCTTTTATGAAATTTTCAACCTTGTAAAACAGTAAAAACATGCAAAAAAGGGTCTTTTAGTGCCCAAAACAAAGCCTTTTGATACCCTGTTTTGGCCCAATTTTTCATTTTGTATACATAAGGCATCCGAGATGAATGAAAAAAACTTTACAAATATGCATAATAATAAGGATTAAAAGAAAATAATCAAAGCAAATGAAGATTTAAAATGTACCTGTTTCCATGGTAACGAAGCCTACAAATATGCCTTGTCCTATAGATTTTCCCGATTTTTGAAACTTCAGACGCGGTTACCATGGCAACGACAACCTTTTTGAAAAAACTGGGGTTGATTTACATACTAGTACTTCATATTGAACTTCCATACCAAAAATCTCAAAAATCCATGACATGCCGTGCCAACATGTTTTGAAATTCTTTGGTTCTTACAGAGAATTGCTGTTAAAATTTTTGACCTTGTGACCTTGACCTTGGAGATTTACTAACTTTTGAAAAACTTTCTCCGTGGCAATAACTTATGAATGGTAAGTGATAGGGCTATCATATTTCACATGTCTACCATATTCCTTGTGACAAGACCTTTCCATGGATACCTAAATTTTTGACCTTGTGACCTTGACCTCGGAGTATTAAATACTTTTTTCATTACAGCTGTTTCTGTTTTACTATCAAAGATGCCAACGGGGCATTATTGTTTCACGAACACATTTTTTTTTTTTTTTTAATAATATTTCAGTTTTGTGATATAAATTAAATCTTATATTTTATTCATTTCAGACAAACTATGTTCAAAAAGATGTCCAAAGCAATCAACAGTTTGATGATGGAATTTTTATGGACATGAAAAGTTTTTTGGAAACAGATATTATTCAGTTACATGGGACATTGTTTTATACATACATGAGCATAAACTATTGCATTTTTCTTTTCGGCATCTGAAGTAGCTTTTCCTATCCAAACAAATAGCTCACTCTTGGAATCAAATATGAATACATCCTAAAACAAATAAAATATTGAGATGAAGTAAATTTGAAATCTGCAATATTGATTAGATACTCTTGTTGATATAAAAATAAATATCAGGAATTAGTATCTAAAACATAAAAAAGTAAAGTATTTACTCAGCAAAATTTTAAACTTGGAAGTTGAATAGACACAATTACCTTGATAATAGAGAGCAGATATGCAATAAAACTTACATAACATCAAATAAAGATAAATCTTTATAAAACTTTTCATACTTGGAAGTAAGTTTCAGGAGTAATTTCTGTCCATTCCTTGTGAAGCAAGCTATCAGCATTCTTGTATATCGTTAGACTGACTTAAATTTGCAACCAATTATTAAATTAACCCTACAGAATGCCAACGACTACCATGTATGCTCGCTTAATCTTATCGAAAGTTTATTTTCATCAAAGAAATAAAAAAAAATAGTTGCCAGAGTCACCTAATGCTCGACTGCATAGCATAATATCTCTCATGACAGCCAATTTATTTAAACTCCCTTTCTCAGGCAACAACATATATCACATCATAAATCACTGAAGCAGAAAAAGTAGGTCAAGGTCAGATTTCAAAAGTCAAACCCAAGATGCATCCAATATGCAAGTCTGGTGCATGTAGCACTTATAGTTAGCTCAATATTGCCAATTTAAAGCAAAATCACTGAAGCGGAAAAAGTAGGTCAAGGTCATATTTCAATAGTCTAACCCAAGATGCATCCAATATGCAAGTCTGGTGCATGTAGCACTTATACTTTTCTCAATATTGGCTTTTAAAGGTAAAATAATTCAAGCGGAAAAAGTAGGTCAAGGTCATTTTGTGAAAGTTTGATCAAAGATACATCCAATATGCAAGTTTGGTACATGTAGCACTTATACTTTGCTCAATATTGGCTTTTAAAGGCAAAATCATTCAAGCGGAAAAAAGTAGGTCAAGGTCATTTTATGAAAGATTGATCAAAGATACATCCAATATGCAAGTTTGGTACATGTAGCACTTATACTTTGCTCAATATTGGCTTTTAAAGGCAAAATCATTCAAGCGGAAAAAAGTAGGTCAAGGTCATTTTTTGAAAGTTTGATCAAAGATACATCAAATATGTAAGTTTGGTACATGTAGCACTTATACTTTGCTCAATATTGGCTTTTAAAGGCAAAATCATTCAAGCGGAAAAAAGTAGGTCAAGGTCATTTTTTGAAAGTTTGATCAAAGATACATCAAATATGTAAGTTTGGTACATGTAGCACTTATACATTGCTCAATATTGGCTTTTAAAGACTTTATTGCTATCTTAACATTTACCTTATCATCTCAACATTTGCCTTATCATTTGAAATAATTTTAAAAATCCCAACCCCCGGGGCTATATCCTCATCTGGATATATTAAATGATGTATAATTAAACATTTGCAACAAAAAAAACCAACAGAATATGAATATAGGAAAGGTAAATGTGTAATCTTAACATTTACCTTATCATCTAGTTGGGACGACGCCGACGCGGACGCGGACGCGGACGCCGGGGGTATTGCAATAGCTCTTTTGCACTAAAGTGCAGTCGAGCTAAAAAAGAAAGATAAAAAAAAGAAGGAACTCACTTTTGTATCAAAATCATCCATAGAAATATTTCCTGACTTCTCCAAGGAGAACTCCATACTTCCTCCAGCATCTGATAACCTAATTACAAAAATATAAATAAATTAAATGAATCAATAATCTGAAATGATACATGTATGAATAAATAATAGGAGGAAATACACATAAAATACATTTGTAATTAAATCAGTCTGACTATAGGCCTATACCATATAGTAAAACACACTCAGTGTACATCAATAGTCTGATGTAATCTACTTTAACAACTGTTTACTATGAAACCAAATTATCTGCAAAACTAAATATGACGCTCATTTTTTGGGGAGACAAACAATACAATGATTGTTGCCGTCATTTTCTTACTAGTGATGCAAGGACAAAAACAGACTCGCGGATTCCTCACAACAATTTTTGAAAGCTAAGTCTTATTTTACAGAAAAACATTCTAGCTACTTGCAAATACACAATTTATGCAATTTTATCATCTTGATTAGCCATTATACAGCTCAGAGTATGCTCATCCCCAGTGCTTTCTTAAATTATTTTGAAATATTCGTGTTGATTTCGATATCTCACATATTCTACTCAATTTCAAGTCTTAATTCTGTGAAAGTGTCAGAAAATGAAAGAATCAATATAAATCTTACTATGATATCATAGAATTTAAAATTCTTATCACAATTACACTATATGAATACCCATAAGAGCACTCTATTACGAAAATTCCGACAAAAATTAAAGCTACGTACACAGAAAAACACAAAACTCTGTGTGATTGGCCCTGACAACAATTTCTTTAAAATGGATTTTATATTGACGAGAAGTTATATTGCAATACAAAAATGATGAAGTGTAATGATTTCACCATCTAGTATACGCTTTATAGGTGATTAATGAAGCCTACCCCCTTATAATTTTCAATAAAATTATACAAAAAGATGAGAAACTACAGTATTTTACTAGGTCAATCATTCTTACTGATTCAAAATGATTTTATTTTATAGATATGACACCTTTTTCTCAATTGATGCCAAATATACATACTTTTAGAAGATCACTGTTTGTATCATACATCGAAAATACCAGCTACCACCTAAATTTCCTGTCAATTTTTCGAGCATATCTCTTATGGATCAAGGTAACTAATTTGAGCCATTTTGGAAAATTTTCCACTTAAATTGAAGTTATTTTACATGTTACAGTCTCCATTAATGAAATTCATTATAATTTCTACTTCATAGCTTGAAAATTTATCAACTGACCGTTACCGGTTTTTCTACCATGTTAGGTATGACATAATACGAGTATTGACCTACTTTAAAATACGCATTAAATGATTTATCAAATCTTATTTTTTGCAGATCAGCACTCTTAGCCTCAAGATCAGTACTGCAGATAAATTGTCTGAAATGGTCTTAATAAAACAAGGAACACCAGTCAGTAATATACCTGAACAGCATCTTTGTTTTGTCCTCACTTTGATCAACTTGTACAAAGTCAGAGGAATCGTCAGACTCGTCTTCCTCCCCTCCATCCAAGTATCCTTCGAACTCCTTCTGTACATTTTAATTTAACATATTTAAAATGCGATTGAATTACAATATTAATATGTACCATAAATAGCTGTATTTTATACTAAAATTATATCAAAGTTTTGGCTGACTAGCTTGCAGTGAAGTCTATTGTCAGCACAGCTCACTTCAGAAATCGGAAACTTGAAGTTTTGCCTAAAATTATTCTTCGGAACAATTTCCAATTAGAATTTGTATTGGAGCTGGATAGCTCAGGTCTCAAACTCTCGTAATTAACAGTGCAAGTTATATGTCTGTATGACCATTACTATGCTTTCAGTGAAAAATTATATCCATGTAGTTTTAGATAGGGACTATTGGCTAAATTGCAAAGTAAAATCCTACTTATGAAATGGCCATGTTTGTTTGTCTGTCTGCGTCCATAATTTGGTTTAGCTGTTGCGTTTAGGATAGTTGTGAAAGACCATAAGGGGTACAATCTTCAAACTTGGTACAAAGACAAAGCACATAGTGAGAGGATCTAAACGCAGGTATTGGTTTTGACCTTGACCTTGAGGTTTGACCTTGACAAATGTAATTTTGCATTAAGGTTAGTAAGAGGTACAATCTTCAAACTTGATACAAAGATAAGGCATGGTTAAAGGTTCTGAACACAGGTATTGTTTTGACCTTGGCCTCGAGTTTTCACCTTGACCTTGAAAAATGTAATTTTGCAATTAGGCTAGCTGTAAATGAACTGTAAGGGGTACGGTCTTCAAACTTGGTACAAAGATAAAGCATGGTGAGATAATCCAGCCATCAATACCGTCTTTCTCAGTGTCTTAGTTAATGTTTTAAATTAATTTTAGCATAACGCTGTTGACATTTTCCATGTTAAACTAGTGTTGTATAATCGGAAAAATTTCATAATCGATTATCGGTTTATAATCGGAGAGGATTTTAATCGATTATTTCGATTTAATCGGAAATAATTCTTTCTTGTTCTTACAGAAAGAAATATGACAAGTAATGAATAAACTTCACTAAATCTTATGCTAATATACATAGCAAAATGTCTAGAATGAACTCCAACCACAGAATGATAAAATCCTGTCTAGTAAATGAAATATTTTGTCAAGATCACAGCAGTAATGGAGTCAAAACAAATATGTGATTGTAATAGTCGACTTTATACAGCATATGCAGGGATGGAGGGGGGGGGGAGGGGGTTCTAACAGAGAGGGAAGGAAAGACCAAATAGCAAACGGTTCTCTGTTGCCACTGTAACTAATACGATCCAAGAGAGTTAACTTAAGATTTTGCTCATTCAAGGAATCAAGCAATATCTTCATGGTAACAGTACTGTGAAATTCACTGACCTTGTCCTTCTTACAAAGCTCAGGAGTTCGGCGTAAAAACTAAAAAGTTTTTTTTTCATTGACGTATCGCAGGCCCGTTTCGCATCTGACGTTGAAGTTTTCTATAAGAGTACTTGTCATTACTATTAAATAAATTCAATGAGAATCCTGATCCCATCCATTGTATGCCTTAGAGAGTGTATCCTTTTCAATTATTTACACTACGCCCGGAACTTCAACTCGTAGAAACGATCATTGATCTACTTTCGTTTTATTCGTACTTGTCATACGCGAATATGACCGAAAACTATGTCATTCTTTTCCACGTTGAATATTTCCAATTATAATCGATTCTTAAAAACATAATCGATTAATCGAAATCGAAGGGTATTAGCGATGATGTCGCCGATGTCGGCGATAATCGTTACAACACTATGTTAAACATCGGGAATGTTACGCTAAAATCAACATAGAAAATTCCCCATCTAAAAGCTTTAACTTTCACTGTGCGCGCAGTTTTGGTGGTAGGGACATAGAGTTTGAGACCTTCTCCCCCTATATGAACTTCAATCGAAAAATTTACCAACAAAGTAGACAAAACATTATTTTGTATGCCCCCCGGAATCGGGGGCATATAGTTTTTGGCCTCTCCGTCTGTTAGTCTGTTTGTCTGTCTGTTTGTCCGAAAAACTTTAACATGGGACATAACTTTTGATTGGGAGGTGATATGGCTTTCATATTTCACAAGTGTATTCCTTGTGACAAGACTTTTCCATTGATACGAAAATTTTTGACCTGGTGACCTTGACCTTTGACCTACTTTTCAAAAACTTTAACATTGGGCATAACTTTTGAATGGTAAGTGATAGGGCTTTCATATTTCACATGTGTATTCCTTGTGACAAGACCTTTCTTTTGATACCAGATTTTGACCTTGACTTTGACCTTTGACCTACTTTACAAAAACTTTAACATTGGGAATAAATTTTGAATGGTAAGTGATAGGGCTTTCATATTTCTCACGTGTATTCGTTATTTTAAGACCTTTCTATTGATACCAGATTTTGACCTTGACTTTGACCTACTTCACAAAAACTTTAACATTGGGAATAAATTTTGAATGGTAAGTGATGTGAATTTGATATTTCGCATGTGAATTCCTTCTGACAAGATTCTTCTATCGATACCAAAATTTTTTTTACCCAGTGACCCTGACCTTTCCCATACATACTTAACAGAAAATGGTTTTTATACTAACAAAGATGCCACCGGGGGCATTCATGTTTCACAAACACAGGCTTTATTTTATTTCTGAAGAGAGCTGTGCAGACAGTAGTAATTGTAAGATTTGTGTCCTTCCATCAAAGTAGGCATAATTAATTTGTATATTTGCAATAGACTTTTTTCATTAGATAGAATGACTATTGAATATTTACCAAATCCTCGTCATCAGAACTGCTGGCTTCCTGGTCTATCACCACTGATTTTACGGCCTTTCCTGTTCTATTACTCTTTACATTAGTAACATACTCCTGGGCCTGCAATTTTTGATGTTGAAAATTAAACATACACTCCATTCAATTGACATTCAATCGATGTATTGATCATTAATATTTATTTAGTCAATTGATTTTTTAAAGAATTTAAAGGATTTAGACATTAAAGTGGATAAAAAAAAATTCAAACAGCTAAACAAAAATTTAACCTTTAGAAAAATCAAATTAATTCCAATGTCAATGAAACATGATTATTTCTTTTGTATAAGGTGTGATTCTCTTTATCAAATATTTCTATAACAATTTACCTTTCTCTTCTCAAACGCATTTGCCCCCTTGCCATTCCACTGGTAAATTGTCAGTCCTGCATCCAGAATGTACACATCTGTATCGTCTATTTTAGATTTATCTCGTCCAATCTAGTGAGGACATGAATTTTCAAAGTATATTAAGTTACATGAATAATAAACATAGGTAATCACAGATTACAAAGCTCACCTCGCGACAGCAAAATTCAATTCAAACATATTTCTTAGTACATGTATATTGGCTTTTAAAGGCAAAACCACTCAAGCAGAAAAAGTAGGTCAAGGTCATTTTATGAAAGTTTGATCAAAGATACATCCAATATGCAAGTTTGGTACATGTAGCAGTTATACTTTGCTCAATATTGGCTTTATAGAGCAAAATCACTCAAGCGGAAAAAGTAGGTCAAGGTCATTTTATGAAAGATTGATCAAAGATACATCCAATATGCAAGTTTGGTACATGTATCACTTATACTTTGCTCAATATTGGCTTTTAAAGGCAAAATCACTCAAGCGGAAAAAGTAGGTCAAGGTCATTTTATGAAAGTTTGATCAAAGATACATCCAATATGCAAGTTTGGTACATGTAGCAGTTATACTTTGCTCAATATTGGCTTTATAGAGCAAAATCACTCAAGCGGAAAAAGTAGGTCAAGGTCATTTTATGAAAGATTGATCAAAGATACATCCAATATGCAAGTTTGGTACATGTATCACTTATACTTTGCTCAATATTGGCTTTTAAAGGCAAAATCACTCAAGCGGAAAAAGTAGGTCGAGGTCATTTTATGAAAGATTGATCAAAGATACATCCAATATGCAAGTTTGGTACATGTATCACTTATACTTTGCTCAATATTGGCTTTTAAAGGCAAAATCACTCAAGCGGAAAAAGTAGGTCGAGGTCATTTTATGAAAGTTTGATCAAAGATACATCTAATATGCAAGTTTGGAACATCTAGCACTTATACTTTGCTCAATATTGGCTTTTAAAGGCAAAATCACTCAAGCGGAAAAAGTAGGTCAAGGTCATTTTATGAAAGTTTGATCAAAGATACATCCAATATGCAAGTTTGGTACATGTAGCAGTTATACTTTGCTCAATATTGGCTTTATAGAGCAAAATCACTCAAGCGGAAAAAGTAGGTCAAGGTCATTTTATGAAAGATTGATCAAAGATACATCCAATATGCAAGTTTGGTACATGTATCACTTATACTTTGCTCAATATTGGCTTTTAAAGGCAAAATCACTCAAGCGGAAAAAGTAGGTCGAGGTCATTTTATGAAAGATTGATCAAAGATACATCCAATATGCAAGTTTGGTACATGTATCACTTATACTTTGCTCAATATTGGCTTTTAAAGGCAAAATCACTCAAGCGGAAAAAGTAGGTCGAGGTCATTTTATGAAAGTTTGATCAAAGATACATCTAATATGCAAGTTTGGAACATCTAGCACTTATACTTTGCTCAATATTGGCTTTTAAAGGCAAAATCACTCAAGCAGAAAAAGTAGGTCAAGGTCATTTTATGAAAGTTTGATCAAAGATACATCCAATATGCAAGTTTGGTACATGTAGCACTTATACTTTGCTCAATATTGGCTTTTAAAAGCAAAATCACTCAAGTGGAAAAAGTAGGTCATATGCTGCATCCGATGCATGGGTCCATCTTGGCATTCAAAGATGAATCACTTGTGCAAGTTTGGTTACTGTAGCATTAGTACTTTGTCAGATACTGAGCTACCCCAAACTTCTTATCCAAATCACTCAAGCGGAAAATGTAGGTCAGATGCTGCATCTGATGCATGGGTTCACCTCAGCATCCAAAGATGAATCACTTGTGCAAGTTTGGTTACTGTAGCATCAGTACTTTGTCAGATATTGAGCTACCCCAAGCTTCTTAACCAAGTCACTCAAGCGGAAAATGTAGGTCAGATGCTGCATCCGATGCATGGGTTCACCTCAGCATCCAAAGATGAATTACTTGTGCAAGTTTGGTTACTGTAGCATCAGTACTTTGTCAGATACTGAGCTACCCCAAACTTCTTAACCAAGTCACTCAAGTGGAAAATGTAGGTCAGATTCTGCATACAATGCATGGGTTCACCTCAGCATCCAAAGATGAATCACTTGTGCCAGTTTGGTTACTGTAGCATTAGTACTTTGTCAGATACTGAGCTACCCCAAACTTCTTAACCAAGTCACTCAAGCGGAAAATGTAGGTCAGATGCTGCATCCGATGCATGGGTTCACCTCAGCATCCAAAGATGAATCACTTGTGTAAGTTTGGTTACTGTAGCATCAGTACTTTGTCAGATACTGAGCTACCCCAAACTTCTTAACCGGACGCAGACGCGGACACGGACGCGGATGCGGACGCGGACGCGTGGGGTTATAGCATAAGCTCACTCAACTTCGTCAAGGTGAGCTAAAAATCTGATCTATCATTTCTTGATATACATATACTAAGATTACCCTCAGATTCCTAGGTATACCTTATGCAAAGGTAATCACCCTGTCTTTTAGTCTGTTACATTTGTCCGATTTGAATTTTAATTTAAAACATAGGTAATCACAGATTACGAAGCTCACCTCGTGACAGCAAAATTCAATTCAAACATATTTCTTAGTACATGTATATTGGCTTTTAAAGGCAAAACCACTCAAGCAGAAAAAGTAGGTCGAGGTCATTTTATGAAAGTTTGATCAAAGATACATCTAATATGCAAGTTTGGAACATCTAGCAGTTATACTTTGCTCAATATTGGCTTTATAGAACAAAATCACTCAAGCGGAAAAAGTAGGTCGAGGTCATTTTATGAAAGATTGATCAAAGATATATCCAATATGCACTTTGGTACATGTATCACTTATACTTTGCTCAATATTGGCTTTTAAAGGCAAAATCACTCAAGCGGAAAAAGTAGGTCGAGGTCATTTTATGAAAGTTTGATCAAAGATACATCTAATATGCAAGTTTGGAACATCTAGCACTTATACTTTGCTCAATATTGGCTTTTAAAGGCAAAATCACTCAAGCGGAAAAAGTAGGTCAAGGTCATTTTATGAAAGATTGATCAAAGATATATCCAATATGCAAGTTTGGTACATGTATCACTTATACTTTGCTCAATATTGGCTTTTAAAGGCAAAATCACTCAAGCGGAAAAAGTAGGTCGAGGTCATTTTATGAAAGTTTGATCAAAGATACATCTAATATGCAAGTTTGGAACATCTAGCACTTATACTTTGCTCAATATTGGCTTTTAAAGGCAAAATCACTCAAGCGGAAAAAGTAGGTCAAGGTCATTTTATGAAAGATTGATCAAAGATATATCCAATATGCAAGTTTGGTACATGTATCACTTATACTTTGCTCAATATTGGCTTTTAAAGGCAAAATCACTCAAGCGGAAAAAGTAGGTCGAGGTCATTTTATGAAAGTTTGATCAAAGATACATCTAATATGCAAGTTTGGAACATCTAGCACTTATACTTTGCTCAATATTGGCTTTTAAAGGCAAAATCACTCAAGCAGAAAAAGTAGGTCAAGGTCATTTTATGAAAGTTTGATCAAAGATACATCCAATATGCAAGTTTGGTACATGTAGCACTTATACTTTGCTCAATATTGGCTTTTAAAAGCAAAATCACTCAAGTGGAAAAAGTAGGTCATATGCTGCATCCGATGCATGGGTCCATCTTGGCATTCAAAGATGAATCACTTGTGCAAGTTTGGTTACTGTAGCATTAGTACTTTGTCAGATACTGAGCTACCCCAAACTTCTTATCCAAATCACTCAAGCGGAAAATGTAGGTCAGATGCTGCATCTGATGCATGGGTTCACCTCAGCATCCAAAGATGAATCACTTGTGCAAGTTTGGTTACTGTAGCATCAGTACTTTGTCAGATATTGAGCTACCCCAAGCTTCTTAACCAAGTCACTCAAGCGGAAAATGTAGGTCAGATGCTGCATCCGATGCATGGGTTCACCTCAGCATCCAAAGATGAATTACTTGTGCAAGTTTGGTTACTGTAGCATCAGTACTTTGTCAGATACTGAGCTACCCCAAACTTCTTAACCAAGTCACTCAAGTGGAAAATGTAGGTCAGATTCTGCATACGATGCATGGGTTCACCTCAGCATCCAAAGATGAATCACTTGTGCCAGTTTGGTTACTGTAGCATTAGTACTTTGTCAGATACTGAGCTACCCCAAACTTCTTAACCAAGTCACTCAAGCGGAAAATGTAGGTCAGATGCTGCATCCGATGCATGGGTTCACCTCAGCATCCAAAGATGAATCACTTGTGTAAGTTTGGTTACTGTAGCATCAGTACTTTGTCAGATACTGAGCTACCCCAAACTTCTTAACCGGACGCAGACGCGGACACGGACGCGGATGCGGACGCGGACGCGTGGGGTTATAGCATAAGCTCACTCAACTTCGTCAAGGTGAGCTAAAAATCTGATCTATCATTTCTTGATATACATATACTAAGATTACCCTCAGATTCCTAGGTATACCTTATGCAAAGGTAATCACCCTGTCTTTTAGTCTGTTACATTTGTCCGATTTGAATTTTAATTTAAAACATAGGTAATCACAGATTACGAAGCTCACCTCGTGACAGCAAAATTCAATTCAAACATATTTCTTAGTACATGTATATTGGCTTTTAAAGGCAAAACCACTCAAGCAGAAAAAGTAGGTCGAGGTCATTTTATGAAAGTTTGATCAAAGATACATCTAATATGCAAGTTTGGAACATCTAGCAGTTATACTTTGCTCAATATTGGCTTTATAGAGCAAAATCACTCAAGCGGAAAAAGTAGGTCGAGGTCATTTTATGAAAGATTGATCAAAGATATATCCAATATGCACTTTGGTACATGTATCACTTATACTTTGCTCAATATTGGCTTTTAAAGGCAAAATCACTCAAGCGGAAAAAGTAGGTCGAGGTCATTTTATGAAAGTTTGATCAAAGATACATCTAATATGCAAGTTTGGAACATCTAGCACTTATACTTTGCTCAATATTGGCTTTTAAAGGCAAAATCACTCAAGCGGAAAAAGTAGGTCAAGGTCATTTTATGAAAGATTGATCAAAGATATATCCAATATGCAAGTTTGGTACATGTATCACTTATACTTTGCTCAATATTGGCTTTTAAAGGCAAAATCACTCAAGCGGAAAAAGTAGGTCGAGGTCATTTTATGAAAGTTTGATCAAAGATACATCTAATATGCAAGTTTGGAACATCTAGCACTTATACTTTGCTCAATATTGGCTTTTAAAGGCAAAATCACTCAAGCGGAAAAAGTAGGTCAAGGTCATTTTATGAAAGATTGATCAAAGATATATCCAATATGCAAGTTTGGTACATGTATCACTTATACTTTGCTCAATATTGGCTTTTAAAGGCAAAATCACTCAAGCGGAAAAAGTAGGTCGAGGTCATTTTATGAAAGTTTGATCAAAGATACATCTAATATGCAAGTTTGGAACATCTAGCACTTATACTTTGCTCAATATTGGCATTTAAAGGCAAAATCACTCAAGCGGAAAAAGTAGGTCAAGGTCATTTTATGAAAGATTGATCAAAGATATATCCAATATGCAAGTTTGGTACATGTATCACTTATACTTTGCTCAATAGTGGCTTTTAAAGGCAAAATCACTCAAGCGGAAAAAGTAGGTCGAGGTCATTTTATTAAAGTTTGATCAAAGATACATCTAATATGCAATTTTGGAACATCTTGCACTTATACTTTGCTCAATATTGGCTTTTAAAGGCAAAATCACTCAAAGCGGAAAAAGTAGGTCAAGGTCATTTTATGAAAGTTTGGTCAAAGATACATCCAATATGCAAGTTTGGTACATGTAGCACTTATACTTTGCTCAATATTGGCTTTTAAAAGCGAAATCACTCAAGTGGAAAAAGTAGGTCAGATGCTGCATCCGATGCATGGGTTCACCTCAGCATCCAAAGATGAATCACTTGTGCAAGTTTGGTTACTGTAGCATCAGTACTTTGTCAGATACTGAGTTACCCCAAACTTCTTAACCAAGTCACTCAAGCGGAAAATGTGGGTCAGATGCTGCATACGATGCATGGGTTCACCTCAGCATCCAAAGATGAATCACTTGTGCAAGTTTGGTTACTGTAGCATTAGTACTTTGTCAGATACTGAGCTACCCCAAACTTCTTAACCGGACGCGGACGCGGACGCATGGGGTTATAGCATAAGCTCACTCAACTTCGTCGAGGTGAGCTAAACATAGGTAATCACAGATTACGAAGCTCACCTCGTGGCAGCAAAATTCAATTCAAACATATTTCTTAGTACATGTATAATGGCTTTTAAAGGCAAAATCACTCAAGCAGAAAAAGTAGGTCAAGGTCATTTTATGAAAGTTTGATCAAAGATACATCCAATATGCAAGTTTGGTACATGTAGCAGTTATACTTTGCTCAATATGGGCTTTATAGATCAAAATCACTCAAGCGGAAAAAGTAGGTCAAGGTCATTTTATGAAAGATTGATCAAAGATACATCCAATATGCAAGTTTGGTACATGTATCACTTATACTTTGCTCAATATTGGCTTTTAAAGGCAAAATCACTCAAGCGGAAAAAGTAGGTCGAGGTCATTTTATGAAAGTTTGATCAAAGATACATCTAATAAGCAAGTTTGGAACATCTAGCACTTATACTTTGCTCAATATTGGCTTTTAAAGGCAAAATCACTCAAGCGGAAAAGGTAGGTCAAGGTCATTTTATGAAAGTTTGATCAAAGATACATCCAATATGCAAGTTTGGTACATGTAGCACTTATACTTTGCTCAATATTGGCTTTTAAAAGCGAAATCACTGAAGTGGAAAAAGTAGGTCAGATGCTGCATCCGATGCATGGGTCCATCTGGGCATCCAAAGATGAATCACTTTTGCCAGTTTGGTTACTGTAGCATCAGTACTTTGTCAGATACTGAGCTACCCCAAACTTCTTAACCAAGTCACTCAAGCGAAAAATGTAGGTCAGATGCTGCATATGATGCATGGGTTCACCTCAGCATCCAAAGATGAATCGTTTGTGCAAGTTTGGTTACTGTAGCATTAGTACTTTGTCAGATACTGGGCTACCCCAAACTTCTTAACCAAGTCACTCAAGCGGAAAATGTAGGTCAGATGCTGCATCTGATGCATGGGTTCACCTCAGCATCCAAAGATGAATCACTTGTGCAAGTTTGGTTACTGTAGCATCAGTACTTTGTCAGATACTGAGCTACCCCAAACTTCTTAACCGGACGCGGACGCGGACACGGACGCGGACGCGGACGCGGACGCGTGGGGGTATAGCATAAGCTCACTCAACTTCGTCGAGGTGAGCTAAAAATGACAAAATTATGGTCCTGTCATTTGCAGGAATCTATTGTATGTCATGACCGTAGATCAAGGTCATAATTTGGAGGTCTGAGGATCATGGTGAAAATGGATTATGTCTCAGACTCATATCTTTAATCAGAACAGTATTTTACTGCATTATTTTTGCTACATTTTGCAGAATTGATGTTAAGGTCTCAAGTGTGTGTCATGACCTTGATTCTCAGCTATATCTCCAAGGTCAAGGTCACAAGCAATAAGGAATAGATAAATCTTGTCAAGGCAATCAGTTCAATTTAACGCCTTCATGGACTGGAATGATATCTCCCAGAACTTATTATTGTCCCGATTCCAAACCTTTAACTAAGGTCATAACCTCAAAGTCAAGGTCACAGTCAAAAGTAGAGGTAAAATCTTGTCTTGTTCATAACTTCTTGGCCCTTACATGGATTTGAATAAGATATCACTGAGATAATGCCTTAAGGAACTGAAGGAGATTATCATTACCTTATAAATTGTCTAGTCTACAGCTTGAATGGTCAGGGTCATTTTAAATGATCCCTAAGGATGTTAAAAGATGGATGGGTTGATTATCAAGGTCAAATATTCTGACTATTTTTTCCAGCTATACATAAATCAAATTTTTGAAAGTGCTCAGCTGCATGATTGTATCTTTAAAACTGATTAATTTATCTCACATATATAGATAATTACCAATTACCTGGGTGACAGTGATTGACGAAATTTTTTTTTCACCGTGTACATGGAGAAGACGTGGCTTGTATTCCTCTGGTTTAACATGATTAAAACCACTATCTACACCTCCATTCAATATTCTGAAAATACATGTATGAAAGACACTCACTGCCAATATTTTATGGCTTTAAATGACTTTTGTAGTGAATTTTAAAATATATTGGCCTTGAAATACATTAATGAAAGTTGGATTTAAATTTGAAATTATATCTTATTCTTCTGTACATTTTAGGTAAAAGTCATCATCAGAGAAGAAAAGTAATTTTGTAGAAGGAAGTTCAAAGAAAATTTTGTAGAACTGATCTATTTTTGTGTATCAAAAAGCTTACAAAAAGGACTAAGGCCAATAAAAACAAAACTTAAACCATAATTTAAAAAAATGTTACCTATATGGTTATTTCTCTGATCAAATGCTCATTACCAAATTTGAAAGTTTTTGTTACTGATAGACAACTGAGTCATACGATGAAATTCGCCAAACCTAAGTTCATGAAATTTAAAATAGCTTATAATCATTGTTAACCCTCTAATAATTTCCTTATGATCAAAGAATGAGGAATTCACATGCAGGCATAAACCAAGGTCTATGACATTATACTCACGTCATTTCCTTGAAGTATGACTTGAATAAAGACGATTCATGTCCCTGCACTTCCCTGTGTTGTACGGGAACATCGTCTAACAATGTATCTAACTCAACGGTCTTGTAGGCAGCTGTACCATACTCATCCTAAAAATGGTCAATTATCATATTTAATACCAGCTATTTCTATACAAAGCAAATAGATAGGATATAGTTTTATATCAATTGAAAGACAGGCAAGGTCATATTTTGGTCCTATTTAGATTTCACCATTATAAACAAGAGGCCCAAGTAGGCCTCCACTCTCACCTGATACGTGTACATAAAGTCATGTACACTCATAGCATGATGATAATTATCTTTTATTTTACAGTTTGATATTCCCCTATCACTAAAATCAGTCAAAAAATTTAATCAACACAATAAGTCATATGGACAGTCCTATAGCTCTTACAGTACAGTACATTTACCCAAAATTTAAGTTTTTGAAATGTAGGTCAAAGGTAAGGATCAAAGGTCACATTGTACAGATAGAAACTTAAGGTCTTGTCACAAGGAACACACATGTCAAATATGAGAGTCCATGAACTTACATGTATGCTACAGTAGTTATAGCTAATGTTCAGCTTTTAAAATGTATGTCAAAGGTCACAATCAAGATCACATAATCAAAAAAGTTGTAGAAAGATCTTGTTGCAAGGAACACATATATAATAAGAGTCCAAGATCTTACAATACAATACTTATAGCAAATGTTCAAGTTATTGAAATGTAGGTCAAAACTAGGTCATGCTCAAGGTCAGATGATCAAAAATTTTGATGTGAACAGAAAGGTCTTCTCAGGAGAAACACACATTGCCAAACATGAAAGGTCCAGCTCTATGATACAGCTGTTATTATGTTTTGATTGACAGATAAAGTGATTATACTACATGTACAGGACACCCATCATTAGTTGGGGCCCTAATGAAAAAAGTAGTTGCCAGAGTCACCTAAAGCTCGACTGCATAGCATAGCATAATGTCTTCAAATTGACAGCCATTTTCTGAAGCTCACTTTTTTTCCCAATTTACATATACATAATTGTATTACTCATGTAGCACCTATACTTAGCTCAATATTGGCTTCTATAAGCAAAATCACTGAAGCGGAAAAAGTAGGTCAAGGTTATTTTATGAAAGTTTGATCAAAGATACATCCAACAGGTAAGTTTGGAACATGCAGCACTTATACTTTGCTCAATATTGGCTTTTAAAGGCAAAATTACTCAATCTGAAATAGTAGGTCAAGGTCATTTTATGAAAGTTGATTAAAGATACATCCAATTTGTAAGTTTGGCACATAAAGCATTTTTGTTAGCTCAATATTGGTTTCTATAAGCAAAATCACTGAAGTGGAAAAAGTAGGTCAAGGTTATTTTGTAAAAGTTTGATCAAAGATACATCCAACATGTAAGTTTGGAACATGTAGTACTTATTCTTTGCTTCATATTGGCTGTTAAAGGCACAATCACTCAAGTGGAAAAAGTAGGTCAAGGTCATTTTATAGGTAGGAAAGGTAATCGTGTGATCTTAACATTTACCTTATCATCTAGTTCGGCCGATGCCGACGGTATTGCAATAGCTCTTTTTGCACTAAAGTGCAGTCGAGCTAAAAAGCAGACAACGGGGTTTGGCATACATAAGATGGCTATAAATGTTGGATATTATGTCAATTTTACAAGTGTCATTATGAATGGTACATACTAGTATTTTATGTATAAATCAGTTATACACAATAGTCCACCCCCTTACTGCTTCGATCTGTGGCCCTTACCTGTGTGCTGTATTTCCCTATCCAGAAATGAACATCATATAACAGTGCTTTGATCTGTGGCCCTTACCTGTGTGCTGTGTTTCCCTATCCAGAAATGAACATCATATAACAGTGCTTTGATCTGTGGCCCTTACCTGTGTGCTGTATTTCCCTATCCAGAAATGAACATCATATAACAGTGCTTCCGTTTCTGGTTCTTTGTACGTCTATATTGAAAGTAATAAAAAATAAATGTTATAACATTGTAATATTTAAGTCAAAAGATGATTGCAAATGTTTTGTTGCTTCATAAAAAGTATATATGTATGAGACAAATTGCTTTAACCCAAGATTCTATCTGTATATCTGTCTTTTTGCCTGTGACTATATGTATATTCAAAATATTATAAAACAGTTGATTTTTGTAAAATATGACAAAGTCTGATTTTAAGAATGACAAAAGGTAAACCTATATAACCTCAAGATATTACTTCATTTATATTATTCTTTTCAATTTCTTTATCTAAAATTGTCGCTAGTAGTTTCTATTGCAAAAAAAAACCCCCATTTTTGCCTTATGACTTTGAAAACATATACATTGAAACAACAGTTGCTGATAAAGTGAAAAGCTGTGATTCAGGCACTATTAAACATTTTGCTTTCATTATCAATGAAACTGTCTTAATTTTTATGACTAATGTTAATGACTAGTCTTTATTTTCATAAATTTATTCTAACTTACAGATTCGGAAACATCTAAATGGCTGAACTGAAGCATAGATCTGATTGTTCAGACCATGAATAAACTTACATTGAGTATGATGTAGGAATCTCCGTTGTAGAACTGACCATATTCATTTTTAGGCCAATGTTTGACCTTGAATTTCTGTAAAATTATGTTGACATTTATAATTATATTTCTTAGTAAAGGAGAAGAAAGAAAATTTTAAGCATGCATGTAACTTTATGAACACTATTAATTTATGTAAATCTTATTGAAGGATAGTAGAGGGGCGAACAGGGGATAGCCCTCCCCACTCCCCTTTCCGTGCCTTTCCCTCCTTCCTCTCCTCTCCCTTTCACCCTGCATGTCCACCCCCTAATATAGTACATGATCTAGATTACACAATATCTTATTTTGGAATAAAGCCTACGCTCACGCAGCAAGATACGCCCGTTGGGATTTTTTTCACAACACCAAAATATCTAAGTCCCATAACTCCATAAGGACAAATTGGATGAACCTAGCTTAAAATCGAAAGGCGGCTTTCTCTTCAAAGTCTGATCAAAATGTACAAATATTATGAAAATCTGTTGACACATATTCAAGTTATTGCGTTCCATGCACCAATATTTTGCCCTTAGCTTAACATGTATGTGCATATAACCCCCCCCCCCCCCCCCCCATTACACATAATTTCTGGATTATGTGACAAAAAATTCAAGAACCCGTTATATATGTGAAAGAACATCCTTTCTACTTGAAGTATACAAAATTTCAAAACATTTCAACCAGAAATAGATTTTTAAATAATTTTTAACTATTTTAGTATATTTTCACTGTATTTTAAAATATCTAAGTCCCATAACTCTATAACGACATATCGAATAAACCTGAAAATCGAAAGGCGGCTTCCTCTCCACAGTCCAATCAAAATGTATGAATATCATGAAAATCCGTTGACGCATATTCAAGTTATTGCGTTCCATGCGCCTATATTTTGCCCATAGCTTAACATGTATGTGCATATAACCCCCCCCCCTTCCTATTACACACAATATCTCGCTTATGCGACCAAAAAATTAAAAACCCGTTACATATGTCAAAGAGCATCCTTTCTACCTTAAGTATACAAAATTTCAAAACATTTCGACCAGAAATAGATTTTTAAATAATTTTTAACTATTTTAGTATATTTTCACTGTATTTTAAAATGTCTAAGTCCCATAACTCTGTAACGACAAATCGAATGAACCTGAAAATCGAAAGGCGGCTTCCTCTCCACAGTCCAATCAAAATGTATGAATATCATGAAAATCCGTTGAAGCATATTCAAGTTATTGCGTTCCATGCGCCTATATTTTGCCCTTAGCTTAACATGTATGTGCATATAACCCACCCCTCCCCCCTTCCTATTACACACAATATCTCAGTTATGCGACAAAAAAATTAAAAACCCGTTAGATATGTCAAAGAACATCCTTCCTACATGAAGTATACAAAATTTCAAAACATTTCGACCAGAAATAGATTTTTAAATAATTTTTAAATATTTTAGTATATTTTCACTGTATTTTAAAAATCTAAGTCCCATAACTCTGTAACGACATATCGAATAAACCTGAAAATCGAAAGGCGGCTTCCTCTCCACAGTCCAATCATAATGTATGAATATCATGAAAATCCGTAGACGCATATTCAAGTTATCGCGTTCCATGCGCCTATATTATGCCCTTAGCTTAAAATGTATGTGCATATAACCCCCCCCCTTTCCTATTACACACAATATCTCGGTTATGCGACAAAAAAATTAAAAACCCGTTACATATGTCAAAGAACATCCTTTCTACTTGAAGTATACAAAATTTCAAAACATTTCGACCAGAAATAGATTTTTAAATAATTTTTAAATATTTTAGTATATTTTCACTGTATTTTAAAAATCTAAGTCCCATAACTCTGTAACGACAAATCGGATGAACCTGAAAATCGAAAGGCGGCTTCCTCTCCACAGTCTGATCACTATGTATAAATTTCATAAAAATCCGTTGACGCGTATTCAAGTTATTGCGTTCCATAGGCGGACGGACAGACGGACGGACGGACAGACGGACGGACTTCGCCATACCATAATACGTCCCGTCAAATGACGGGCGTATAAAAAAGGAGTGTTTTCTGATTAAGAGCTTTGCCATAAAGCAGTTATCTAATGGTTTTCGGCTGTCATATGACCTTGGGTCAAAGTAATGTACATATCAGCACACTACATTGTATTTCAAAAATGATGACATGGCAAATGGTGTTCTCTTAATTAAATTTAGATTATATCAAGAACATAACTTATAGATTTTAACATAGAAAGTCTTCAATACTAGAAAAAATTACCTTGACCTCTGGTGACATTGCCTTGACCCATCCTTCGGGTCATGACCTGTAGTTGACGGATCGAAACAATTAAAGACAAGAGCATTTTTTTATACATACTAGTAATAAAGCATTACCTCAATTCTCCAAATCTGTAGACCGACTTTCTCTCCTGCTTTGTTCCATGCTGGTTCAGTCTGTGCGGATTCCTCTGTAATTTGAATTTTCTGTCATTTTATTATACATGTACTACGATTCTACGGAGATATACATGTAGTAAAAGGTTTACTTGATAACATTTGGAATGACTCTAAATACCACAAGATGTGTTTGTGTCCTTCACCCCTTGAATTCCCCTCACCCTGTCCATCCCTAAATTATAAACAACAACTTCCAACTATAATGTCAAGAAAATATTAATCGTATGCATATCAGGGGCGTTGCCAGTTGTACGTTTAAAAATTACGCAAAAACGTCCACATCGTTTTCGCGAAGAAAAAAGAGAAAGTGCTCCCTCGGCAGTCGCCAAAAACGATTACTGCATGATTATAAATAACAAACTACTGCATAGAAAGAGCCCAAAGACACCCCAGACACACAGGCACCAGATTCCTAGAGAGAAAACTATAACCCATCTAAAACGCCCTTTCTCTTCTCTTTATCCTTAGGAAAGAGTAAAGATAAGAGAAACGGGAGTTTAAGATGTGGTTTTGATTTTTTTTAGGAATCTGGCGCCTGTGCTCAGACAGTATTAATACCAATTTGACCACATTTTTAAAATTTGCTCAGGTCTTCACACAATGATTGGGAAGGTTGTCACGTCCAATATATCTGTATGTGGACGTACATGCCGGTTTGGGTGAATTTTTTTTTTAAAAAACTACAGCATTCCATGTTTAATTACTACGGTTCATCGTTGCTGATACCGAATCATACGCTTGATTCCTTCTATTTAGCTCAAATACGCTATGTACATACAGAGGTCGCCAATTTGCTTATTTCTATTAAAAAGGAATCCTCAGGATAGGCCCCGAACCCTCATCAACGAGAGGAAAACATCCATCCTTATTCTCCCCACTTGGGCCTTCGGGTCTTGTAAATAAAAGTGTCTGGTGCACCCCCCCCCCCCCCCTTCCTATCGGCAGTCAATGATCTGGGTCCACCCCCTTCTCAGCTTCTGTATACGTCCACATTGAAAACCTGCATATTGAATCAAATGACAAGGAAAAAAATTGCTGATACAGGCGGGGGCTATATTGGGGGTCATCTGAGGGCACTCTAGAAGGGGATTCAGAAGGGCACCCTCTTTCCCGGACGAAAAGTTATTTTGAAACCCAAAGCCCAACGGAAAAAGGTTATTTACTTAGAACAGTGATATTAATTAAATTTAAGAATATATACTTTGCACAGGGCCCGAATTGATCCCCGTATTTTCCTTGAACATAAAGAACAGAAGTACGGGGACGGATTTGTTCCCTGTGATACTTTGTCCATTTCAGAGAGGGCGTACGCCTTACATCCCTCTAAACCCGCCAATATTAATGATTACCATAGACTGACTTAATAAAATCTGGGGGTATTTGGTCTCCGCACATTGAGATTTCTCAAACTTCATAAGGAATATTTTTTGCATGTTAGGCTGAAATAAGCTCCCCCCCCCCCCCTGTAAGTTATTGATTAGATTACGTAAGAACACCCCTATAGTATTCAGCCCCAAAACAAGAGAAAAAAAACCCTGTATACTTACTTTTTTACTTCCCTTTCCGTGTCAGATCCAAAAAGAGCTAAATTAGAATCTTTCCAGTCGTACTTCTTCTGTTTGCGTAAACCTAAAAGACAATTAATTCAAATAGTTTATTTTTTAAAAAAGCTTTAACCGATCTTGGTCCTTGACCGTAAATTTTGAATATCAGTTGCATTTCATTATGACCCCGTGCATGTAAAATACATATTTTAAAAGTTGCATCAAAATCCCTTCAGTCGTTCTGAACACGATGTTATTTATGTATCTAAAAACGTTTATCTCTATTTATTCCTTTCAGATGATTTAATTTGTTTTGTTCGTATAATACACTTATGGAGATTCAACGTTAACGTACCTGCCATTTTCTTGTGTTGATTTAGTTGGTAATTTTCTATTCCACCTGTAATTCAGGTCGTATTCACAATCTTATCTGTAAAACAAATATAACCTTATTCTTTATCACACACAATAAAATGTTTATCGAATCGATGAGAAATTATGTGGAGTCAATGACTTTAAATCAATGACTATATCGAGTTAACGGCTTAAAATCAATAAATGAGTACATTGCTCACGAACAAAGGAAGTAATATTCATCCCTATGGTACAGGAAGAGAATGGTGATGTCAACAGGAATTTGAAAGGGCCTAGGCCTGTTTGCTGAACGGTATCGGCGGATCAAGTACACCGATCAAAACTGACATTCAGTCGTGGATCTAAATCGGAGGATTTCAGACCCGACCCCCCCCCCCTATTGTTAATGAAAAGGTCCTTTATACCCTGATGTTTACGTTCTCAAAATCGTAGGCTGAAACACTCATGGCCTCGTAAACTTACTGTTCGACCTTTTGTTCAATGCCTTATACGCTGGAAAAAGAATTTGAGAGAAATTGAATCATTTCACCCTTATAAGAAACAATTTTCCTTGAGTTCTATGAAATATTATTCAAATCAATGAAGAGTCTTTAAAATAACATTTCTTTTCACCATGACCTTGCCTACGAAGTTACCACTCTTGCATCTTGGGCAGTATGTTAAATATTATTTAAAGACGATGGCGAAGACTCTTTTCCCAGTTACCTTGACCTTGCATATAATTATGACCTCGGCTCATGACATCTCGGAGTCTTTATAGAAACTTGAGATACTACTAAATTTCAAATTCTAGTACCAATTTAAAAGTTACGGACACGTTAGCAAGAACATATATACATGTATATTTTTTCGTTGGGACCCATGACCTTTGTTAAAGGTCACTGAATCACAATTCGGTTCCGGGCAATAATTCTTAACCCCTCATCCCTCCGTGGATTTTTCTTGAAATCCATGGAGGGATTTCTATATATTCTCCCTTTCTACACAGCCAATTGTGCCTCACATGAAATTCATTTGAAATGAGCGTTGACATGTAAATTTCATATTAAAGATTTATGCGAAAATTGTTTCACATGACTTTCACCTAAATTACTTCACATGAATTTCACTGGAATTTTCCTAGTTGACCTTCATGCAAAATTTGTACGAAATTCATGTTAGAAACTTCACATTAAGTTTGTTTCACATTAACTCCATGTGAACTTTCACGTAAAGTTCATGTAATTCATAAGGGTCACAGTAGAATAGAGTATTCCAAATTAGGAAAAACCAAAGTCCGGATTATATTATATTCATATGATAAGAGTCCTGATATTCCGGACTAGAAAATTCACATTTTAAAAAATTCTATAAATCTGAGTCTTCCATTTAATCAATTAAGATTTCTACCTTCTGATCTTAAAAAGAAATAATTTTTACACCATAGTATAGAAATGCTTGAAAAACTACAGCTTTACTTTCAAAATTGATCGGTTATTGAAATGACCTTTCAGAATTCAATTAATCTCAAAAGGTATCGAGATTAAATAGAAATGAATAATTCAAGTGTTGATCCCCTTTTCGTACCGAAGTATAATCTTTTGTGTATCTTAACATGGTCTTTGAAATCCTGAAATAAACAGTATCTATATCCTCCCCATGCCACAATAAACACAATTATATATAGAACTACTTAAGTGTTTCGTACAGAAAGACAGAGTATTGAGAATAACCATCCTTTCAGAAAGGGAGCTCGACCGGAGTAACCGATACATGGAAGAAGTTGGACAGTCATCGTGCGTAAACGAAGGAGTGTACCTCACGATCTACTCCAGTGGTCCACACGATGTTTGTTAGACAGACAGACAGACAGACAGACAGAGGATTTCTCCCGGGGCCTTGTACATGTTTATTATTTCATTCCGTTTCTCATTCGGAGGACTTTATCAGATTAATATTTTGTTATATTCAAGAGTCGATGGAGTTTTTAGCTTGCTCATCTATGATAAAATAAGGAAGGGCGAGGGTTTCCCGACTTTAAAAAAGTAAAGTATATATCCATGATGTCAAGTGTGTTGAGTGATATTTCGGGGAGGTACCGGCGTTCTTTTCCTGTTTTTGTTCTTAAAAAAAACAACAATAACAACGCTCATCGAAATGGAGGCATAAAATGGAGAGGTGTTATTCCTTTTTAATATACCACGGAAAAAAACCAATGGAGGAAAGAACAAAGTAGAAAGTGTTTATCTAACCTGAGCGAAGCTCAAGTGTGAGCTATATTGTCATAGCGTGCCCTCCCGTCGTCTGTCCGTCCGTTTGTTTTTTAAAACATTTACGACAACTCTCCCGTAACCGAATTTCACGAAACATTACAGGATGCAAGTACTCAAGGTCCTCTACAGAGACGGTGTTTTTCATGCCGATCGGAAAACAAATATGACCGCCAATGACTCTGGTTGGCCGACGCATTTTCGACGTCTTAGATCTCTGTAACCGCTGCACAGAATTTTATGAAACCTTACAAGAAGCAAGTAATCATGCAAGGTCCTCTACAGATATGGACACCAAGGGATCGATTGGCTAACACCTTTCCGATGTTTCCTTCACAATTGCGACATAGAACTTAACGAATTTTTACAGGGAGCAATTACTCAAGATCCTCTGACAATGTTAAGTTGACATGACCACCGAGGACTCTTATTGGCTGTAAAGCATTTCCATCATTTCCGTAACTGCTGCAATGAATTTCACGAAACCTTACAGGACGCAAGTACTCAGATTCTCTACCCAAATGGCCATTTTCAGCCCTTCTTCTGAAACTAAGGTGAGCGATCCCTCCCTGGGCCTCTTGTATTCTACACCTCGGTGTATGTCGACTCAATATAATTTGTAAACTTACGTATATCGAGTTAAATCTAACGACGCAGCCATGTATTTATGGAAATGTGACATATAACATATATACAAATGTACCAGTATTTTGCATATTTACATTGAAGCTTGAATTAAGTATCGAGGACTTGAATCTGTATCTTTATGATCAATTTTCAAATATTTAATATACAGTATATATATATGTAACAAAACTTACCTCTATCTCAACAAGGAATTTTCTGAGAGAGAGAAGTAAACTTATTTATATACTTTTGTACATATCGAATATTACGAAATAAACAACTCCGCGTATAAATTCATCGATTTGACGTAGTATCAGAATTTCACAACAGTGATTTTGCAATGTCTGTTCGATAAACCGATAATTTTCAGGTCTTAGAAATCCATATATGTGTAACTTTCCTTCTTACCTTAACCAGTAAACCGAAAGGCAGCACAGGTGTAAAGTAAATTTAAACACGGAACATGCAAGTTGAATAATAAAAGAGGTTTAATGTATGGTTCAATAATTATGAATACAACATCCCGAGAATATTTTCAGAAAGGTCAAGGGTACCTTTGACCTACCCGGTATGTATTCTCATTGGATCGGTCATTGTCGAGTACAAAAAGGGAATGGACAAGAGGCCTAAGTGGGAACTATCGCTCACGTTAGAGCCATCTTTACTACTCTTAGCAAAATAAACCACATGGAGGCAAAATTTGCAGAACTTAAACTACCTTCAGCTTGCTAAAGTGCTTCCAATAATCAACTCGACTATTCAAGATACAAAAGTGTGATACCTGTCGCAGGTTTCAAGGCTTGATTGATAACCTTACCTTGACCCTCACTGAACATGGAATATTGAATCGCATCGTACCTGATCTAGCCACGTAGTTTGTTGTCAGTAAAAGTACATACCAATTTTGATCAAAATCTATCCAGAGGTTCTGAAAATGTGCAAAATAAACATCAACTCCCTCTTTTTTTTTAAAAGAGCCCAGGGGAGAGGGGGGCACAACGCTCACCTGATACCTATGTACACTCTTAACATACTGACATTGCATCATGATAGTGTCAGTGTCAAGATTTGAACCCACAACCTGTGGATCCATATGCACATAATTTTTTTTTAATTTCATAAAAATTAAAAGAAAAAAATCCTAAAATTTTGGCATAAAATATTTATCACGGTATTATGTAACTTAAATATGCAATAAATAAATGTGCAAAATGGAAATAAAATGTAAATGGAAGAAAAATTTTGTTTTAATAAAATTAAAGGTATTCAGATGATTTAAATGTGCACAAAAAACTGACAAAATGGGGAAAAAATGAAAAATGAAGAAAAAAATTGGGGTGCCGGTGCCGGGACTTGAACCCACACCCCTTAGATCCATATGCACAGTAAAAATATATGTATACCTATTCATATTTAGAAAAAAAAATAAATAAATGAAAAAAAAAACAACTAAATAAAGCCTGTGTTTTTGAAACACGAATGCCCCCGGTGGCATCTTTGTTAGTAGAAACACCATTTTCTTTCCATTCAAAAGTTATGCCCAATGTTAAAGTTTTTGAAAAGTACGTCAAAGGTCAAGGTCACGAGGTCAGAAATTTTGGTATCGATGGAAAGGTCTTGTCACAAGGAATTCGGTTTGTCGATATATGCTTAGATTCTGTGGAACAAGTTTGTCAAGGAAGCCCCCCTCCGTGACCTACTTATAGACCCCCCCCCCCCCCCACCGGCAACAAAGTTGTGGGAGTATACTGGATTCACCCTGTCCGTCCGTCTGTAGACGAAAGCTTGTCATCGCAACTCCTTTTGATGGATTTCAATGAAACTTTAAAACTCAATGAAAGATCATGATATTTAGGTGAAGATATTTAGTTTTAAAATTAAGTTCTAGTCATAGAACCTCTGAATACGTCAAAAGGATTTTTTCAAGTCCCTAGAAACTTATATTAAGATTAGATTACCACTGGATGAATATCATATAAAGATGGGAACTGAATACTTATTCTTAGAAACCCAAAAACGTTTTTCTTTTATTGTTTATTTATTTACTTATTTTTGAAACGTGAACACGGATCCTACATGACCTTTTTATAACTTGTAATTGCAACTTGCTATTTGTCGTCCATATCGGACTTCCGTTCTTTATTTAACGAGGCTGTGTCTAATTAAAAAATGACGAATTTCTGCCCAACAGATTTTGATTAAATTCGGAACATTTAATTGAAGTAGTAAAAAACTCATTTTAAGGGGAAAAAAATAGAAGTTTAACGTACAGTATTTTGTAGGTGCGGCTCTGCCATCTCAAAGATAATGACATCTTAAAATAAGACCTTATGGAATTTTAGAAAAAAAATCATGATTTTTTGCATATTTTTCATACCGGTACTTCTTTTTATCATTTTATGAGCTGGGAATTGAAATACAAAATACATGTGTTGGTTTTAATCAGACTGACTTGATACCAACCTATTCATTAAAATCTCTCTGCAAAAGAGGCTGAAATCAAAGGTACTACTTCAATTCGTCATCGTCGCCTTTTTGTGACGTTACTCAAGGTACGTGTATACGTTATACTCAAGGCACGTGTACGTAATAAGGTTTTACGTATTGTAACACTTCTTATCTCGAGAAGACGTATATATATAATGGAATTAGACACTCATAGACTTATTTTAAACTTTTCTCTTAAGCTCTACAAACGCAGTTTCAATTCTCATGCATACAAGGACAGTGGCGAATCTGGAACAAAATCTTTTTACGATGTAACGGGTCTTTGGGTACATTACGTACGTCGTATAAATATATAAGTCAAAATCAAGATCAGGAGAGTTATCTGGTGGGACCCGTTGGACTTTCCTTTGGAAGCGCTTCAAAAATATAGATCTATGCCATAGCATTGTGACAACTTAATCAAGTCTTACTGCCAAATAAGAATGGGGGAGGTGGGGCGGTTGAATGTTTTAGAATACAAGCATGTTTGGTAGCTACCCACTGGCGGAGCATTTTATTTCACAATTCTAAGACTGCTCTTGGGCAGCAAAATTGAGGCGCAGAATGCAAAGCCGGATTCATCATATAGTGTCCGAAGACAAATGAACGGATCAGCAAGGTTCGACAGTCACACAACTTGCAAACAAGGTCATAGGCGGCACAGGCTTGTAATAGAAAAGCGGAACTGAATTTAACGCATGCGTAGGAGATTGGGTCGGACACTGGGACTGTCCGACATCACACATGATGGCGGACTTTTAAACCATTGTGACATCATTTATAATCAAATGGCCCGTACCAGGCATTGTTTGACCGGGCCATTGATTATGACGTCATAATGACTATTCAGCCAGCAGGTGCGATGTCGGCCATCCATCAATTTATTTCTCTTTCTTCCGTGAATCATTTATTTTGTGCACTTTAAATCAAAGCACTGAAGGTACTAAGAGCGAATAGCTAAATATCAGAATATGACATTGTATCATTTATGCTGTATGTCATCAAACTTTCCTTCGTAGACAAGTTTATGCATAATGATGTCATTAGAATTAAAAGATGACCGTCCTCGAACAAGCATATTCAATAGCGTCAATACTAGTGGCCGATCTAGAGGGTTAATAAAGGGTAGGGAAGGTAAGTATAATGGAAGAGGGGAATTGGTTGTCCAGCAATCTGAGAAAATCTCTAACAAATATCTTCCATTAATATTCCTTGAATTCTATAAAGATCAAATAAAAAAAATCCTTATTTTCATTAAGTTTGTACGTCCTTGATACATTCTTCTTCATTTCCAATCTTAAATTTTAAACTCCATACGTACATTATTCTCGTTGTCTGGAATGTATCAATCCATATAAATTGGCGACGTTTGTTATGTGAATTTTAAAATCCTACGCATGACGTGGGGTAGTCGTAATTATTATCTTCTAATTAAAAGTTTGCTTGTTGGAAGGATTTATTTGAGAAAGAACTTTTTGATATATAAACAACTAATACGTATCTTCTAGATTTTTTTAGACTTGGATCGAAATTTAGAAAGGGGAAACGGGACGGAACGGTGCATACAGCGAAAATGATTCTAAATATCTTGGTTTTTTACAATTACTTTCTGAAAATGATATGAAAACTGGGCGAGGGTAACAAGCTGAAAAAAAAAAACAAATAAAGAATAAATAGTATCTAACAGTATTCTACAAGAACAGTTTTATTTTACAAAGCGACGAGTGGCACTAGTCGGTATGTTTTTGATAATCTGTATATACATGTATTAATATTTTTTTCCACGGCTTTTTTGCAAAGTTTCTAGAAATGGTATAGTGTACGTAACAATGAACAAATAATTTTTCTCAATTTTTTTAACGTCGGATTTTCTAAAACGGTAAACAACAATAAGACGTCTCCCGTAAAAATAGTTTATGTATCCCCACTCTCTCACTCTCTCTCTTACTTCACATCAGGGACGTACGTATGTATACATGCCTGTTCAGATGTTTCATTTTCGGTCCAACATAAAAAGGACAGGGGATTTGATCAGTACAGCTACTTATGATTAGTTATGAAACGTATCTCCGATTAGTACCTTCCTTGTCAACGAAATAAACACGTATCCACACATGTACATTGTTCTTTTTACCGTGCTTACACGTTTTATATCCCTGTCCACCAATGCAGTTAGTGTTCAACATGCGCTTCTACGTAACAAAACATCTTGATTCTAAAAGTAAACAGTACATCGTTTATACATAGAAGCAGCATCGGCCCTTCACTCTCTCTGGCAGAAGATTTTATACGTCACAGTGCTGAAAACCCCCGAGATCTGATTGGTTCGTGCTTCAAATTATACATGTACGGAATTTGGGCTCTCTAGCGTGAAAAATTTCAGGTGATCACTTAGAGCTATTCGCTCAAAAATCAAAGTGTGTATATCAACCATTAAAAAAAAAAATTTACACGTAAAATTTACTATACGAGATCTTGCTTGCTTTTAGTTGCTATATCGTCTCACATAATTCTATGAAGAATGGCAACTGTCACAATATGCATTTAATTTTTAATTTGTGTATGATTTTATAACAATGATTACATCATGTATGTACATGTATTAATTTGGCGTTGGTCAGACGGCGCAAATTAATTATTGAATCTGAAATTATGAATCTCCCTCTCCATAGAGAACACAGTGTAGAACTACTACTGTATCATTCACATTAAAACCAGCTCGTCTCATTAATGTCAGGTTTTAATCCGCACCGCGCTATACTTCTGAATAGGACAGTCGCAGTGTACTGCAGAGTTCAGTAACTTAATCAAATGCTCGGTAACCAACAACGCTTACTACCATGCCACAATATAAGTCAAAACATTTCAAAAACTGTTTCTTCTAAGTTTATTGCTTTTATACTGTAGAATGAATAGTGACGAACAAAAAAAAAACCACAGAGAAATGAGGGCTTAAATTAACAGTAAAACAGTTCATAAGGCAGTCAAAGTTTAGATATTACCCGTACCTTCCCATGTAAAGTACCATAAAAAATACTTCATAGTATGCACGTATAAATGGCGTAATTCTAAGTGAAAAGCATGGAGTGCAGATCCTTGATTGAACGACGCTTATTTGATAAATATATTTGGCATGATTTGCTTAAAGAGATTTGTATTGTTTATATAAGACAGTCTGAATCAGGCGGCCATGGCACTGACGAAAGCCTTGCACTCCTGGGATCTCTTCTCTTTTAAACAGCTGACCGGCAACAATGGATGATCCGTTTTCTGGAGGTATTGCTGCACAAAACAAAGAAATTAAATAATCAATTTGACTTTGAGACAAAATATGACCAAATTTTGACACTGTACATAATGTATCATTTCTCTAAATTTCCTTTTCACTAAGAGAGCAGAAACGGTTTTGTAGAAACGTCGATTTTATAGGAAAAAAATATCGCTTTTAAAGGAGAGAATTTTTAAAATATGAGTCGATATTATCATAAAAATAGTTTGAAAAGCGATCTATTTTTATTGGCCATCTTCTTTATTGTTGATATAACGTACATGTGCGTAGGTCATGGCGTTTTTACGTTCGGCTGGACTTGCACCATCTCCTATCCACACAAACAGGGCCTTCTTTGTATCAAAGATGAACACATCCTATATTAACATTAGATAAAAAATATCAAGTGTAACGAAAATTGCAGCGACCATGGAAAATATTTTCAAACATCAAAGTCCTAAAACCTTGACCTTTGACCTCAAAGGGATACACTTGGGTGATCGATATTTCTGGAAAGTAGAAATACACACTGAGATCGTTGTGATCTGGAAACCATTTTCAGTCATCAAAGTCCCACACAAATGGCTATATCTTGATTGATATCCAATATACTAACACTGTTATTGTCCCCCTAAACCAATAGGTGTATTCGCCTTCTTATCGGTTTCCCTATATCCTTACATTACCGAATGTCATTGCTAGCTTTCTAGGGGTCCGTCGATGCTCATTGGTGCTCTATTGTGAGTGCTGTTGAGATTGTCGTCGGGATCTTCTTTATCTCATTTGCGTCACACTTATGCCCTTTGTCGTGTAAAACTCTTATAAAAGTTCCCCGCGAGGGGTTTGCCAGTAAGTGTTTTGAATGTTCTCACCGACATCATGGTCGCCATAGTACTTTCTATATAGACATAACATCAGACAGTGCATGTTTTGTGTTTTCATTTTTGTGCGTGAACATAGACGGCGGGTGCGGCCAGCCAAACAGGGGATGCTTACTCCTCCCATGCATCTGGTCCCACCTCTAGCTTGCTAGGGGTCCGTCGATGCTGAAATTGGTGCTCTATATTGTGAGTGTTGTTGAGATTGTCGTCAGGATCTTCTTTATCTGATTCTGTTGTTTGGGGGTTTGTGTTCAAATAATTCTCCAAAATAGGTTGATCTCAAACATAAGGAAACATAAAACAAAATATTTTCTACGGCCTAAGGATTATGAACGTGGATTGTCTATAGGTGTTGACTAACACTCACTTTTGAATCAAAGTCGCCCATTGATACTGTTCCTTTCTTTTGTGAACTGAACTCCATCTTGCCACCAGCATCTGATAATCTATATTAGAAAAGGTATCGAAGTTTGAGGTACTACCCGTAAAGAAAAAATCTTTAAAATCTCCATCAGACCTTAAATAACGGTATTAATGACCTTTATTCCGAGACAGTTATATTTAATATAGTCCCTCCTTTTTGTGTAAACACACTTGTGAAAGTTTTAACCAGACAAAAAACAACCATGGATAAAACAAAATGAAATTATTTATAATGTACAAATATATCTATGCTAAACATTAGTTCTATAACATATAACCTCGCAGCGATCCGGTGCGTTAGCAGTATACCGGAGTCTTGTAAGCAGGAATATGCTAAACATATACCTGAATAATTCCTTTTCTTTGTCTGCTGCCTCTTGTTCCTGAGATTCATCATCGTCGTCATCATCATCGCCTGCATCTAACAGTCTCATGAACTCATCCTGTATCATAGAAACTCATTGGAATAAAGGTAACGCAAGCATAGCAACCCCTCGTAATTGCATGTTCTAACTATTCTACCAGCAAATTGGGTTTTTAAAATAAAGACCATAATGACCTTGACCTTTGCCCTTAAACATGAAAATCAATAGGGTTCATACTCTCCTCATAGGAACATTTATGGCAGGGTTAATGTTTAAATGATGATTGCTGTGTATTCTAGGGTTCATCCTCGATCTCCCCATGGGGAATATTTTTGGAAGGTTTGATGTTTTTATGATGTCGTTTTGACTTCAATGCTGTTGATGAGGATTTAAAGCATAAGCCCACAGTGACATTGACATTTGACCTTGGAAATCAATAGAGTTCACCCTCTCCTCATGGGAAATATATATATATATAGATGGTATTATGATGATTACTTTGTCTTCCACGCTGTTCACAAGAATCCGGTTACGCACATAAACAAACAGATGCAACGAAGCAAAACTATATCCCCTTCGCAAAAAAGTTGCTAGGAGATAACAAAGTGACCTTGACCCATTGTGACATTTACTGAACGTATGAATGTTATTACGTGTATACATTTTGTTCATATTGAAGGAAAGAATAAAGATTTATAAAACATGAACATGAAAAATCGAGTAACGTCTATGACATACAAAGAAAACAAATACGTCATATCAAACGAATTTAACAGGCGTTAACAACTCACCTTCTCTTGACCGCTAGCATCCTGATCTATGACGACTGTTTTGATTGCCTTTCCAGGTCTCTCATCCTTGAGTTTCCCTATATATTTTACGGCCTAGAGAGATATTTGTAAAATATAATTGCAAATGGCAAATGTAAAATAATCATTTTCACGCACTCTGTTGAAAATTTCAAATTTCTTGTCTTGAATGCATTTTCAAGATAAACTTATATATTCCCAACGGAGGAATTTTTTCAACAACAAGATAAACTATATTCCCAACGGAGGGATTTTTTTCAACAACAAGATAAACTATATTCCCAACGGAGGGATTTTTTCAACAACAAATAAAGGATATCTTACATTAAAATTTAATTCTATTTTCTACTTTCTGTTTTCTACATGTATTTACCTCAGTCTTCTCCCCTATGTTACAGCCCGGTCCGTTCCATTGATATATGGTTTCTCCAGCGTCCAGAATATAAACGTCTGTATCGTCCAATTTACTTTGGTCTTTCTTGATCTATGTAATTAAACACACCCTATAAGTAAGATTATGCATCACAACATGTATATACATGCATGTTCTAATGTGCAAAAAGAACATTTATTGTAGTTCTAAAGGCTTGGAATTGAATTAAAAAAAGTTATCGATTTCGAAACGATTTTCCATCACTGAAGTCCTAAGGCCAAAATAGGGCACATCTTTGACTCAGACGGAAAATATTTCTGGCAAAGTTCATGTCGCCAGGTGCTGTACACACTGTTATGTTCTGGATCCATTCTCAACAATCAAAGTTCTTTGACCTTGACCTTTGGGTCCCAAGATCATTAGGGCAAATCCATGACTCCTGGGGAACATTTCTAGTAAGGAATGATACAAACTCCGTTATGATCTGGATACAATTTTCAATACTAAAGTAATCAAAATCCTATGACCTTGAACTCTGACCTTTTGAGCACAAATATCATAAAGAGCACTCGATCCTTGACTCAATAGGACGATTTCTACAGGGAGCAAGTTTTATGATAGTAGGTGCAATGCGCACTTTAGTTTGATCACGAAACCATTTTCAATCATCATAGTCCTTTGACCTTGACCTTTGGACCCCAGAAACAATGGTACACATCTTCCATTCAAGTTGAGAGATTAAATATAGTTTTATTGCAATAACACTCACTTTTTAAGATGATTCTATTGGAATTATGATTCGCAAATCAATGGTTGACGGACGCCCGCCCGACCAACTGACATCAAATAAAGAGCCGAGTAACGGAGACTCCGCTTTGAAACGTAATAAGGAGGTTATCCTCCCCTCTATAAACATACACTGCCATCCATAAATAACTATACAAACAAGGAAATCATTCTAAATTCTTTACAATTTTATCTTAATTTTTTTCCATTCTGAACTTGAGAGATTCATAATAATTGGCTTCCCATAATTCAAATTACAATTTGTGATGAAGAAAACCTTATGGAAACTTTTTTTCATCAGCACAAATTTCTTCAAAAAATTGCGATTTTGACATAAAAATAGAATAAAAATTCAAAAACTATAAATATTTGGGTCAAGTTGGTTTTAAATGATTTCTATAAGGTTCATCTTCTGAAATATACAGCAATGCATTCAAAACTGTACATTTCTCAAAACAACATGAACAGAAATATACCAATTTATGGATTGCAGGGTAGGTACTAATCACTTACAAGATTCACCTTGCGGCAGCAAAATCCAATTTAAACATGTATATTAGCTTTAAAAAATAAGATCACTCAAGCGGGAAAAAAGTAGGTCAAGGTCATTCTATGAAAGCTTGATCAAAGATACATCCACTGTGCAAGTTTGGTACATGTAGGCATTTATATAAAGGCAAACTCACTCAAGCAAGAAAAAGTAGGTCATGGTCATTTTATGAAAGTTTGATCAAAGATGCATCCATTATGGAAGTTTGGTTCATTTAGCACTTATACTTTACTCAATATTGACTTTTAAAGACAAAATCACTCAAGCGGAAAAAGTAGGTCTAGGTAATTTTATGAAAGTTTGATCAAAGATACATCCACTTTTCAAGTTTGGTACATGTAGCGCTTTGCTCAATATTGGCTTTTAAAAGCAAAATCACTCAGGCGGAAAAAAATAGGTCAGATGCTGCATCTGATGCATGGGTTCACCTCAGAATCTTGTCGAATAAAATTCATATGTGAAATATCATACCTCTTACTCAACGATTTAAAGATATGGTCGATCTGAAATTTTCAGAGAAGTGAGTCAATTATCTAGGTCAAGGTCACTACGTTAAATTTTGAAAACAACAGAAATGTCTCATCATAAAAAAATGCATGTGTGAAATATTAAAGCTGTATATAATCACTTACAAAACATAAGATTAAGCCAGTCTTAACCTCTTTGAAAAGTAGGTCAAATATCTAGGTCAAGGTCACTTAGTCAAAAATTATGATATGTTTAGAAAGGTCTAGTCACAAGAAATAAACATATGAAATATCAAAGCCATATCACTTACCAATCAAAGGATATAGCCCATCTTAATTTTTTGCTAAAAAGCAGGTGAAATATCTAGGTCAAGGTAACTTAGTCAAAAATTATGATATGATTAGATAGGTCTTGTTACAAGGAATACATATGTGAAATACCAAAGCCTTATAACTTACCAATCAAAAGCATAGCCAATCTCATTTTTTTCAAATAGGTCAAATATGTGAGTCAAGGTCACGAGGTCAAAAATTATGGTACGTTTTGAAAGGTCTAGTCACAAGGAATGAAATGTGAAATATCAAAGCTAAATCTCTTACCAATCAAAAGATATAGCCAATCTTAATTTTTTGAAAAAGTAGGTAAAATATCTAGATCAAGGTCACTAGGTCAAAAATTATGGTATGTGAAGAAAGGTCTTGTCACAAGGAATACACATATGGAATATCAAAGCCCCATCTCTGACCAATCAAAAGTTATGAGCTGTGACAGACAGACAGACAGGCAGACAGACAGAGAGACAGATGGACTGGCTGACTGACGGACAGACGGACAACGGACAAAGTGATCCCTAAGTGTCGCTATGCTTCGCAGGCGACATAAGTAATAGCTTTTAAAATAGATCTCGTTACATTTATCCTGAATATAACAAAGTCGCAACGTTTTTTCTTTGTCGTATATGTACAAGGCTCAAAGACTAAGCATGGCAAAAACATCACCTGGCGGACTTTGACTTTGAATTTCTCGCCCCGAAGATGGAACAATCTCGGTACATACTCTTCCGGTGTCACGTGACGGAAGCCAGTGTCAGCTCCACCTCTCAGGTATCTGCCAATCAAAATAATCAAATATGTTACCTAGCAACCTCGGTAAACCCTCTACCAATGTGGATTCCTTATAAAGGCTATCTGCACTTCTTACATCTTTATTTCATAAATCAGGAACTGAAATATGAACTTCTTACATCTTCATTTCACACCTCAGAAATTGAAATTTGAACTTCTCACATCTTTATTTCATAAATTAGGAACTATGTATCTTTAAGAATAAGCCGCTTTAACCATTTCAAGGTCATGCGAAGATTGTTGAATTTTGATGAAGTGTTTCTTGGCTCGTCCAATATTTAAAAAAAAAACAACAACAACTAAGCAACACTAGGCGTATCATCCCCTCGCACGGAAAAAATGTCCCTTACCCCCTCTATGCCTGTGACCTTGACATTTGATCCTGATAATAATGTCATTTGTATAAACTGCAGATTGTATAAAGTTTGACCAAGATCCGTTCATAAATGACATCTCTAGAGTCCATTTAAGGATTTTGACCCATTAAAATCAGTAACCTTGACCATTAACATGACCTTAAAAAATCAATATGTTTCTCACTTTCATAAGCAGTAAGTGTATAAAGTTTGCTGTATACAAGGATTTTATACATTTCCATTTATGACCTTGACCTTTGACCTAGAAAATCAAAAGGCTTCTTCTTCTTGCCATAATGAATTATCGTATGAAGTTTGGTCAAAATTCAATCAATACCATGCACCCTCTAGACTGTATACAAGGATTTGAACCATTCCCAATATGTGACCGTCTTATTTGACCTTGAGAACCAATAGGATTATTCGTCTTGCCATAAGGAATGACTGTATGAAGTTTGGTCAAGATCCAATCAAATCTGAGTAATCTGTATTATAGTATTACCTGGATTTTAACAATCTCCAATGTGTGGACTTGACATTTGACCTTGAAAATCAATAGCTTCTTCCTCTTGACATAAGGTTTAATTGAATGAAGTTTGATCAAGATGCAATCAAAACTGTGCCCTCTGAGCTGTATACAAGGATTTTAAACATTTCTAATCTGTGACCTTGACCTTTGACCTTAAAAATCAATAGGGTTCTTTGTCTTGCCATAAGTAAAGATTGTACGAAATTTGGTTAAGATCAAGTCAAACTGAGCCCTCTAGGCTGTATACAAGGATTTTAACAATTTCCAATGTGTGACCTTGAATTTGACCTTGAAAATCAAACGGGTTCTCCGTCTTGATATAAGGTTTAATTGTATGAAGTTTGGTCAAGATTTAATCAAAACTGCGCTCTCTAGGCTGTATACAAGGATTTTAACAATTTCTAATCTCAGTCTGATTAGAACCAGCCCCCCTTCTCTTTCGTCGTCAGGGTCTGGAGTACACCCGTTAAGGGTCGTGTTCTGTTCACCTTTCGTTTAGCCAATCACATCGCGACTTACAGGTTTCCATTAGCTAATTACGCAAACTATTTATGACGCGTCCTTGAAATTGAAGTAGGAGGAAACATCGGTGAGCTACTTCGCTCATGTCGTTGTTATATCTACATTTGTATATACTATACATAGATATAACTTTGGTAAGTAATTACACTCACATATTCAAATATGATTACTCGCAGTCTATGTTAAACGTCTTTAAATTCAATAGCATCATTTAAAACCTGATAAATTTACAGCATGGATCAGACATGAACGTTTCGGGTACTAAACCCTCGTCAGTGATCCTCAGTCTAAACAATGTAATACGGCCAAAAAGTATGAAAATTATTATGTCCAAAAATGTACCAAAAGACGTAGCAGAATGGGTGGGATATGATGCTACAGGACCCACGTTTTAGAAATTACAAGAAATTTTGTAACAGAAAATTTCAAATGCGTTGAAGAGACACACGATCAACCGAAGTTGATCGAACTTGGCTACATGTGCCCTCGGGGACTCTTGGTCCACCAGCAGTGACACTCACCAAGTAGTTCAAATGTTAAACGTCTTTAAATTCAATGCCATCATTTAAAACAAATATATATCAAATATGAAAGAAAAATTGAAAATCCTATAAGGGGAATCTTTATTCAGGATTTTGACGCATATGTAACAGACTATACCTGTCTTCTATTCAAGCGTCGACATATGACTTTAAAAATCAAAAGGATTCTGGATTCTTCGTCTTTGCCATGACGAATGACTGTATGAAGTTTGGTCATAATCCAATCAAAATTGTTCCCTCTAGGCTGTATGCAAGGATTTTATATATTTCGAAAGTGTGACATTGACCTTTGACATTTAAAATCAATAGGTTCTTCGTCTGACATAAGGTTTAATTGTATGAATTTGGCCAAGATTCATCAAAACTGCGCCCACTAGGCTGATTACAAGGATTTTAACCATTTCCAATCTGTGACCTTGACTATTGAACCATGACCTTGAAAATCGATGGTTTTCTTCGTCTTGTCATAAGGAATGACTGTTTGGTCAAGATCCAATCAAAAGTGTGCCCTCTAGGCTGTATACAAGGATTTTATATATTTCCAATGTGTAACCTTGACCAAGGACTTATATAAGTCCTTGCCTTGACCTTTTACCTTAAAAATCAATATGTTGTCGGTCTTGACATAAGGTGTTTTTGTATAAAGTTTGGTCAATATCCAATCAAATCTGCGCCCTCTAGGCTGTAAACAAGGATTTTAATCATTTCCAATCTGTTACCTTGACCTTTGACCTATGACCCTGAGAATCAATTTGATAGGGATCTTCGTCTTGTCATAAGGAATGATTGTATGAAGTTTGTTCAAGATCCAATCAAAACTGCACCCTCCAAGCTGTATACAAGGATTTTATACATTTCTCTTCTGTGACCCTGACTTTTTACTATGACCTTGAAAATCGATACGGTTTTCCGTCTTGCTATAAGGAATAAGTTTATGATGATTGGCCAAGGTCCAATCAAAACTATGCCCCCTAGGCTTTACACAAAAGAAGTGTGACGTACACACGCACCCTCTTACACACTCACTAATGAACGAATGCGTTACTATATCCCGCGAGGGAATTAAGGATCCCGCACCCTAATAGAGTACTTCCGGTCAAAATTTATGCACATTTTCATAATTTCCCGACAAATGCCGGTGATTTCAAAATCGGTAATCTTCGGAATGACGGAGTTAGTCATTGTATCAGAAGTATGTATAGCATTCTTTTTGAAGAGAACGAAAATTCTTATCTCTGGCATTTATTATTGAAAATGCATTTGGGGTTGAATACCTTAAAACGATCTTGAACGTCACAGAGAACATACTAGGAAACCCGCTGTCATTAGATTAAGAGATTCAGAAAACTGTTGTCATTTGTTTAAGAAACTCCGTACAGCACAATATTATACATTAACGGCCAGGGACGAACGGCACATCCCAGTTCATTTTGTTCATACTTAGTACTTACGTTACTGTTTTGAAATAACTCTGGAAGAGGTCCGATTCATGGTTCATCACCTCTCGATGTTGCACAGGGACGTCATCTAGGAGAGTGTCCAGCTCCACAGTCTTGTACGCTGCCGTACCGTACTCATCCTGTTGTATTATGTTAAAACAGTAATAATTTCAGTAAATTGTTCTAAGAAAATGTCTCATTAAAAGGTATCTCGGCAAGGCTTTAAATACTAGTAAATGCATTTGATAAAAATGAAGGTCATGTTTTTACCTGGGTGCTGTACTTTCCAATCCAGAAATGAACATCGTACAGTAACTGATCGCCGTCTTCTTCTTTGTAGGTCTTTTGTAAATAGATTAAAGAATGCAAGTTTTCAATTGACAATTCAAAGACTAAGTCTCGACTCATATTTTTCTGTGTTTTGTGAGAAACTTAATAATTTATTTGTATCTACTTATTTCCAGAAGAGCATATGAATAAAACAATTGAATAAAACCGATTATCCTTTGCTGCTACGAACTAATTCTGCAGATCGACAGAAATGGTTCAAGACCCTTCCCTCCCCGACCCAACCAATTATTATTAAATTTTTAAAATTAAGTACCATACTTGGAAGTACATTGTACTTACATTTAGGATAATATAAGAATCGCCTTCATAAAAATTTCCATAGTCTTCCTTTGGCCAGTCTTCCACTTGGAATTTCTACAAAAGATTTGCTACAAGTATATCTATCACTCGAAATTTCTGTTATCAAAATTTCTTGAAATTCCTAAAACGTGGGTCCTGTAGCATCATATCTGGTCCATGCTGAAAATTTATCTGTTCTTAAACGATGCTATTGAATTTGAAGACGTTTAACATTTATACTGAGTGTAGTCTATAAAAATCATTCAAAACAACTGGTACGCAACCTTTTGGACCTGACCTTTTATAATACTCTGACTTTCACTCTATTTTCAGAGCTGAAATGGAACGCACCTTTTTATGAGATATGATTATAAAACCTACCACGATTCTCCAGATCTGTAATCCTACTTGTTGCCCGGCTCCCTTCCATGCTGGTTCACTCTGGGCAGACTCCTCTGTAATACAAAATAATCAACTCTTCACAATCGCAAGATGACTCAATTGTGCAAGTTTGGTTACTGTAGCATCATGATATTGAGTAGTGTTGGGCAATCGGAAACTAAATTATAATCGATAATCGGAAATAAAAATCGATTATAATCGGAAAATTCCAAATATTTCCATATCTCTGATTGATATATATTGATACGGCCTATATCCTTCAGTGCAAGTTGGACAAAACGGAGAATGAACGGACATCCGTTGCTCGTCCGTTGGCCTCCGGTAGTTGTCCGTTATATCTCCGCTTTATCAGTTTTATGTCCGGTAGATGTCCGTTCGTGACTCGAGTCTGCCGGATATCAACGTATACCTAATGGATATTATTTTGCCACGGACCAGTTCGAATCAATCAGAGAGCGTAAATCCCGTCATGTGCACGCCGTCTAAACTACAGACCGGCAGCAATTCCGCCATTGCCGTGTAAATGAATTCGCATGTAAAAGAAGTCGTGAAACGCCAATTTTCTACAAATCCCCCCCCCCCCCCCCCCAAAAAAAAACGGAGACTTTGGTCCTCGACAAAATAAAACAAATATTCCATAGTTTATTACTGACCGTCCATAGAGATTCGACTTCGGCTCGCTTTCTATGGGCTTGATCAACCCGACAAATCTTTGTAGACGGTCAGTAACTAACCTAATAACTAATATCATGATTACATTTTTTATTCACCTAGGAGCTTAACCAAAAATGTAATCATTTAATTTAGTATCATGATTACATTTTTGGTTAAACCCCTAGGTGAATCAAAAATGTAATCATGATACTAAATTAAATATTAACGGACACCTAACGGAGATGTAACGGACGATTAACGGATAATCACGGACACGTCACAGATGTATAAGTCCGTTCTGTCCGGTGGTAACTTTTGAACATGCTCAAAACTTGCCAACGGACAGAACGGACATCGCAGGGAGAGTTACAGATAAAACGGAGATGTAACGGACGACTAACGGATAAGTAATGGATGTGAACGGAGACCAACGGATTGAAAATTTTGTTATCCGTAACTCGTCCATTCGCCTTATCCGGTTAATTAAATGAAGTTTGGAAACCCACTCAACCAACCCCCGACATGACTGGAATTCTTCCCATGGAAAAAAAAAACTCTATAGATTTCCGCATAGGTATAAACAGAAGATAATGACTTCCATTTTCTCATGTTTATATATAACTACATTCGTTTGTGCAGTGATTGGGATAAGCAATCAGGTAAAAGTGACAATAGCCCCATATCCTGGAACATCAATTGCAAAATGAATAAATCGTGCCATTGTTGAAACTGAATGTGCCATGAGATGTATGGTTTCAGAGGAGTTGCGAGCACAAGAATTGTTCACGGACGGACGGACGACGGGGTATAGCATAAGCTAAAACTGCTAAAAACCTTAGTCCGTCGGTCGTTCGTTCGTAAAGAATCTATGTTACCACTGTTCGAGGCTCTCACAAGTAGTATCTGAGTCTGGAGCGATCAGTACGAGTACCGGATATCTACAGAAAATGTAACAGACGTGTAACGGACTTCATCGTATAGCTGAGAAGTAACAGATAAAATGGAAATGTAACTCGTACATATTGTAAGAACGGGACAAAACCGAAAAAGGAAGATGAACGATAATCCGTCACTCGTCCGTGGGTCGCTAATAGGCGCCCGTTTAATCTCTGTATTAAACGTTTCACGTCCGGTAGATATCGTTAGTGAATCTAGTCTAACGGACATCAACGGACACCCTCCGAACATCAACGGACACTTACCAAACAATTACATACCGGAGACGTAACAAAATATGTACCGATCAAAACGGATTTCAACGGATATGTAAGGGACGCTTCTAACCGATGGAAAGTGTTAAACATACTCAAACTTTTCATCGACAGAACGAATGTCATCGGACGAGTAACGTATCCCCGATACGAGTAGCGAACGACTAACGAATGAGTATAAAGGATGCGAACGGAGACATGCGAATAGAAAAGAAAATGTCCATTAGTCGTCCTGGTCCATTTGCATTGTCCGGTTATTTATGACCGAGACTTAAACATACAAAGTTACGTATTTATTCCTGATTATGGCATAAATGACGATATTGTTTACAAGCAGATTATACTTACTCTTCCTGGGATATATATTGGGTTATTATATCACACAGTGACCTCCTTGTCTTTCTATTTGTATGCTTTTTGACCCACGATTTCTAATTGACGGAATTGCAAAGTTATATCAATTTATTCATTTGTACAATGTACAAATACAGTTACTGGATGTTACAGGATGTTACAGGAAGTAAATAGCGACAAACTAACTACCATACAAGGAACCCCTGACCTTCCTTTACTTGAAATAACAAGTAATTTCTAGAACAGTTTAAAAAGTAATACTATACAAAAGTTTAGTATGAGTTTTAATGTTGATAACGCGTCTTATTGAAGCATAATCGATCCAAAATCCACTTGTATTCGATGAAAGCCGCATGTTTAGACCAAGTGTTAAAGTTTCTATTGAGGAGGTATGATAGACATTCCAGAGATTTTTCTGTAATTTATTGTGTTACATGTTTATAATTAGCTGACCAAGTACACCTATACACTGTCTAGCCGACTGACCCCTCCATGTCTGTGGTTAATTGCCAAGCCTGATCACATCATTATACACCTTGTCCATAACTTCCAATACACAGCTATATAAACAATGATCCTTAATATTGAACACGTAAAGATCGTTATTTTACATTTATAACATACATATGTCACATTCATGTACATAGAACCTGGACTTCGTCAATATTTCACATTTATTTGACACTCTTACAGTGTTACAAAAAAAAGTCGATTCGGACCAGCATAAAAACATAGTGTAATCAAAGATTACGAAGCTCACCTCGCGGCAGCAAAATTCAATTAATACATATCTCTAGGTACATGTATATTGGCTTTAAAAGAAAAATCGCTAAAGTGGAAAAAAGTAGGTCAAGGTCATTTTATGAAAGTTTGATCAAAGATACATCCAATATGCAAGTTTGGTACATGTAGCTCTTATACTTTGCTCAATATTAGCCTTTAAAGGCAAAATCACTCAAGCAGAAAAAGTAGGTCAAGGTCATTTTATGAAAGTTTGATCAAAGATACATCCAATATGCAAGTTTGGTACATGTAGCACTTATACTTTGCTCAATATTGGACTTTAAAGGTAAAATCACTCAAGCGGAAAAAGTAGGTCAAGGTCATTTTATGAAAGTTTGATCAAAGATACATTCAATATGCAAGTTTGGTACATGTAGTACTTATACTTTGCTCAATATTGGACTTTAAAGGTAAAATCACTCAAGCGGAAAAAGTAGGTCAAGGTCATTTTATGAAAGTTTGATCAAAGATACATCCAATATGCAAGTTTGGTACATGTAGCACTTATACTTTGCTCAATATTGGACTTTAAAGGTAAAATCACTCAAGCAGAAAAAGTAGGTCAAGGTCATTTTATGAAAGTTTGATCAAAGATACATCCAATATGCAAGTTTGGTACATGTAGCACTTATACTTTGCACAATATTAGCCTTTAAAGGCAAAATCACTCAAGCGGAAAAAGTAGGTCAAGGTCATTTTCTGAAAGTTTGATCAAAGATACATCTAATATGCAAGTTTGGTTTATGTAGCACTTATACTTTGCTCAATATTGGCCTTTAAAGGTAAAATCATTCAACCGGAAAATGTAGGTCAGATGCTGCATCCAATGCATGGGTTCACCTCAGCATCCAAAGATGAATCACTGGTGCAAGTTTGGTTACTGTAGCATCGGTACTTTGTCAGATACTGAGCTACCCCAAAAACTTTAACCAGACATTGACAAAGTCAATCAACCGGAAAATGTAGGTCAGATGCAGCATCCGATGCATGGGTTCACCTCAGCATCCAAAGATGAATCACTTGTGCAAGTTTGGTTACTGTAGCATCAGTACTTTGTCAGATACTGAGCTACCCCAAAAACTTTAACCAGACATTGACAAAGTCACTCAACCGGAAAATGTAGGTCAGATGCAGCATCCGATGCATGGGTTCACCTCAGCATCCAAAGATGAATCACTTGTGCAAGTTTGGTTACTGTAGCATCAGTACTTTGTCAGATACTGAGCTACCCCAAAAACTTTAACCAGACATTGACAAAGTCATTCAACCGGAAAATGTAGGTCAGATGCAGCATCTGATGCATGGGTTCACCTCAGCATCCAAAGATGAATCACTTGTGCAAGTTTGGTTACTGTAGCATCAATACTTTGTCAGATACTGAGTTACCCAAAAACTTTAACCGGACGCGGACGCGGACACCGGGGTTATAGCATAAGCTCATCTCAACTTCGTCGAGGTGAGCTAAAAATGAAAGTTTACCAAGGTTTGGTATTGCAACTAAGCCCTGGTCAGACGCACACTGCACTTTTCCAGAAGATGACTTTTGCCAAATATGGACAATCAGGAAACAGACTGTGGAGGTCAACCTAATTTTGATTTCTCAATGTCCAGTCAATAAAGGAGGGTTAAACAAATGGGTGTACACCTCTCTCGAACCCAAAGTGACCGAAGAGACCTGAAGTGAACTTACCCAATGTCTAAACCTGGAACCTGAAGTGAACTTACCCAATGTCTAAACCTGGAACCTAAAGTGAACTTACCCAATGTCTCAACATTGAACCTGAAGTCACAACAATCAAAGCACTATTCAGGACTTGTATTTTTATACTCTGTCAAAGGAGGGAGGGGTACGTGGGTGCGATTTTTATACCTTCAAATTTCATTACTCTACACAACATTTGATTTGTATGTTTGAATCAGACGAAGCTGCCGACACCGGAAGTATCGATAAACTCCTTTTGTCGGGTATAAGCTAGACAAGGAAGTAAATCTTATACTTACTCTTAACCTGTTTTTCTGTGTCTGAACCGAATAAAGCTAGATTGGAATCTTTCCAGTCGTATTGTTTTTGCTTGCGTAATCCTGAAAATAGAAAGAAAACTAGAACAAAGAAGTTCAAAAAGTATGGCGAAAGATACCCCCCACCCTTTTTTTCTTTTAAGTTACATGTACATGTACTGTCTTAAGCATGCGTTTCCTCGTTTTTGTTTTCATCAGGACAAAATGATGTAAGAGGTTACATGGACAAACTTATCATGATTATTTTATTTTTTCTGGAGTTGGTATGTTTATTGAGCTCGTATACACTTTGAGCATGTCAGCCCACTTGGACCTCTTTTTATTTTTGTTCTCTGTTATTGCTATACTATGAAAATAAAAATGACTTTAACTACTCAACTCGACAGAACTCGAATAAATGCCGAGAAAGTGCCGAGCAGAACTCGTTTAAAAGTGCAGGTGTCGAGGAGAAGTCAATGCAAGTCGCATGATGTCGTGCAGACATCTTTTTCGTGTATGTCGTGCAGACATCGTACTCATGTCGTGCAGACATCGTATGTCGTATAAACTCGTATATAAACTCGGCGCTTCTCGTGCAGAGATACACACGATGTCTTTACGAGATTATGCAACATCTCCTCGACATGCGCACGACATAAAATTCTCGCCGCCTCACGCCGATCTTCGACATGTGAAGACATTTGTGCGAGTTCCATGCGACACATGCCGAGTTATGGCGAGTTGTAACTCGCCACAACTCGTAGCTCAAACTCACGACAGTGTGACAGGGGCTTAACCAAGTAATCTCTGTCAACACTATTATTGAATATGAACAGGTTCATTGGCGGGTTTAGGGGAGGGGATATTCACTGCGACAATGACCCAATTATTTCCTAAAAACCCAATATTTTCGACAATTTTCGTCGAATTCGCCCTGACAAAGGCGATTCTTGATCCGCCACTGAGTTTGTCTAACAGAAAATACACAGAACAAGCGACAGCCATTTCTAGTATTTTAAAAAGAAACAAACCTGACATTCTGTAAAATATTCAGCTACAAACTGCCTCAACCTAGAAAATCAAGGAAGTGTGTGAATAGCGGACGTAATGATTTTATGCAAACAAATCATAAGATATCAGACGCGGATCCAGAAGGACTAAGGAGTTTATGGTGGGATCATCAAAATCATTATCAACCATACACGTAGTCTGGACACTCCCTAGCGGATTGGACCCCCATTAAAATATAGATCTAATCCGTCCATGTTTTTTTTCATATCGACTCGATCAGGTTGGTAGTCTAACACGTATATGTGAGCAGATGTTTACACCCAGCCCCATCTTGTCGGTATTTTATTGATAAAGCATGTATGCAGATAAACCGAGCAGCCGATGTTATTGAACTGTTGAAGAAAATGAAACTAATATCAAAAAGGAAACATTTTTCTAAAACATTCTAAAAAATGAAAATTTTTACTTACTTCTTACTACCCAGCTAGTAGACAACTCTTGCGGCCTCGGACCTTCGGAAGTGCTTTGCACGAGTGTCCGGAAACCTACTCCCACAAGCAGCCAATGCACAAGTAGATCAATATCAACCCACTTTACTTTGAGATGATAGATTTAAATTATACACCCTTACTGATTCAGTAAAAAACAATTGCCAAATAGCACCTCAAGATAGACCAGAGTGTATATGACTAACGGTTACTGACTGAGCTCTGTATACATATACTTACCCTGCTGACAATTTAAATGATACATTAAAATTTACTCACTAATTTCCCTTTTCCTGTATATGAACTGCCTAGAAATATGTGAAAGAACAGGGATCGGCAAATTTATTTAAGGGCAATACACAAATACTTTGTGGTTACTTGACCGTTACGAGTGTCTTAGGGACATGTGTTACTGTACGTACAAGTATATCAGTGCTGTAAATTATTTGCTTTAATGATTAATCTTAACCTCGTTGAACAAATAAACATGAACAGTATTCTTCTTCTTCCTTATACGAGTCGGCCTGGACTGATATGACTCGGGGCTCGAGATTTACGCCCCTTTCCATCTGCATGATCCGGTCGCGGTCCATAGGGGTGGGGTCGAATAAATAGAATTATTATAGAATAGAACAGTAATTTATTTCAAATTAGGGCCCATATCTTATTCCTTTTTACAAGACTCCCGTACTCTTTTTTTTGTGTTGCTGACGCACCGTCTGAGCTAGGGCCCGTCTGAACAGAAGCCCCGTAATGACAAGTAAAAATATTTTTTAACCTTTCCGCACAAGTTAGTTACCTATGCGAACAAGTAAGTAACCTGCGCGCACAACTTAACTTGTGCGCACAGTATTACGAAATTGTGCGCGCATGTTAAACCACTGCATGCACATTCAGTAATCCGCACGCAATATTTATCCATGTTATTAACCTGGTTACTTGCCTGCGCGCGCAAGTTAGTTTGTAACTTTTGCGCACAGGTCAATGGTGGATTTCGGCTATAATGTTGCCTGATTTAGGATGCGTGAAGTCCTGATCAAGAGAAAGGTGGAATCTCCCCAACCCCACCAAGATTTTCTAAAAAGAATCACACACATTAATAAAAAAAAAAAGAAAGAAAAAAGATGCAACTTATAAGCGGGGTGTTAGAGTTGGGGTAGGGGTGTCACGACCATTTGCTAAGAAAGCTTTTCTTTCCGGTTTTCACGTATATTCCCGTGGGCTGGACCCTCACCTAGATTTGCTCGAATCCTCCCCCCCCCCTTTCCAAACTGCCTTTTTTTCCCATGGAAAACTTGAAGGAGATTTATGGACAGTAGAGAGAGTCATAATTCTAACTTTTTCTTGTTTCATTTGTAAATATTCTTATTCTGTTTTAATATTTTTATTTCAATCTTAACATTCTTAGCTAGGCCATACCAAAATAATTAAATGTTTTTTGGATTTTCATGTGAAAAAAAAGGGTGCGAGCGAGCGAAAATATAATATTTTAAGTATTGCAGTTTTTAAGGTGCGAGCGAGCGAACCATTTTTGATATAGGTTACCCCAGTAATACTTTTCTGATGTTTTCCGTACTCAAAAAGGAATCTCCACCGGAAGCCTTGCACTTAGCAGCGCGGAAAATATTTTCGAACATCCCCCCTCCTTGACTTTCAGTGTCATGTACATGGGACAACAAATTTGCTCCCAACAATCTTTTTCAATCACAATAACTGAATAAGTATCATTTTCTTCGAAATTTGCACAATCTGCATGGGCGGATCCAGGATTTTTTTTAAGAGGGAGGGGTCCTGAAGGAAGAGTAAAAATAAAAAAAAAAAGCAAACGCAAGAAAATTAAATTTATTTTAGTCCTATTTCTAATTATTAATAAAACATGTAACTGGAGAGGAATGGCGAGCAAAAAGCTTAAAATCTTGAATTTTCACATCATAGTACTTGATTATTGATTGTCAGTTCTAATATGAAAATACAACAAATGGCAAGCGATGGCGAACCAGCGAAATTTTTCTTGAGAATTGACTAAAATCCACTATTCGTGTCTTTTTCGGTTACTTTTCGTTTTCTTATTGCCCTTATTTATTGACCTAGGTGTAATGTATATGCAGCATCATTTGAAAATAACGTACATGTATGATTGTAATAAATTCTGGCGAGTGGATGCGAACCAGAGAAATTTTTTGAAATGCTGACGTCAAAATATTATCAAAATGAAAGATTTCTAATACAAATTCATGATATATTTTTCAAATGTTGTTACAACAAGAGGGAAAATGGGACTAAATATTATGAAATATGTATATCAATAAAAAAGAAATTAGCTATGCTTCGAAAATTCCAGGTGGGGGGGGGGGGTCCGCGCTGAGCATGATAAATCCTTCTGCAGTAATCCTGATACGTGGAATGTCTTAGCTTAAGAGAAGTTTACATTCTCCGAGAACGACACACCTCTTTATACCTTGTCAACTTGTGTCTATTTATTAAAATATGTATTTTTGTCATATGTTTCATCATGTTGCTCCTATAATTGTGACATTACGCTAATAGATAATCATTCAATGTACTTTAATGTAAAGGAAGTAAGTGAATTAATAGAAAAATTGAACATACCAATAAAGCTGTCCGTTGTTAGACAGTATAGGAAACTTGGTCCATTGTTAGATGTCCGTTGCTAGTAATAATCAAATGTATTAGAGCATTTTTATAACGAAAAAAAGTAAAGGTTAAGTACCCGGAGCAGTCCTGTGTATATGAACTTTGAACAATTTCCGAACTTTTGGTTGTTATATATGGATAACTACTACACAAAGTCGAAGAAACATAACTTTTATGAATTATTTATTGACTTGTGTATCTTTGTGATTAGATTTCACGAATGTCTTTGTGAAACCGTGATGGCCATAGTAAATCGAGGAGAACGGTGAAAGAAACACCAATGACTAACAAGGATCTAAATGATATTTATAGCATGTTAGAAAATTTTGGCAGAAAACTGAATAAAATTTCAGATGCAGAGCAGGGGCGTAGCTAGAGCTTTTTGAATTGCAAATATATAAAAGATATGAAGCCGAAGGCTTCATCCGAGGCGCGCAGCGCCGAGAGGGGGAGGGTGCGGGAGGGGGTACGTCACCCCTCCTGCAGGTGGGGGTTCGGGGGGCCTCCCCCGAGAAAAATTTCAAAATTTCAACCCAAATCTTTCCTTTTTAGATTACATCTTGACAAAAGTGAGACTATTTTTTCATAAGAAATTACTATCAATATAAGGAACAGTAAAAATTTAAGTTGTGACTTGAATCCATCTTTCAAGGTTAAAATCTTGTCATTGATAGACGAGGAAAAAGTTTAGTTGAATGAAGTCAAATGCACAAACGCTGAACAGGTCATTAAAAAAAACCTGTCTCATCATTCAGAATTTTCAGAAAAAAATGGAGGTAAGCAGTTGGCCACATTTTTCATTTGATAACGCCTCGGTATTACTTAAGAATTGAAGCCGCTCGCTTTTGACGAAAAAGTTGTCTGATTTCATGTGGCCGCTATACTGTTTAATTATTTTGCAATCTTTGAACCATAATTACTTGAAGTACAACTGATGAGGATTCATTTCCGAAACATGCATGTCAAAAACATTTACCAAAAGGACTTGGTAAATTTGCTAAAAAAAAATGCAATTTTAGAGAAGATGGCGATACGTGAAGTGTAAATTGTATGGCGGGAGACAATCTTCTTGTGGGCTATTTTCCATAAATTTCACAGAAACTCTCTCTCCCTCTCTCTCTCTGAAAATTTCGTGTATGTTTTTTTTTCTAACTCCGCGATGTGCACGCCATGGCGTGCTGGCGTATAGGCAGCTACGCCCCTGCAGAGGAGCGATTTGTTAGGATAGAAGGTTAAGTTTCGAGGATGGTTAGTTTGGAAATGAGAGTCAAACAATCAGAGACAGAAATATTATACAAATGTAAATAAAAGGGAAAATAAGGAGTTACGTAAGGCGCAAAAGAAAAATGATACTTAGATTGATATTATATACAGTGATTTGTTCGATGGTTTATGTTGTGAATTTGAATGGAGAAGTGTAGATCTGTAGAGAGGAAGAAAAATGATACTTAGATTGATATTATATACAGTGATTTGTTCGATGGTTTATGTTGTGAATTTGAATAGAGAAGTGTAGATCTGTAGAGAGGATCTTAGATCTTTTACCATGCAGATCGATGCGGGAAAAATTGCTCTTTCTATGGAATTGAGGAGGAAGATGTCGATGATTGTGAGGAGGTTATCAGTGACTTTGTGCATAGGAATATGAAGAGAGATATATCTTTTCAGGGAGTTTGGCGTGGAAAAAAATAGAGGCTTAATGGGGTCTTATCCTCCTGGGAAAAGTTAAAGTACATGTATATTGCTAAATTTTGCTCAACGAATCATTCGTAGTCTTCCTCTATTTTTACTTAGTTTCGTTACTCATTTCACATGTTATAAAGATAAATGAGTGGCTCGTTGATACCCATTGTTGGTTTGACATAATGACTGTTTTTGACAGTTCCTTTAAGGGTTCGCCCAAACCGAAATATTTAAAGATTGAATTTCGTATTGAATTTTCCATTATCTTTCATGACATCTTATCCCTCTTTTTTAAACCAAAAATGACTGCACCTTTATTTCCCCGGAGCTCTCAGCCTTTTACGTGTAGCTGACATGGGAAACACGCCAGTGATTTAACAACATATTTGATATGTATTATTAATACATTTAGGACAATTTCAGCATCAGAGTATGTATTATTTGGGAATTACATTGCTTTCATTTTACGGTGATCTAATAAAAAAACATAAGAAGGATCAAAGGCAGATCAGACTTCAGCTAAAAAATGTAAGAAAATTGTCGGTCGCCTGCTTTACCAAGGATATGATCCTAAAGTCATTTACTCGGCAGGGTACCGGACCAATCTACAATTTTGTAGCAGTGTCTTTCCAAACGTTGCACATTGGCCAATCGTGACGACGGGACTCCGTGACGGTCCTTGTTCAAATCTAGTCAGAGAAGGCTGGATCCTGATCCTTTGTCCTATCTGAAAGGTGGTCAGACTTTGTGAGCTCGCTTCAGCAAGCAGAGCATAGACTGTTATACACTTACCATAGATTTTTTTAATATCCATTTGCATAGAATCTGTGTCACAAGAGGCCGCTGCGTTTAACTCTTATTTGTGATGTTACCTCACAGTGAGAAGCTTTATGTTAACACAGCAATTGTGTGACTATGGAGACCTCTATGTATCCGGTTAAGTGGGAGGGTTGTGCACACGTAATCCGGATAATCATATCATTTGCTAATAGCAGATGACCGTCCAAAGTAGGCGCCGGGTGCACATTTGTCTCCTTCCTCTTATGTGTTGTAATTAATGTTTGAAGTTTCCGTATGTCTGTTTCGTATGATGTTCACGTGCATACGGTTATGTCTTTTTGTGGTTTGTAGTTCTGTCTGATGTCATTTATGTGTTGCTTTCCTGTGTTTTTTTCCACTGGTTGAGAACAGGGTGGTCATGCTGGAGATCCTTCTCTTTTCTATGCATTTTAACGACACGCGTGATAATGACGAGATTGTGTATGTTTTAGCTTTGCTGATAAATGATAGGACTTCTAGCAACAGACAAAATATCGTATCACAAATAGTCACGGACATAACAGTCATTCTCAATTTAAACGGCCAACTCGGAAAAAAAAACATGTCGCTTGTCTTTACAAATTGATAAAGATTATAATTCGTATATTTTGTATGTCCAGAAGATAATTTATGAAGGTAATTATGCCATATAATCAAATAATAGGGTTTTGGGATAGTTGTAGTGCTGCATAATCAAAGCATTTAGCATAGTGATGATCCTAAGTTCTTAAAAACCCATGTCGCTAGATGAGAAATAAATTGTATCAATGAATAAGTGCGATCAATGATCTTGAAAAGGATAAAAGTATAATTTCTCTTACTCATTATTCACTAATAAACCTCTTACAGACAACTTTTGTAACTTTCCTTTTGAGTTCAAAGTTAAGTCAGAATACTAATAACGTCGCCAAATTGGAATTAACAAGCGTTACATTGCATTATGAGGCTTTAATATCTAAAATAAAACATTGTCTTTCTCACATATTTCATTAAATCAAACCTTAGTAATAATAATACGTTCGTGCAAAAGTCAATTGACTGTCAATTCTTTTTACCAGGAAGTAGTGTCCGTCAGAGATTCAACTTCTACTGTCGCCGTTAAGCATTTTAAAACTCGCGTTACCGATGCACTATTGAATAAATACTCATCCGGACCGAATTTATTGCCTTTTCTGGGATGAGAGAGACAAAATCTTTAATCTTAATTGAAAACATCCAGTGATTATTGATATATCCTGTCATATTCTCTTGTTTTATATCAGAATTGTTAACATCCGTGACTGTTAACAAGCGTTACTCTATAATTAATTTTGTTCCAAGACACAAAAACTCTATTTATGGCCTAGTAAACGTATGTATACATGTAGGATCCTGTACTGCCATTACGATATTCACTTTAGCTTTGATCGCAAATAGCTAGGCATATGAGGGGAAAATATGAACACAAGAAGTGGTGGTGTTGGTATATGTAAAATATGTCAATGTTACAGTCAATAACGAAATAAAAATGTATATGTGACAACATTTTATAATATTTCGAATCGGAAAATTGCCAGATACATGCACGTTACATGTACCCAATTGATTATGAAAACCATGACCGATGTATGGTGAAAAAAGGGCATTGTAATCAAGATGAAAATTGTAACGGATGTTAAAATATCATAAAAATGGTACGAATGATATGTTATAATTGAAATACCTGGATTTCTAAGAAAAAAGGCTGATGCAGCATACCCTGTTCAATTTACTTATTGAATATGAAATGTAAAAATCATATTTGTTAAATGTATTGCTGGTTTTTTATTGAAAAATATCATGTAGAGCTGATTGCTACTGGTATTTATATGTAAGGCAAGATGTAGACAATTTGTGTCAATATGATTTTTGTTTTTGTGTTTCTTCATGTTAAATACATTGTATGCGAAAACATTCAGGAAAACACACGGTCATATGGATATGAACAAGAAGTCAGTAAGGTGAAGAATCAATAAGATATATTAATGCATGTCGAAACGGATGTTAAAATATCTCTAGACGACTGAAGTAATATTGAACACTTTGGGAAGATCCTTATGGTTCAGAATATATTTACTAAGGGAAATTAAAGGTGTAAGTTAAATAAGGGATACTTCGTAACCAATTGATTAGCCATTCATAGGAATAAAGAAAAGAACATTAACATCCGTTACTTGAGTGAAGTCATGATGTCATTTTTATGAGATTCTTGAACTTCAACATACTTTGTTAGTATCCTTTGTTTATTTTTATGGAAAATCTATCATATTATTGACATAGGGCGGTCCTATACATTAACCATACAGAGAATGGACCTCGATTATTTTCATATAACATCCGTTACTTTTTTCTTGTTACTTTAGTATCGGCGCTTGTATTATTGTTATTAGATTTAGGTGTAGAAAGTGTGTGCTCAAATGTAATTTAACATTTCACAGTCATGTTAATATTTAGCAAAGGTTTAATTCGTGCTTTTTTTTGTCAAGTTTAAAACAGTCAAATATAGAAGAAAAACTCGCAAGCAATGGGAAGAAATGTGTGTTATGTATTGTTCTTCGTTTCGGACAGTTGAGGCCATAATGGTGATCCATTTTGGAATCATTTTACTTTTAACATTTTGTGTTGGATAAAAACCACTTTAATAAAAGGCAGGACTAGGATACTTATAATTTGCATAGGTTTGAACATATGGCGATAGACAATTTAACATCCGTTACTACAAAATAAGGGGTTATTTCAAATGTCTAGATTCTCAGCATCATGGCAGATTGCTGGAAAGTTTTGATGATTTAGGTTACTAGAGATATCGAATTTTAAGAAATAAACCTTCAGATCCAGTTTTGATAAACTCATTTTTTTCAACTTTAGTACAAAAAAAGTGGCCAGAAAAATTGAGAATGACTGATAAATGTTAAAATCATATCTTTTCGTATTTTCAATCACTTTTTATGAAGCAAAAATGTAAGGAAAGTTATCATTTGCATAAATGAACCATTTTATTAAACGTTGAACGATTTAAGATACTTTTATTATTCATGTTAGATGCATTTTTCTTTCAAAAAGTATCAGAATGATCTACTAGTATTCCTACGCCGATCTAAACTCCGTCGTAACAAAAGCAGAAATGGCCCCCAAACTAGTATAGATGTAAAGAGTATAAAAGAGCGGAATGAGGATCTTATGTTCTATCACAAGGAATGCATGTATGAATATGATTAAAACCATATCATTATTTATTGGGTTAGTTACTGACCGTCTACAGAGAAGGCGAGGCGACAACCAGAATATGAAACTCGAAAATATAAAACCAAAGAACATTTAAAACATTGCTCAAACGGATGATCAAGCAGTCAAACAAAATCGTTTATCATGGGAACAGAATTCAAGTTCCCAAACCGTCTAGCTACCATGTGAACAGACGTGAACTTCCAAAGCCGTCTACCATGTGAACAGAAGTGAATTTCTAAAGCCGTCTATCATGTGAAAAAAACCGTCTACCACGTGAACAGACGCGAAGTTCCAAAACCGTCTACAATGTGAATGTGAACAGAAGAGAAATTCCAAAACTGTCTGAATTCCAATTTTAGAAGCATGGGTAAGTATCTTTCATATAGGATACTCGTGGATTATGAAAGTGTTATATTTGTTTATAAAAAGTATGTTTCTCCATACTAGTATTGAATACACACTTGGATTGATAAAAAAACCCTTTTATCTCTTGCATTCACTTACGGATTCTGCGTACCCCAAATTTTAACATCTTGTGGACGAGAAGAAAGAAAACTTACCCACACATTTTTCATTCATTTATTGAATAGAATACAGATTAACATACAATGTTTACAAAATATGGAAAAAATCTTTCTAAAAAATCTTAATTATTATTATCCATCCTCAACAGATAACATGAAAACTCATTACTACGTCATGTATAAAAATGTTCATGGGGGAAGTCATGTATTTGATGAGTGTATAAATCAGAAGCTAGTATCAGGACGTTTGTCAATCCATGCTTTGATATTTGGAATGGCGCCGATCTTTTCCATATGGGCCTGTATTGGTGGTGCGAGTTTGTTACTAGCTGACAAGTTAGAACACAGGTCGTATACTACAATGTCTGCTAACGACAACTGTAAAAAAACGATAGTCAGTACATCACAAGGCCATAGTAGTTTTAAAAATTGTTTTACATCCCGACTTTTTTCTGAAAGATACATTTTGTACCCTCCCGCCAGACATGAAAACACACAAACACATGATTAAAATGAAGGAATTTTATCAGGAAAACTGAAAAAAAAAAGAATGCATTGATATCTTTCGTCATAATTATGTGTGGATAATACTGACTTTATTTTTGGAAAAAAAAACTACATGCATTATCTCCATATATTTGTTATTGTTGTTGGTATTTCATGGATCATTTACTTGTATTTTTTACCTGCAAAATGTATGTCTGTGTGTTTTATTTTCTGAACAATACTCCCAAAAGGTACCCACCCGCGGACGTAAAACAAAATATTTAATTAATATGGTCTAACAGTGAATAAGAGGGCTTCTTAATTAATACATAAGGGATGTAACAATATATCGATATACTTTAAGAATTTGTGAACAAAAGGGACATAATTGGAACAAATTGTATATCAGAAGAACTTGAAAAAGAATTAGACGTATTTTTGAAAATATTTGTAATCCTATATGCAGACGATACAGTATTGATGTCAAACTCTAGAGCAGATTTACAAAAAAAAAAAAAAAAAAAAAAAAACCAATTAGATGTTTTCAGTGATTATTGTGATAAATGGGAGTTGAGTCTGTGAATATCTTTGGTTTTTGGTGAGGGCAGAATTCCCAACAATGTTCAGCTTTCTTGCAAGAATATAGAACTTGAAATAGTTAAAGAGTTCAAATACCTTAGAGTTTTCTTCTCAAGATATAGTTCAAAGCAATATATATTGAATATAGCTACAGTGTACAATAGCCATGTATAAAGTTTTGAAAAAATCTGAGAATTTGAGAAAAACTATTTTGTCAATTGATTGTCAAATGGAATTATTTGATGGAACAGTTTTACCTATTTTGACCTTTGGTTGTGAAGTATGGGGCTTTGAGAATTTAGATATAATAGAAGACTTCATTTGAAATATTGTAAATGAGTTTTGAAATTTAAGAAAAGCACACAAAATGATTTATGGAGAGTTGAAGAGGTATCCGATTAGAATTACAATTATGCGTAGAATTTTCAAATATTATGTACAAGCTTTTATTTGAAATGCACAAAAAGGGATTTAAGTTTAGATTAATAGATTTTATAAAAAGTGTTTTTGAAGAATGTGGGCTTAATTAATAATATGTATGGCTCAACCAAAACTTTCAAAATGAAAAATTGTTAAAATGTAAAATTAAACAAATTCTTGAGGATCAAATCCTACAAAAGTGGTTGTCAGATTGTAATAACTCTGGTAAAGGAATTTCATATAATTTATTTACACATTTTGATTTTTCTTATCCATATTGTCTTAGTTCAGATTTATCAATAAAAAACAAAACTATCTTATGTAGATTCAGAACAAGCAATCACAGATTGGTCATTGAAATAGGTAGATAGACGAACATTGAAAGAAATGAGAGAATATGTCCACTTTGTAACCTAGATGTTGGTGCTGAATATTATTTTATAATGGAATGTACGGCTTTAAATGCTAAAAAAACCCCCATTATTTACCAGTAGAAATTATTACTAGACCAAATACATTGAAGTTTTATAATTTATTTTCCACCAAAAATTGTCTACTCTCAATAAATTGTGAACTTTATTACAAATACAACATGTATTTACAGAACATTGTATCCCCCAGTTCACATGATTACCAAAAAAATTACATGAATCCTTTGTTCACACTTGCTGTATTATGTTTACTAACTTATATTCATTGAATCATCTATATGTTGAAAATTGTCAGTGAGAGATTGAATAAACTTGAAACTTGATATATTGCGATATTTAATAAATTCGTATCGTATCGCAATTTATCGCAACCTAGGTTTCAACAGCATTTATTGTGAAAATTGCATAATGATACAACGTGGTTTGCGAGAAATACTGTAACAATAGGATCTGGCAACAAGACCACGGTCGTCTTATGCTAGGCCAACTCCCAACAACGCTCCTTTATATACGAATGAATGATTCAATGAATCACTTTGATTTTTTTTTAAATCAGTTTAATTGAAAACAAGCGACCCATGGTCCACATCGCTCACAATTAAAATGAATAATGACAAAAGCAATCAAAATGATTCAATAACTTGTGTGTTTGTGTTTCTTTCAAATAAATGACATTGACAATGTGAAAGTAAATCAGATAATATTAACAGTATGGACAAACATACAAAGAGTAACCTGATTTACATCAAAATGATTAAAAAGAAAAGAAACAATTTACATCGCAATATACCGCAATTCTGCTACAGGTAATAAAATATCGCAATTAATATATCGCGATTCACTTTTGACGTATCGTTTCACCCCCTATAACACACAATCCGCGTAACCACACCATCTGTAATCAATAATCATTTTTTACGATTTGTGTATTTTAGCGATATCAACGAACGCTAGCTAGGTGGTTTGACGACAATATATTTATCCAATTTTCCTAGTGAAAGTTGTCATACATCGGAAGTGCCCGTTTTGGCCACAGGTAATGTTCGTCTTTCTACTCGCCCGAATTCCCCTATATCGCGCTGTCCCCTCCAGGGAGATTTGGGAGAGTAGAAAGACTTCTCACGTAATACGGTATAAAGCGCTTGTGGAACTCCGTCAAACAATATAGCTGTAAAGTTGTTTCGATTAGCTGACACATTTTCAACCATATTTCGAAATGGCATGAAACTCGCTTAAAAGATAGCTTTTCTAGCTACAATGAAAAGCTTCTGTTTCTTCTTGTCCTGTACGTCTTAGCACGATCAATTATAGATGGATCAACTAGTATATGCATGCCATTTATCTATATTATCCTCAGGCCATAGTAATTGAATATTTTGTTTTACATCCCGAACTTTTTCAGGTTCCCTCCCGCCAGGCATAAAAACACACAAACACAAGATCAATATGAAAGAATTTTGAGTGGAGGACACATAAAAGATAGATATCTTTCTCAAGTGAAGTGGATAATTCTTACTTTATCTTTAGAAAAAAAACTACTATTATCTCTTGATATTGATAATGATATATAGACATTACATGGAACAATATTATTTACTGAAATATTTTACCTGAAAAATGCATGTTTGTGTGTATTTTATTCTGTGGAATTCTCCTAAAAAGTACCCTCCCGCGGATGTAAAGCAAAATATTTTTGATTTGCTATGGCCTTCTTAAATTATCGTATACTTACTTTATCGCCCACAAAGAATCCGTTTTTACCGTTCTCATTCATCATCCTCTCCAACGACTTCATGAGTTTAGGCAAAACCTCAGTGGTAAATTTGGCCTGGAGCTCCGCCTTTTTAATTTGAAAAGTAATTTTTCTTCATTACATTTTCTTCATGTTACACACATTTATTTATCAAAATCTATACTGTTTCATAGATAATTCTATTTTTGAAATATGCTCTTAAATCGTATATGTCAGTATACTCATGTGATAAGATCTTATATCCTGAAAAAAAGACAATTTCATGTAAGAGAGGCATAGTCACCTTTTTCCCTGCATCTTTTTCAAAGAATACTTTGATATGTTCTGATATTGCATCCCCACATATACCAATGATAGCATCAGTCGCATTTTCACCCCAACGTTCATCTTTGCCATAAAGGCCTGTAACGATGAATTAGTAAGAGTATTTAAAACAATGGACCATTTCTTAAGAAATCGTACACATGAGCTATTTTTTTACATTTATATTAACGCCGGGACTATGTTGCATGGTCCCCTAACCTTCTTAAAGTCATGAGAGTGCCGTAGAATGATATGTTCAGGGATATTCCATACATAAAGATATTCAAATTTCATCTTTACATGAAATGTGACACAGAAAATGACATTGCAGTAATGTTGTCTTTATCCCAAAGGAGCATATCATGTCACTAGAATAAGGCGACGACCATTTGTTCCTGAAAGGGGGGGGGGGGGCGCTGGCAATTTTTTTTCGGGCCCAATTATTTATTTTCAACGCAGGGCCGGTAGGATTATTTATTTTCCAATTACTCAAGATCAATATATTTATTTTCAACCTGTGACAATCCTGACAAGCCGGCAATAAAAAAATGTCAATTTCTGTGTAACATTTCATGTAAAGATGAATTTTGAACCTCTTTGAAATATCCCTGAACATTACATTCTACGGCACTTCATTCACTGTGCAAATTTTGAAAACCATGGAAAATAATTGAAAGACAAATAAGAACTCATCGACTAACCAACCTCGAAGAGAGATTCAAGTCTATGTGTGATGATTCCATACCGTGTTTTTTGGCTACATAGCGGGCAATAGCCATGCTATCGGGTAGCATTTTCCCATCAACTTCTAAAACGGGTAACTTGCCAGTTGGTGTATCTGTCAAAAGAGAAACAAAATGATATTTTTCATCAATAGTACAGTTCTATGACTATTTTAGAAGAGGTACGTGTATTCATTTTTAAAAATTGACTAACATGTAATAAAAGTTAAGCATAATCGATGATCTAATATAATTGATTATATACAAATATTATATAACTAGGATGTAACGTCGATTATGATTGGCTGGTGAGCGAGTCGTTATTATACAATTATAGACTTTTGATTTAAATCTACTCGTGACTATACAGACCTGGCCAGGTATTGGTTCACCGAAGGGTTAACCAATGGCTTACCAGGTCTGTATAGTCACGAGTAGACCGAAATCAGTGGTCAACATTTTTTAGAGAATTGCATTGTAATGATACGCAAAGTTCAAGATCTAACACTACAATAAAGCCTGTGTTTGTGAAACACGAATGCCCCCGGTGGCATCTTTGTTAGCATGAACACTATTTTCTGTTAAGTACATGTATGTGAGGTCACTGGGTTAAAAGGTCAAAGGTCAAGGTCACAAGGTCAAAAATTTTGGTATCAATGGAAAGGTCTTGTCACAAGGAATACGCATGCGAAATATGAAAGCCCTATCACTTACCATTCAAAAGTTATGCCCAATGTTAAAGTTTTTGAAAAGTAGGTCAAAGGACAAGGTCAAGGTCACGAGGTCACAATTTTTGGTATCAAAGGAAAGGTCTTGTCACAAGGAATACACATGTGAAATATGAAAGCCCTATCACTTCCCATTCAAAAGTTATGCCCAATGTTAAAGTTTTTTGAAAAGTAGGTCAAAGGTCAAGGTCAAGGTCACGAGGTCAAAAATTTTGGTATCAATGGAAAGGTCTTGTCACAAGGAATACACATGTGAAATATGAAAGCCCTATCACTTACCATTCAAAAGTTATGCCCAATGTTAAAGTTTTTGAAAAGTAGGTCAAAGGTCAAGGTCAAGGTCACGAGGTCAAAAATTTTGGTATCAATGGAAAGGTCTTGTCACAAGGAATACACATGTGAAATATGAAAGCCCTATCACTTCCCATTCAAAAGTTATGTCCAATGTTAAAGTTTTTCGGACAAACAGACAAACAGACAAACAGACAAACAGATAAACAGACAAACAGACGGACAGGCCAAAAACTATATGCCCCCGAATCTTTGATTCCGGGGGCATAAAAATCAACGCACGTGCTGGTTATTATTACGACGTCACTGATAGGGCTGGGTATCGAAACCAAATTTTCGATACGATACAACGCAATACAAAAAGTACCGATATCCGGTATATCGTATCTAATTCATATTTTGTAAAACGCACAAACTAACAATTTTACTCACTAATAACTACCCCTCCCCCAACACAAAGTCAAATGGGTTCCTGTAGGTTCGGTCTAACTTATAGTTTTCACATATTTTATATATGATTACATTCCCTAATGGGTCTTTTTTATGTTATCTTTATTTTGCCGTTTTTTTTTAATTCGGTCGCAAGTTTCCCGTCAACCCTTTTCAGAAATTTAAGAAATTTGTTTTAGAGAAAGCAAACACATTTAGACAGTTCGTATTTTTAAGTCTCTTGATTGAAAACTAAAGATTAAGTCGATATTACTTTGACAAAATGACAAAAATATATATCTTAAATGCCGACCTTCTAATTAAGGAGGTATTGAACACTTGGACGCCAAATTCAATTTTTCTCATTATTTCTGAAATTATATATTACTTCTATGTCCTTGATTACACAAACTTACATTTGATTCTATCCACAGGAAAATTTTCTATGAGACTTTGAAATATGCATTTTTCAACGTTTCCGTGAATTTCTTGATGACGTCATAATATTAAAAGTATCATTCCAGTTCTCGTAAAGCTATTGGAAATTAATTTTAATTTAACTACCAAAATCTTCATAAATGTATTACACTTACATATGGAAAAGATGAAATGAATTGTGTTTTAAACAAAGGTAGGTTATTGAATATAATATGATACTATCGCTCAAAAAATTGCAATTTTGAGCCAATTGACTGTAGTTGATAGCTAATTATTTGGAATCCTGTGGATGAATCTTTGTAAAAAACCAATAAATTGGTCAACAATGTCCAGAGATGATTTCATGATTAAATGAGATGAATTGAATTTATGATTAAAATGATATGAACAAATTGACATGTTACTCTATCACAGATATCTTGGATCAAAATGTGAAAAATGTTATGATCGCTGAGCGATATAGTCCCCTACCGGTGGCATATATCTATGTCCTGCAACTCTGCCAATGAATTACTCTTCAATTAAACATATATGAGTTTTATTTGTTGCAGAAAAAAGTCAGGAAAACTGACAAAAACTGAATTTTGCAAGTCATCAAGGGGTATAACTTCTGGAAAAATAGATCAAGCGTGACAAATGTCAGACTTGCTCTGTAACTATCCAAGTCTAAGCTGAGTATCAAATTCTACTTGCATATCTCTATTTGTTGCAGTAAAAAGTCTGGAAAACTGACAAAAACTAAATTTTGCAAATCATCAAGGGGCATAACTCCTCGAAAAATGGGTCAAGCGTGACGAAAGTCAAACCTGCTCTGCAACTATCCAAGACCAAGCTGGGTATCAAATTTCACTTGAATATCTCTATTTGTTGCAGAAGAAAGTCCGGAAAACCGACCAAAACTGAATTTTCAAAGTCATCAAGGGACATAACTCCTTGAAAAATAGGTCAAGCGTGACAAAAGTCAAACTTGCTCTGTTACTATTTAAGACAAAGCTGTGTATCAATTTTCATCTGAATATCTTCATCCGTTGCAGAAAAAAGTCCGGAAAACTGAAAAATACTGAATCTTCCAAGTCATCAAGGGGCATAACTCCTCGAAAAATAGGTCAAGCGTGACGAAAGTTAAACGTGCTCTGTAACTATCCAAGACCAAGCTGTGTATCAAATTTAATCTTAATATCTCCATCTGTTGCAGAAAAAAGTCCGGAAAACTGACAAAAACTGAATTTTCCAAGTCATCAAGGGGCATAACTCCTCGAAAAATAGGTCAAGCGTGACGAAAGTTAAACTTGCTCTGTAACTATCCAAGACCAAACTGTGTATCAAATTTCATCTGAATATCTCCATCCGTTGCAGAAAAAAGTCCGGAAACTGATATTCGGACAGACGGACAGACTGACAGACAGACCGAGAGGAAACTAAGAGTCCCCTTCGGCGTTACCGGTAGGGGACTAAAAATAATATAAAGCTTTATATCTTCCTATTCTTCCTTCCAAAATCATTCATTTTCAATGAAGTGACATCCACTTTCCTGTAATGTAAATTTGTCAACGAATTCACCGTGATGAAGATTGAACTTTCTATTTTAAACATGCAAAGTTTCAATGCGATACTTTTGGTATTGATGATTTTATCGCATTTTGAATGCGAAGGTTTTTGACGCCATTTTTCCCGATAACGTCGAAATGACGTCGTGGTTTGCTCATGGCTAAAACTCCCAAAGTCCACAATTTCGAAAATCGCCATAATTTCTTCAAATGACGCCGGAAATTATTCAAACTTCATCAGGATATTCAAATGTGTATATCAATCAGCGTATCAATTGTTTTGAAAATGTTAAGACTGAACTTTTCATAGGAAGTGAGAAAACAAATAATGCTGCCGCCATCTTGGTGTTCAAACCCTCCTTAATTCCTTAATCATTGCTTGTTATTCGTAGACTTCGAAGTATAAAAGGATTTAAATAGCCAGCAGAAAAGGCAAGCATGATCGATAAAATCAAGATTATATCTGCCTTTTGCAAAAACAACAACAACAACAACAACAACAACAACAACAACAAAACAAAACATTATCAAACAAATACTTGAGATTTCACAAGAAAAGCATGTTTTGTGCTAAAAATAACTGTATCTAAATGTATCGGAGCAAAAATATCGATACTCGAATTGACCCAGCCCTAGTCACTGATTCCCGAATAGACCGCTTTCGAGCGACGTGTTCACCAATCAGAAATAAGCAAAATTAGCAATAATTTCTGATCATTTAGTAATTTCCGATAATGACCGCCGACGGATGATATTTATTATAACTCGGTGTGGTGTTTTTTCATGATTTCAGTATTTTAACATGACAAATACTTCGGTCACTCGATCGGCCTCGGTCGATATTACAAATCTCATCGGGTCATAATGACCTCGACCAAGTCCATATTTGTATAATATGGACGTTGGGTAAGGTCATTATGTCATAATACGGACCCCGTGATACTGAAAATATGAACCGAGGAATACATCTTATGGGCCATATTATATGCCATATATAATGTACATGTGCGTACTTTAAGCTTCGTTTCTAAAATAGCACACGTAGTTCTATAGAATTACTGAAGGTATTTAAATCAACCCATTTGAATTTGATCTACATCTTATTTTTCTTCCATGACATGCAGTGAAGTTGTTTAGGGCCTGTGTATACCACGTAATTATGTCTAGTATAATTTTTAAGTTAAAAAAATGCCATGCATACACAACTGCATTTATCAAATGAATTTGATCTACATCTTATTTTTCTTCAATGACATGCAATGAAGTTGTTTAGGGCCTGTGTATACCACGTAATTATGTCTAGTATAATTTTTAAGTTAAAAAAAAAGGCCATGCATACACAACTGCATTTATCAAATGAAACCACTTAGTATTCCTGCATGCCCCCGGTGGCATGGTGTTTTTTTTTCGTTTAACTTGCAAATATACTTTTATTTAAGAAACTGTGTACTCACTGTCCTTAAGTTTGGACCATTCTTCCCCTTGTACACGTTTATCCTCGTACTCAACTCCTGCTGCTGCATATACCAAACGGATGACCTCTGCACGGCCTCGTCCATTGAAATAAATTAGTTTATCTTTTTTACTCATCTTCGCGTATTAATATGCACTGTCCTGTCCAGTACGAAAATTTCAAAATTGTGAGAATTTTGAAATAATCAACGCGCATTTAAAGTGCGACGTCATGCATCAATGGAACTTGTAATCGAGAATTGCAGTGTGTGGGGGTGTAACTAAGGGGGGTGTTCAACGACGGAGATTATAAATAAAAAAAATCAGTTTCTCTTTTTGTCGATTCTGTAAAAAAAAATATCCTAAAATATTCGACGTCAAACTAAGCCGAAGATTTCACCAATATTTCCAATCTTGTAACACAATATACATCTGTGTGTACACACTGGATACTTGACTGATTCTCTAAAAGATTAGTTTCAGCTTGTTTCTCTGTCTTTCCATTCCACAAATATATACAAATACTCCAAAGACTAGAGGATTTAAATTAAAAAAAAAAGCCCATTGATCATTTACTATGTAGACGATTGACCTTGGAGCTTCAAATATGTAGATATTGATATACTAGTACCAACGGTTATTACATTAGGCACGGTCTATTTGATATTTGGGGGGGGGCTTGTTTTTTTTGGCGAAAAAAAAATAAAATTTTGCTCTGAATTTTGATAGAAAAAATAAATTTGCTTATAGTGTGTTAGAAAAAATAATCTTGCTCTTACAAGTAATCTGAAGTTGAAGAATTTTGAAAAAAATTCGCTTAGAATTCCTGAAAAAATTTCCGGCTCGCTTCGCTCGCCATATAAGTTTTCTATAAAAAAACAGTATATCTTTAATGCCAAATATTTGAAAATATCAAGAACAATGCATGTTAATGAAAAGGGCTTCCTTAAAGGCTTAGATATATTATCAATATAATGTATTACTGTTAATAGATGCAGGTATCACCATAGAGTCTAATTTTATTCACGAGGTTTGAAGGAGAACTTCAGTTTTTCACCAATTTACAATTCTAAATTTGAAAATTTGTCTAGAAGACCCCCCCCCCCACCTTCAGACTCAGTCTAACTTGTACCTTATATAAATTTTGTTTGCTGAGGATTGGATTGTAAAATTCTTTTATTTAGAAGTGAATTACATTTTTGCATAAATTAAAGTAATATTTTAGAGTTTTTAGAAAAAAAAGAATTTCTGTCGATAAAACACAAACATTCTTATACAAATGTTAGAAAAAAATTCTTTCTCTAACTGCCAGAAAAAAAATAATTTTGCTCCGGTCCTGGGCGAAAAAAATAACATTGCTCCGACAAAAAAAAAAAAAAAAAAAAAACCAAGCTCCCCCTCCCCCCTAAATATCAAATGGACCGTGCCTTACAGTGAATCCTTGCAATGTTAAGAAATGGGACATACTGAAATATGACATCATAATTATATTGTTTAAATCCTTGCATTTATATAGTGTAAATATAGCCTGTGTTAATATCCAACTAAGGTCTCGGGTGAGGGTTTGATATAATGTCATTTAAGAGGCACAAACGAGCCTTTATCGCTCACTTTACAAGCAGGCTGACAAAATACTTCCCTCTCTCCTTTTTAATACAACAAAACATTAGACGACATTTATAAAAAGTTACAAAGACAGAACTGTGGCCTTGATCTCTAACTCTAACCTTTTTAGTGGTCAGTGTATCACTGGTCATAAATTTCGTTCTTTCTTGCCAATCTCGGGTTTTATCACACTTTGTGCTCAGATCATTTAGAAATTATAATTTTTAATGGTCAGTGTATCATTTCAAAATCTAATGTCGGCAGATCCATGAATTTTCAGAATGGGGAATAACGAAATTAAAATATATTTCTATTTAAATAGATTTCTATTTAACATTTATTTTTCTAGTTTTAAATCTGTGTAAAGCTACACGCGTAGTGAGCAAAAAAAAAAAAAAAAAAAAAAAAAAAAAAAAAAGGAAGAAAAAAAACAATGAAGGCATTATGTATGCATTGTCAAAAACAAATATATTACTTATTATATTAGGGAGCTGATCTGTTCCTCTAAGTACCTCATTTTATCATGACTTTGAACTATAAAGAACACGTGTATAATGTACTGATATATCACAGTGTTACCTGATCACTTGATAAAGTATCAGATTTTATTTTTAAAATTTCCTTTCTGTTAATATTCAGGACAACGATTTTGAAGAGTGCGCGCATGTGCAAAGCGGGCATTGATCCAATATATAGTCCCTTTACGTAAAATTAAGATCTCACGTAGAATTGCAAACCTATTACAAAAGAAGAGGCGACCTTCAAATATCAGAATTAGCAATATGTTACCTCATAATGATTATAATATCAAGAGATTTAAATAGCTTAAAAATAGTTTTTTTTCGACTGCAACGCACTTAAAGTTATTAGGTCATTATAGTGCCTACGCTCACGCAGCAAGATACGCCCATTGGGATTTATTTTCACAACACCAAAATATCTAAGCACTATTATATCTCCGTAACAACAAATAAGGTTAACATCAAAACCGAAAGGCAGCTTCCTCTCCATAGTTAGATCGCAAAGTGAAAACATCCTACAAAACTGATGACGCATATAATATTAAAGTCATTGTGTTCCAATTTGTGCCTATACTTTACCCTTAGACCCACCTCCCATTATACACAATTTCGCTATTATGCGACAAAAAAAAACTAAAAACCCGTTAAATATGTAAAAGAACATCCTTTTTTTCCTCAGAGTATACAAATTTTCCAAACATTTCACCAAAAGTAGAATTTTCAACTATGTACAAAGTATATTTTCACAGTATTGTAAAATTCTAAGTCCCATAACTCCGTAACGACAAATCGGATGAACTTGAAATCCTCTCCAAAGTCTGATCACAATGTACAAATATGAAAATCCGTTGACGCATATTCAAGTTATTGCGTTCCTTAAGCGGACGGACAGACATACATACAGACAAACTTTGCCATACCATAATATCTAATGGCGTATAAAAATCTGAACGTCTAACTCTGCAAATAAAGCTGATCAACAACAAAATTATATTTCAATACCCAATGGCAGACATACAAATACACAAAATACGCAAAAATGAAACATGCTAAAAAATATATTGTTAAGTCTCAACCCCCACCCCCCGGACAAATACGTCAAACACGTTGTATAAAGGGATAACGTATCAACGTTACGAAGCAAATGGATAATCGATATCAAATGAGGTTGGCCGTTTGCTACGTATTAAACCGCCATACTTTCACTTATCCTGTACGCATAGTATCTCGGAACCAAGAGGCAAAAGGGGCAAAATGAGAAGCTGATACCCATGTACACACTTCTTATAGTGACGGTCCAACCAAGTGTCGTCAATTGTCCACGAGAAGAAGATTCTCAATTGCAATATAAGAAAAGTAGTGTCCCCGTCCCCTCCATTTCAACATTTGAAAAATATTCAATAAAATTAAAAAAAAAAAGAAAAATTCACACAAAATCAATATAAATTCAAAGAATTGAGTAACTAAAATATGACACATATGCAGTATTAAAGCGAGTCTTAATAAATGTACTAGTATTGTACTTTTCAAAGAAAAGATAGCTCAAGCCACACATTATTTTTGAATTACAGTTGCCCAACTGGGCCATAAACGCCCACATGACAACCATATCTACTATAAGCATAAAACAAGATTGCAGCATTCTAATACAATTAAAGAAAGAACTGAAGAACTACCTTCAGCTGTCCAAAGTGTTTCCAATAATAAACTAAGTCATTATTAAAAGAACAGGCATGTTTAAACCAGAAACTGACATTGTGATCTTGACCTTGAATGTGACCTTGACCCTCATTGGATGTTGAGTCTCGTCATGTGTGACCATCCATGCAAGTTATAAGGCAGAATAGAGTTATTGTGCAAAGAGGAGCATTTTCGACAAAGTTCGAAGGATGTCAAATACTGGCACAAAAAAGTTTGACTTCAGGCTGTAACTTCTAAAACCATCTGTCTAGATCATTTGAATTCTTTCAGATTATTGTTCCTACAGGCCTTATACTTTCAGCATAGCCTTTGTCTCAGAAAGTCTTATCTATATTTGAAGTAATACTATGTGTGAATCAGAAATCAAACTACATGTATATGTTACAGGGAATAAGTGTAATCAGGGATTTCATGTAATTCCTGAAAGGTTCAGTGATTACGTGTAATTCCTGGTCATTTTAGGGATTACATGAAATCCCCAAAATCTTAGGGATTACATGTAATTCCTAAAATATTTTAGCATTTTTACACTTATTTCCTGACGGCCAAAAATCATATAACAATTATCAAATAGCGATATGATAGATATTTTACATGTTCATAATATAGAATCCTATTACTGAGAGAGAAAAAATGGTTATGTATATAATCAGAAGATTTTAAGGCCGACTTAGTCAATTTAAAATTGATAGGGTTAACGATATGTTAGATAAACACTTGAGCAGACAATTTGATTGCACAGGGTGATTTTCGCCCATTGATATGTTCAATCAGTCTCTGTAATACATGTACTCGGTAAAATTGTATGCATGGAATCTTGATTAGACTAGTCACTATGTAACTCAATTCAGTTATTGTACCAAATTATCATGGTGATAGGTTCGTCCGAAAAAAAATTCTTTGCATTTATTCAATTTCAATGAAACTTGTTGCAATAAGAAATCTTGAATTTACGTATCGGCCCACGTATCTACGGAGTATCAGGATACGTGGCAGTACGAAAGGAACGCCCCAGCAACGCAGTAGCAACTAGCAACGCCAGCTTACGTAGCGAGTACTCTTTGAAACGAAGCACGATCTCTTGATACGAAAGAGTGCGGCGTTTTTTTTAAGTTAACACCTTAAATTACGTAGCACGTACGTAACAACTTTCATACGCCGTGTGTACGTAGCACGAACGCAGTACAAACAAAAGAAGCGCAATAGCAACGTAGCAGGAACCTCGCGGGGACATCCATTGCCTAGCCAAAAAGTCATTTTAAATATATATTAAAACCTATTTAGACCTCACATAATAAATAGTTGAAAAGCAGAACATTTTTATAATTTCTTTGCATTTATTTCTAAAATCAAGATACGTGAATGAGGGTACTAATAGTACTAATATTTTCGGTTGAAACATTCGGTTATTATGTTTTATAATACTTTGACCATCAATATTGTTCAGTAAGTTAAAATGTATTTTTCTTAGCGCGCTCGTGTGTCTGTTTTATGACTATTTTGCATAGATGATGATAACTATGATAAAAGAACTTCGAAATTTGGGTAATATTTTGACAAAAAATACCTATTCTAGTTTAAATATTTTCACTTATTTGGCAAAAACGTTTCTGGGTACTTGACAGAGGATATTCAGCATCAACTAATTCAAAAATAAAGAATTTTAAAATCAATACAAGGAGAAATTAAGGTTAGGAAATAAGTGTAAAAATTCATGAAAAATTCAGGAATTACATGAAATACCTGGCCAATTTCAGGAATTACATGTAATAACTAAGCGAAACAGGAATTACACGAAATCCCTAAATTTCAGGAATTACATGAAATCCCTGATTACACTTATTCCCTGTAACATATATATTGTGAAAACTAAGGAGATGCAATCTCAGACAGACATTAAATGTACAGAAAAACAGCTACTAATATGCTGCATTTTTTTCAGCAGCATAAAAACTAAAATTTAGATTGAAATGAAGCTGAAATACATATTTCCATCTTGCATCTCTGATTTTGATTTCAACGTAAGAAATTGATGCAGCTCAAAACAATAAAGTTTCTTTTTAATGAAATTTATGTATTCTTAAATATATCAAGTAAATTCAATAACAAACCAACATATAATATGTATATGCTTGTTATAAAATAACCGGTAAACCTCATTAACACAAATAAACAAACATGAATAAACAATAAGTATATATGCCTATGTTAAACACATATATCAGATAAATAATTTATGAAAAACAAAAACATTGATTTTCCTTCACAATAAACCTCTGGAATCAAGCATCACTATTTCTTGCAGTCAAATTATATACATGCATTGTATTATTTGTGCATGTACAATTCTAATCATAATATGAATGAAAACATGGCAGTTTATCTTTACCTTGGACAGACAGACAGACAGACAGACATGACAAGCAATGATGAAAGTAATATCAGCCTGGGGAGTATGTTTGTGAGGAAAATACAGAAATTGTACAGACAAGTCATTAGAGACACACATACAAACTACCATGTCTTCTAATATTTTGAGCTTAGCTTACTACATACAATACTTTTAAATAAAACTATTATTGGCAAATACAAGTAAATCAGCACTATATCTATAACCAGCACTTTCACATGTAATGTAATACTTGTGAACAAGTATCAAAAAAAAAAAAAAAAAAAAGAAGAAGAAAAGAAATATTGAGGGAATCTGCACTCAGATACAGTCAGAAAATCTATGAATTTAATCACAATGCTCTATTTCATTTTCTACAATATATTTCATTAATAAAAATAAGATCATACGTTCATACACCGATACATTTTCATCTAGAAATGAGGTACCGGTAATCATACAAAGTACATAAATCTAAATAAGGCAACAGCCATTGCACATCATATGCCCTGCATGCACCACCTTCATCATGTTTAAATAAACTCGATATAGATTTGTTTAACATGCCAATTTTGGCAGGGTTGGTAAAAATTACATATTAGATTTACATTTATAGGTGCAAGACTAAGATTTTACTTCACATAATTATATCATGAAAAGCAAGGTGGACCATATCAAATCTAACATAATATAGGGAAATTATATGGTCTTTTTCTATATTAAATAGTTTCCAAACTGAAAATACCAGAATTTGCTTATAATATCTCAATTTCTAAGGTACAGTCAATACTATTTTAAGTGATAAGAGAAAGTTTTGGCAAGTGAAGTGAGCTGGAAAACTTTGAGGATGTATAGCAGTATTTTGTACTATTTTAAAATTCAATTTAGAGAATATAGAGAGCATTATCATTTTAGAGCAAGATTTTGCTACCTATGAAATCTGAAGTTATGGGGATAATATAGGTAAATTGGCCTTTTTGGGTAAAAAAATAAGGAAATTAGGGCACATCCAAAAATATAGGGATTTTATAGGAATGAGAGGAAATATAGGGCCGCTTAACACTTTAAAAATGCCTGCATAATGCAAACTATATTTCAAAATACTTGGCATAGGAGTACAACTGAACCTGTCAATTTATCTCACCAATGGATTATCATAATTATTAGCAACCCCCCTCCCCCCTCCTTCCCTGATCTGTATTGAAATCAAGATTTTTATAATCAATCACACCTAAGCCAACCTTACATGTAAAATCACATGAACAACTCTACCATATGCCATAATCCGATCATCTGTTTAACACGCTAATCACAGTTACGGAGTACTGTGAGCAATTAATCATGATAAAACATGGAAAAAGTCTTTACTGCTGTGACAGGCGGAATGGAAAATGTGGCCGGTCCAGGAATCGAACCCGAGACCTTCTGCTTACAGGGCAGACGCTCTTACTGACTGAGCTAACCAGGCACGATACCCGAACCGTCACACTCCACCCCACCAAATTTTGAGGTTTCCCAAAGTTGTTAACCGGAAACCTCACAAAGAAATACAAATAAATCCCTGGTTCTTCCCCATAGTTGCCCTAAACCACAAGCAACTCATGAGGTTCACTCTAACGGCACCAAATACTGTGACAGGCAAATGGAAAATGTGGCTGGTCCGGGAGTCGAACCCGAGACCTTCTGCTTACAGGGCAGACGCTCTTACCGACTGAGCTAACCGGGCACGATACCCGAACCGTCACACTGCATACTCTATCAATTTCAAGATTGATTATTATAGATTCAGCTTTACATTTAGTATATCAGGCCTATTAGACGGTAAAGATTGTAGGTTGAAGTGAAATTTAAAAGTAAAAATATAATATAATTTTAATATTTGGATTCTAAAAAAAATGTGATAGTACATGCATAACGATAACACATACAGTATATGTTCTAATGTAGTAATATGACTATAAATGAAACTGTATATAACTTTGAATGGTTACATCTCTGAACAAAATACATCTAAAGGACAAAATGGGAAACAATGAGTAATGATAACAAGCCATCATCCAAAATGTTAAATGGTATAAAAATCTGGATCAGACTTACATGTGCATGCTAGTACAAATGAAGCAAAGTAAATGACCAAATTTTAAAGATATAGCACTAAAAATTAAATAACTTTGCCAATATGAAATTCTAAGTTGAAAATTTTCAATAAATTTGTAAATATGCAGAATCTCTTTAGTTATGCATGTGTGATAGATACCATATTACCAGGTTTTTCTAACAAGACTCAGTCATTACGTTAACTCATTCAGGAAGTGATTTAAAATACAAATTTAGTTCCTCCAAAACTGTCTACCTCATATTAGATATTTTTAGTTGTTTACTTAAGTTTTTGCACAGTACTTCACTTAAATTCATAAATTCAAAATTGCATAGAAAAGACTGAAAATTATAATTAATTCACAATTACTTTTAGTTATAATGATTATGACTTTAAACCGATTCGGATTAAGGAAAAATCTGATAAATACCAAGCATGTACATGTTCAAAAATCTACTTTTTTTTTATTTTGCTGATACATGTATTTTATACTGGTGAAAAAAAATCTGGTTTATGGTAAAATGTGAAAAGTATTAGTGTATGACATGCTTTTCTACTTCTTTTTAAGAATTTAATGGCAGGATCATAAACTTTTCAATGAACACAGATGCAGGGATTATGAAAAACTAACAACAAACTTCCTCACAACAGCTAAGCAATAATACCAAACTTTTGAAATACTTGAAGGCATGCAAGAGCAAGAGAAAAAGAAATAAGAGAAAAGGATCAAATCAAAATTAAGGACTTTAGAATAAGATTTTTAGTAACTATGCGACATCTAACAACAATATGAATTCATTATTATCACATTCACAAATAAAAGACAGCTTCAGATTATTCTGACAGAAAAAATCCTGAATATCAGGCATTAATTTGTAAAGTAGATAAAAATTTGGTAAACATTGCATATCTTATATTGTAAAAGCAAATTGCTCCAGATTTAGCCTTCTAAATCCAATTCTTCCAGTAAATCATCAATCTGTCGCAGTCTTTCATTAGCTTCTTCCATTTCACTGTAAGTTTGTACAAAGCTGGTAATGTGGAATCTAATGTCATCAATAATTCCGATGGAGTCTGTCTCCTGTCGGCCTTTGATCTCGTTAGCATCGCTGATGACAATTTCTTGGAATTCCTGCTTCCTCAAAACCTACAATTCGAAAAATGAGAAAGTAGCTGGAAGGATATTTATCACGAGTGCATAATTGGAACAGTGTTATAATTTCTATTAAAATCAGGTTGATGTGTGATATATAAAATCTTGATCTATTCATGACTACAGTGTATGTAATATGTAATTGTAATATGTTTATAGCAATCTAATTAAGACTATTGTTTAAATCTGCTCTGCTGTAATGACTTCATAAGACATCTTACAACACTAGATGCAAGTCTACGGGGGGGGGGGGGGGGGGGGGGGGGGGGGGTTGTCTAACTTGGGTAAAAACATCTAGCCTCTAGCAGTGAATCTCTGTTGTTCAGAATTCAACAAAACATTGTGTGATGAGTCTCATGACGATTTCCAATAATTTTACCACAACTTAAATCCTTACTGAGAGTTGTTGGATCTTTTGTGTAGCAATCACAGTGAGTGGATTTAAACTCTCATTTAAGTTAAGATTTCTGTGTTCATAGTGAACTTGGCAATAAGATTTTTGTGTTTATAGAGGACTTGACCCTACTTCATCCATGTTGTTGATGATAAGATTTTTGTACTTAGAGCTAGGAACCATATTTCGCCGGTGACCATATTTCGCCGTTTCATAGTTAATTGCTTCTCATTGGTTATCGGAAATATTTGTCAACTTTATTTTTCTATATCATATCAAATATGACCGTAGCCGTCATGTTTTGATATATTGTGATATCTCATGCACAAATTTTGACAAAACATAACTAAAATGTGGAAAATTTAATGAAAACACCTAATTTTAGACGTAAACATCCAAAATGTTTACAAAAGCAAAAAAAGAAAACATTTTAGTTGGCATAATTTCTTTAAAGTAGTGGTGACGAAAGATTTCCTGAAAAGAAAATCACAATTTTGTCTGTTTTGTGTGCAACTAGAATACTTATCAACAAAAACGGCGAAATATGGTCATCCCCAAAAACATGGAAAAGAAATATCTTGACCTTTTATAAGGAAACAATGAAATGAGTAAAATAAATAACTTCTGTAGTATTTCAATCAAGAATGGAGTTAAATTAAATTTGAGCAAAAGCAATTATTGATTTGGCCTCCAAGTACTGAAATTTTCTAAGAAATGTACGAAAAATTCGGCGAAATATGGTCACTTGCTCTATAGAGGACTTGACCCTTCCTCATCCAGGTTATTGGCAATAAGACTTTTGTGTTTATAGTGGACTTGACCCTACCTCATCAAGGTTATTAATGATAAGGTTTTTGTATTTATAGTGGACTTGACCCTACCTCATCCAGGTTATTTGCAATGAATTCCGCACATTGATCTTCCAGTCTGGGCAGCACAAACAGACGTGATGTCAGGAGAATTTGTACCACATTATCTACAGATATATATTTACTGATACAGTTAGCACACTGTCTCTTCAGTCCCGGCAGGAGATAGAGGTCCGCACAGCAAAGTACGTCATACACAGTATCCTCTGTTAACTGTCAGAAAAACATATAATATGGAATGACTTGTAATTTTCTTTCATATCATTCAAGATGATAATTGCTGCTTCAGTGCTTGTTAAAATTTGCATGATTGATCTACAAACAATTTATCAGCGCATCACTCATCAAGATATGGACTGATTGCAAAGTAAGTTCTTGTCAGCAAAAAAGTCGGCCATATGCATGGACCTATATTACTCAAATTCGTAACTTGGGTAAAATGCGCCTTACTAATTACTTTATGATTTAACTTAAGTTGGTGTTTTTGAATTTTGGTATAAAAGAGATGGAAATAAATATAAATTGTCAAAGGTCTCTAGGTCAAGGTCACTAGGTTAAAGGTCAAAGTATCACATGAAAGCTCATATCACAAGGAATCTGAAATATTAAAGCCCTATCTCTTATAGATACAGAGATATAGCCAAAGTTAATTTTTTTCAAAACTAGGTCTGTCTTTAGTGGTGTTTTATTGAATTTTTATTTTCAAACAAATTCATGAAAATGACCATAGCTATAATAATAGTAAATTTTCAAAAAAGAGCTTTGAAATGTTTGGCAGAAATTTGCTTGTTCCAGGCATTGTAAGTGTTAGAGCCTAACAGGACATCACTTTTCTGTACCTGTCCCTAAATACAATAGTGAAAGGCATTATCTGAGCTCATGTCTGTCTCACCAAAGTGGTCAATCAACAATGCCTTAAAGTAATAGAAAAATAAAAAAAACGTGTTTGTGAAACACGAATCCCCCGTTGGCATCTTTGTCGGTAAAACAGCTGAAAAGTAGTTCACATTTTGAGGTCAAGGTCGCAAGGTCAAATTTGGTATCCATGGAAAGGTCTTGCCACAAAAAAGTCATATGTGAAATATGAAAGCCCTATCACTTACCATTCAAAAGTCATGGCTAAAGTTTAGATTTTCAAAAGTAGGTCAAATTCCAAGGTCAAGGTCATAAGGTCAAAAATTTTGGTATGAAGGAAAGGTCTTGCCACAAGGAATACACATGTGCAATATGAAAGCCCTATCACTTACCATTCAAAAGTTATGGCCAAGGTTAAAGTTTTTCAAAAGTAGGTCAAACTCCGAGGTCAAGTTCACAAGGTAAAAAATTTTGGTATCCATGGAAAGGTCTTGTTACAAGGAATGCACATGTGCAATATGAAAGCCCTATCACTTACCATTCAAAAGTTATGGACAAGGTTAAAGTTTTTCAAAAGTAGGTCAAACTCCAAGGTCAAGGTCACAAGGTCAACATTTTTGGTATCCATGGAAAGGTCTTGTCACAAGGAATACACATGTGAAATATGAAAGCCCTATCACTTACCATTCAAAAGTTATGGCCAAGGTTAAAGTTTTTGCGGACAAACAGACAAACAGACTAACAGACAGACAGACGGACAGACAAACCAGAAGTCTCTGACGAGACTGTAGCTCTCCTGGTTGCTTTTTCTAAAACATCAATTTCTTTTTTTTTTTTTTTTAAACCAAGACCATAGGGAGCAGGCGCTCTAACAAATTATAAGTAGCATGACAAAACTACATATCCATTATACTGCAACTATAATAGCACTCATATAATTCATAATATCCGAGATAAAGTATTTCTAAAAAGAATGTCACACCCATTTTCCAAGATCCTAGGGGCCAAGGACTGCTAGCTCAAATGAACTACCAATGACACATCAAGACTTGGATAAAGAATTAACTCCCCATCATAAATAGCTTTAAACGAGAAGAGAGCACAACTATATAGGAAAAATTACCACACTCATTTCAAAGACCCTAGGGGTATAAGGCTAAAACAAAATACCAGGTGCACATCTATGCCACAGACCAATCATTGCAAAAAGAATTAATTCTACATCATTTATAGTGTCAGAGGGGTTGCAAGCACAAGATTACATTTACTTATATAGGAAAAATGACCACACCCATTTCTGAGACCCTAAGGGTCAGGGGCTAAAACATAAAAACAGGTGCACAACTAGACCAGAGACCCATAATATTGCAATAAGAATTTAGTCAGAGGAGTTGTGAGCACAAGATTACATAGAGTTATATAGGAGAAAATGACCACACCCATTTCTATGACCCTGGGGGTCAGGAGCTCAAACAAAATATCAGCACAACCAGACCACAGACCCATCACATTACAGAAAGAATTAAGTCTCCATCATTTATAGTGTCAGAGGAGTTGCGAGCACAAGATTACATAGAGTTGTATAGGAGAAAATGACCACACCCATTTCTATGACCCTGGGGGTCAGGGGCTCAAACAAAATATCAGGTGCACAACAAGATCACAGACCCATCATATTGCAAAAAGAATTAAGTCTTCATCATTTATATTGTCAGAGGAGTTGCGAGCACAGATTATATAGAGTTATATAGGAGAAAATGACCACACCCATTTCTAAGACCCTGGGGGTCAGGGGCTCAAACAAAATATCAGGTGCACAATGAGACTACAGACCCATCATATTGCAAAAAGAATTAAGTCTCCATCATTTATAAAGTCAGAGGAGTTGCGAACACAAGATTACATAGAGTTATATAGGAGAAAATGACCACACCCATTTCTAAGACCCTGGGGGTCAGGGGGCTCAAACAAAATATAAGGTGCACAACAAGACCACAGACCCATCATATTGCAAAAAGATTTAAGTCTCCATCATTTATAGTGTCAGAGGAGTTGCGAACACAAGGTTACATAGAGTTATATAAGAGAAAATGACCACACCCATTTCTAAGACCCTGGGGGTCAGGGGCTCAAACAAAATATCAGGTGCACAACAACACCACAGACCCATCATATTGCAAAAAAAAATTAAGTCTCCATCATTTATAGTGTCAGAGGAAATGTCCGGACAAGATTACATAGAATTTAATGACCACGCCCATTTTCTAAGACCCTGGGGGTCAGGGACTGAAACTAAATGTCAGGTGCACAACTAGACCATGGACCAAGTAAAATGCAAAAAGAATTAACTTTCTATCTCTAACAATTTCAGAGGAGTTGTTCGGACAAGATTACATAGAATTTAATGACCACGCCCATTTTCTAAGACCCTGGGGGTCAGGGAGTGAAACTAAATGTCAGGTGCACAACTACACCATGGTCCAAGTAAAATGCAAAAAGAATTAACTTTCTATCTCTTACAGTTTCAGAGGAGTTGTCCGGACAAGAATTGTTTACGGACAGACGGACAGACAGACAGACGGACAGACGGACGGACGCCGGACAAAGGGTGATCGCATAAGCTCGACTGGTCTGAGACCAGTAGAGCTAAAAACTTTATGCACCCAAATCTTCGATTACGGGGGCACAAAAAATCATGTAAATGTTCATTGTTCTCAACTGACCTCACAGCTTTCTTGGTACATGTAAAACATCACACGACTAAAGATATTGGCGGAAACCCCGTTAATATTGACAATTGGTAAATTGTCTGAGCTCATGTCTGTCTCACCAAAGTGGTCAATCAACAATGCCTTGAAGTAATCACTCCGGCCACAGAAAAAAACCTGAAAAAGCGCAATATAACAAATTATCTTTTTTGCTGCTGTGCCTTTCATAAAATTCATGTATATGTATCTTTCGTTTCTCACTGGTATTTTCAAAGGCATTTAGAAATTACAGTGAATTGAAAAATTAATTATAAGTTAATTGGTAACTTGAGTATTTGCCAAGGATTTATCCATTCCAATTGCATGAAACAGGATCATTTAAGAGCTTCATCAACCATTTGGCTATGATCAAAGCCATATCGAGGATCCCAGACCATAAGGCCCCTTTTTTGATCACTCATAAATCGAAGAATTGAATGTCATAATTGACCTTTCGTGTATTTTAAAATAACTATTTAAGTTTCACTTGTACTCAAAGATGTAACAATGTGATGTCTGTTTTGTTCACACAAACTTATTAAGGATACCTTATACTAAAACAATGATGCCTGGTCTTCACTGAAATCTGATGCACAAAAAGCTGAGAATAAACTGAAATATTTTTCCTAAAAATCTTATAACTGGTTCACACTTCTCCAAATAATTTGTCCTAAAATGGAATTTTATCTAATATTATTTTTTGTTTACAAACCTTATGGCATAAGAAATGATATCCCTGTACATTAAAGACAATGTCAGCATATACTGGGGCATGTTCTGGTTCAAAAGGCAGCTCCCCCTGAACCTGTAAATAATAATTCACATAAATGTATTAGATTGTATGGAAGATTAAACACAATTGATGAAGCACATCAGAAAACATTTTGTACTTTTGGATGCACTGCTCTATCAATGAAAAGACCTAAATTTTTACAAGAAAGATCCAAGTATATGTATGCATACATATGCACTTTGAGTTTGATTTTCTTGACAAACAGACAAAATGTTACATTGTACCTGAGGTACATCATGCTTGTAGTTATAGATATTGCATCCATCAATAGTAACTAAATGTTTGTACCACCATTTTTTATGTGAAGTTACATGTATATGTATTTCTCCCAATTTACAAAATGTCAGGTGCAAGATTGAATATATCAGGAAACATTGTAATGTTGTCCTATCTTGAAGCATATCAGTATCCTAAGATAGATCAAAAATATGTTAGTTTGGTCAGTGCAACATCAGTATAATGTCAAATACTTAGCGACCCAAAAACTTCTTAATCGAGTCACTCAAGTGAAAAATGTAGGCCAGATGCAGTATCTGTTGCATTAATTGGTCCAACTCAGTATGGCAAGAAGAATCACTTCTGCACGTTCGGTTACTGTAGTGTAAGTACTTTGACAAATTCTGTCCTACCCCTGACTTCTTCACCAGATGCAGACAAAGATGGGACACAGACAGCGATGTGTTGGGGTGTAGCAAAAGCTCACTCAATTTTGTTATTATGAGCTATTCTAATATGACTTGATTCTTTTTCCCTATTAAGACATTGTTACAGACGCGAGCCGGGTTCTATTCTCCAATATAGGCCCTATAGCGATAAGCCACGCCTACCCATTTTCTGAAAGCAGATAAACCGGCAGGAACTGGTTTTTACAAAGAATCAAAAGGTCCAAGTTTGGTCATCATGAGAATAGAAATAAAAAATGACAAGCCAGGCTCTATTGTCTCATAATGCCCGAGCGTCCTCAGCCAATCACATTTATCACCTCGCCGCTGACGCGGCTCGGTCATAAATGTGATTGGCTGAGGACGCTCGGGCATTATGAGACAATAGAGCCCGGCTTGTCATTTTTTATTTCTTAAGAAATGCATCCTTACAAATTTAGATAATTCTTGTGGAAGGGCAAGATCTGCAAGTTTCCCAAGATCATATTGCAGGCTTATGGATTCTAAAGGTGATTCGACTAATAATGTTGTAATGGTGACTCCAGGTTTTGTAGATTCTGAAAAAAAGGCATGTGGACTATAAAATGCAAACAGAATGTTTAAGATAATTTTACAAAAGTTTATATTATAGACATACTATCTTCCAGTTTTACATTATGTTCTGATACAATTTACATGTTACATTGGTGAGAAGATTGTATCAAATATACTTGTTCACTGTCAATTGTTGCGAAAACTCGTAAGGTTACCAGTGTACAATAACTGGATTATAGTGGGGATTAAATTAGACCATTTCTAAATGAAAAGAGAACAAGGACCTTCAATTATGTAAAATATAAAGGAGCTCGAACAATTTGGTAGGGAATTCAGCCCAGTTGGGGCCAAAAAATTATTTTCTCATTAAAGAAATCAAAACCTGATATTCCGTCAGAATTTTGCTAAATTTTCTGTAAGTAATATTGCAAATGTGCGACCTATATTTTGTGTGTAATTTGGATTAAAACAGCCGATTTAACACTAAATCCTATGGAAACTGGAAAAGTTTTTTAGAGTATACTGTTCTCCACCTTGCTGCAGGATTTCCTTTCATTAGATACTTGTTTGACAAGATCTAACAGCTGACAAGTAAGATCCTGTGGCAAGATGGGGAACAATGACAACCAGGCAATCGAAATATCAACCAGAAGTCTCTGATGAGACTGAAGCTCTCCTGGTTGATTTGTACATATACACTCAAGAGAATGAATGCTCGGCTTCACCTCGCCTAATACCAATTTTTTCATCGACCTAATATATATTTCTGTATCCCCCCTGAAAACACTGTATAACAAATTTATCCCGCTGAATCGCTTTTGGTTTGTGTATCTTACGTCAACATATTTTAAAGCATTTTGGTGACGTCAAAAGCATAAAGGGTCTTAGTAGAAGCAGGATATCAAAATAATATCCTGTTAGTAAAATAAATACAACATAATATTTGGTTCTCGACCAATCAGATTGCAAAAAATTTGCCAGAGGCGGGATAAATGTATATATCAAGTTTTTTTTATGCGAACCAACAACCACATGCCAATGCATATCCATCAATTTCTAATTAATTTTTTTTTCATCAAAATTCAGAGCAAATTTTTTTATTTTTCCAAAAAAAAAACAGTGTCTTCCCCCCCCCCCCAAGAATATCAAATGGACCATGCCTTAGATTTCTCTAGAATGTGAGAGAATTTCTAAAAATGTGTATATATAACATACCATATGACTGTATCAAAACTAAAATCACAGATGTTTTTATTTTTCGAAAAATGTGGGTCAAAGGTCAGGGATGGGGTCAAAGGTTAAAAATTTGGCTCCAAAAGATGAGCATTCTCAAGATACATAGACATGCAATATATGACAGCTATATTATCTTTAATACCCTTTCATCAGAATGTAGTTGAATGGAATATATACTGACAGTCGGATGGATAAACAGATGAACAGACAGACCTACCACTATATGCCCATTGATAAGATTAAGACTAAAGGCATAAATAACCTCTCATTTGAGCTGAAATAGTATTGCATTGGATACTCTATAAAGATATTTCCTTCTTTCTTATACTGACCAGTGAAAATACTTAGATCAAGTAATCAGACAGTTTCAGATTGAAATTAAATATAATAGGACATGTGGCCTACCGAGTGAAAAAAAGTATCGGCCATTTTGTTCTAAAACCTAAAAAGGTTTTAGGCTATTCTTTTAGTAAATGTAAAACAATGTAAATAGAATATTGAACGAAGAACATGAGCTTTTAGGGTGAATGTGGTATTAATGTAGACAGAAGCTAATTATTAAAATATAATACAAACTATTTTTACATACCGGTTATAATGAAATATTTGATCCTCTATAGAAAACATTTTTACCATATATCCCAGTTCAGAATAAGGGTGTTCCATAAATATTTTAAAATCTGCATGAGGTTAAAATGATGTTTTTGATTGGTCAAATTGTAAAAGGACAAAATGACTCGAGGTCCAATTGACAAAAAGGCCTGAAACATTTGTTTATAACCAGTAATTTATGGCAGGAACAGGTATCGTACCCAGATAGCTCAGTTGGTAATAGCGTCTGCCAAGATAGCAGAAGGTCTCGGGTTCGATTCACGGTCCAGTCACATCTTTTCCTCTCCTGTTACAGAATTGGCGCCAAACTAAATGACTCAAGGTGAAGTGGAGTTTTGTGTGAGGTTTCCAGTGCATGGAAACCTGAAAAATTGGTTGAGAGGAGTGTGGCAGGAACCGGCATCGTGCCAAGATAGCTCAGTTGGTAAGAGCGTCTGTCCTGATAGCAGAAGATCTCGGGTTCGATTCCAGGTCCAGTCACATCTCTCCCTCTCCTGTTACAAATTTAACTTCTATAAATACTAAATTTGGAATTTTGTAAAATAAAACTTACACAAGCACCTTTCATTTGGCAATGTGAAGGATGAATTATTGCTATTTTATTTGATAAAATGATCAATCTTTGTGATTCTGGTGTTTCCATTTATCAGAAAGCACAGCTCAAGTCCGTGATCACTTAGGACAATCTACTCTTGCAACAAAAAGTCTCACTACTCTCTCCAAAAATCTTACACCTTAAACAATTAACAAATAAGTAAGAAATACATGAATTTTGATTGTTTGTTATCTTTCTTGCACTGTATAAACATAATAGAAAAGATTTTCAAGTTGATTGATTGATCAGAGGAAATTCCGAAACTATCCCCTAGCGTTTCTATAGAATTGAAGATAAAATCCTGGGTCAGATCCCAAATAAAATATGAGGATAACTAAATTTCAGAGTCATCTATGATAATATTGTAAAATGGCAATAAAAGAAGATTTTGGTAGAAGTTTTCCTGGGTTGAAATATTTTTGTATGAGTTGGCTTTTACAAATGAATTTTTTAGTATTTTTTTTAAATTTTTTTTTATTTGATTAACACATAGTAGATATGCCTATAAGGCATCTCTTGTTATATTTTCTACTATTAAAACATGTGTCACTTGCTTTAATGTAAACATTATGAAAATTTCATCAAACCACACAGTTTTACATCCCATTGGGGGTGGTACTCCAAGCAGTGGAGGAATTTATAAGAAAGATGTAAGAGTTACCTCCCCCTCTCCCCCCCCCCCAAAAAAAAACTTACACAAGCACAATATTCCTTTCATTTGGCAATGTGAAGGATGCATTATTGCTATTTTATTTGATAAATTGATCAATCTTTGTGATTCTGGTGTTCCCATTTAACAGAAAGCACAGCTCAAGTCTGTGATCACTTAGGAAATTCTACTCTTGCAACAAAAATTCTCACTACTCTCCCTAAAAATCTTACACCTTAAACATGTTAAAAAAATAAAAAATTAGTGAGAAATACATGCATTTTGATAATTTGATATCTTTCTTGCACTATATAAACACTATAGAAAAGATTTTCATGTTGATTGATTGATCAGAGGAAATTCCGAAACTATCCCCTAGCGTTTCTATAGAACTGAAGATAAAATCCTGGGTCAGATCCCAAATAAAATATGAGAAAAACTAAATTACAGACTCATCTATGATAATATTGTAAAATGGCAATATCTTTGTTTATTTATAGTTTCTGTCACTTATGTACTCTTAATGCATGTAGAAAGGGTAAGAGAAAATAGCCATATACCCATTTTCCATAATCCTAGGGAACAGGGACTCAAGTAAAATACTGTAATGACATCTAAACTGCAAACCGATAATATTTTGGAAAAAATAAATTAATTATTATCCATAAATTCTGGGAAATTAGCTATCATGAGATCACATGTAGTTTAATAGAGAGAAAACAACCACACCCATTTTCTAAGACCCTTGGGGTCAGAGACTCAAACAAAATATCAGGTGAATAACGAGATTACAGACCCATCATATTGCATAAAGAATTTAGTCTCCATTATTTATAGTGTCAGCGCTGTAAGCATAAGATTATATGGAATAATATAAAAGAAAATGGCCACACCCTTTTCTAAGACCCTGAGGGTCATTGGCTCAAACAAAATATCAGGTGCACAACTAGACTACAGACCCATCATATTGCAAAAAGAATTATGTCTCTATCATTTATAGTCATACACTGAAGAGCTGTCCGGACAAAATTACATAGAATTTAATGACCACGCCCATTTTCTAAGACCCTGGGGGTCAGGGACTGAAACTAAATGTCAGGTGCACAACTAGACCATGGACCAAGTAAAATACAAAAAGAATTAAGTTTCTATCTCTAACAGTTTCAGAGGAGTTGTCCGGACAAGAATTGTTTACGGACAGACGGACGGACGCCGGACGAAGGGTGATCGCATAAGCTCGACTGGTCTGAGACCAGTAGAGCTAAAAACAGGTGCACAACTAGACCAGAGACCCATAATATTGCAATAAGAATTTAGTCAGAGGAGTTGTGAGCACAAGATTACATAGAGTTATATAGGAGAAAATGACCACACCCATTTCTATGACCCTGGGGGTCAGGGGCTCAAACAAAATATCAGCACAACCAGACCACAGACCCATCACATTGCAGAAAGAATTAAGTCTCCATCATTTATAGTGTCAGAGGAGTTGCAAGCACAAGATTACATAGAGTTGTATAGGAGAAAATGACCACACCCATTTCTAAGACCCTGGGGGTCAGGGGCTCAAACAAAATATCAGGTGCACATCAAGATCACAGACCCATCATACTGCAAAAAGAATTAAGTCTTCATCATTTATATTGTCAGAGGAGTTGCGAGCACAAGGTTACATACAGTCATATAGGAGAAAATGACCACACCCATTTCTAAGACCCTGGGGGTCAGGGGCTCAAACAAAATATCAGGTGCACAATGAGACTACAGACCCATCATATTGCAAAAAGAATTAAGTCTCCATCATTTATAAAGTCAGAGGAGTTGCGAACACAAGATTACATAGAGTTATATAGGAGAAAATGACCACACCCATTTCTAAGACCCTGGGGGTCAGGGGGCTCAAACAAAATATAAGGTGCACAACAAGACCACAGACCCATCATATTGCAAAAAGATTTAAGTCTCCATCATTTATAGTGTCAGAGGAGTTGCGAACACAAGGTTACATAGAGTTATATAGGAGAAAATGACCACACCCATTTCTAAGACCCTGGGGGTCAGGGGGCTCAAACAAAATATCAGGTGCACAACAAGACCACAGACCCATCATATTGCAAAAAGAATTAAGTCTCCATCATTTATAGTGTCAGAGGAGTTGCGAGCACAAGATTACATAGAGTTATATAGGAGAAAATGACCACACCCATTTCTAAGACCCTGGGGGTCAGGGGGCTCAAACAAAATATAAGGTGCACAACAAGACCACAGACCCATCATATTGCAAAAAGATTTAAGTCTCCATCATTTATAGTGTCAGAGGAGTTGCGAACACAAGGTTACATAGAGTTATATAGGAGAAAATGACCACACCCATTTCTAAGACCCTGGGGGTCAGGGGGCTCAAACAAAATATCAGGTGCACAACAAGACCACAGACCCATCATATTGCAAAAAGAATTAAGTCTCCATCATTTATAGTGTCAGAGGAGTTGCGAGCACAAGATTACATAGAGTTATATAGGAGAAAATGACCACACCCATTTCTAAGACCCTGGGGGTCAGGGGGCTCAAACAAAATATCAGGTGCACAACAAGACCACAGACCCATCATATTGCAAAAAGATTTAAGTCTCCATCATTTATAGTGTCAGAGGAGTTGCGAACACAAGGTTACATAGAGTTATATAGGAGAAAATGACCACACCCATTTCTAAGACCCTGGGGGTCAGGGGCTCAAACAAAATATCAGGTGCACAACTAGACTACAGACCCATCATATTGCAAAAAGAATTAAGTCTCCATCATTTATAGTGTCAGAGGAGTTGCGAGCACAAGATTACATAGAGTTATATAGGAGAAAATGACCACACCCATTTCTAAGACCCTGGGGGTCAGGGGGCTCAAACAAAATATCAGGTGCACAACAAGACCACAGACCCATCATATTGCAAAAAGATTTAAGTCTCCATCATTTATAGTGTCAGAGGAGTTGCGAACACAAGGTTACATAGAGTTATATAGGAGAAAATGACCACACCCATTTCTAAGACCCTGGGGGTCAGGGGGCTCAAACAAAATAGCAGGTGCACAACAAGACCACAGACCCATCATATTGCAAAAAAAATTAAGTCTCCATCATTTATAGTGTCAGAGGAGTTGTCCGGACAAGATTACATAGAATTTAATGACCACGCCCATTTTATAAGACCCTGGGGGTCAGGGACTGAAACTAAATGTCAGGTGCACAACTAGACCATGGACCAAGTAAAATGCAAAAAGAATTAACTTTCTATCTCTAACAGTTTCAGAGGAGTTGTCCGGACAAGATTACATAGAATTTAATGACCACGCCCATTTTCTAAGACCCTGGGGGTCAGGGAGTGAAACTAAATGTCAGGTGCACAACTAGACCATGGTCCAAGTAAAATGCAAAAAGAATTAACTTTCTATCTCTTACAGTTTCAGAGGAGTTGTCCGGACAAGAATTGTATACGGACAGACGGACAGACGGACAGACGCCGGACAAAGGGTGATCGCATAAGCTCGACTGGTCTGAGACCAGTAGAGCTAAAAATTGAGGGAGGGGGGTTGCAACAGGCTCAAATCTCTTGAGTTATTAGTCCCCTACCAGCAACGCCGAAGGGGACTCTTAGTTTCCTCTCGGTCTGTCTGTCAGTCTGTCCGTCTGTCCGAATATCAGTTTTCCGGACTTTATTCTGCAACGGATGGAGATATTCAGATGAAATTTGATACACAGCTTGGTCTTGGATAGTTACAGAGCAAGTTTAACTTTCGTCACGCTTGACCTATTTTTCGAGGAGTTATGCCCCTTGATGACTTGGAAAATTCAGTTTTTGTCAGTTTTCCGGACTTTTTTCTGCAACGGATGAAGATATTCAGATGAAATTTGATACACAGCTTGGTCTTGGATAGTTACAGAACAACTTTAACTTTCGTCATGCTTGACCTATTTTTCGAGGAGTTATGCCCCTTGAAGCCTTGGAAAATTCAGTTTTTGTCAGTTTTCCGAACTTTTTTCTGCAACGGATGAAGATATTCAGATGAAATTTGATACACAGCTTGGTCTTGGATAGTTACAGAACAAGTTTAACTTTCGTCACGCTTGACCTATTTTTCGAGGAGTTATGCTCCTTGATGACTTAGAAGATTCAGTTTTTTTTCAGTTTTCCGGACTTTTTTCTGCAACGGATGAAGATATTCAGATGAAATTTGTTACACAGCTTGGTCTCGAATAGTTACAGAGCAAGTTTGACTTTTGTCATGCTTGACCTATTTTTCAAGGAGTTATGCCCCTTGATGACTTGGAAAATTCAGTTTTGGTCGGTTTTCTGGACTTTCTTCTGTAACAAATAGAGATATTCACATGAAATTTGATACCCAGCTTGGTCTTGGATAGTTGCAGAGCAGGTGTGACTTTCGTCACGCTTGACCCATTTTTCGAGGAGTTATGCCCCTTGATGATTTGCAAAATTTAGTTTTTGTCAGTTTTCCAGACTTTTTACTGCAACAAATAGAGATATGCAAGTAAAATTTGATATTCAGCTTAGACTTGGATAGTTACAGAGCAAGTCTGACATTTGTCACGCTTGACATATTTTTCCAGAAGTTATACCCCTTGATGACTTGCACAATTCAGTTTTTGTCAGTTTTCCTGACTTTTTTCTGCAACAAATAAAACTCATATATGTTTAATTGAAGAGTAATTCATTGGTAGAGTTGCAGGACATAGATATATGCCACCGGTAGGGGACTATATCGCTCAGCGATCATAACATTTTTTTAGATAAATATATGATGTTTTCTTTTGATGGGTTTAGAATAATAATACATTGCAGTTATATATATAAAATGTTAATTCATTACTTTAAAGACATCATTTACTGTAAATTGCTTTATTTTCGTCAGTACCAATTTTCGTCAATTCGTTCAAAATGACCATTTCGTCAGTACATAAATTCGTCATTCAAGGGTCTCTAAAATATAAATTTGTCTGTTCAAATGGCAACTTAACATTTAGGTATATGCTGTATGCGTTTGTTTTCATTGTTTGTTTAACAATTATTGGTAAACAAACAATTAGAGACATGTATACCACCTAGCTTGTTGTGAAAACATATCATTTGGTAATTAGAAGTACATTATATGCGACTTTGTGTGTGTATTCATGCAGTTTTCAATGATTTATCATTTGCCTGTCGTATTAACTCTTCCTTTCTACACTATATTTTGTCAGGAGTATTTATATTCGTCGATACGTAATTTCGTCAAGGGAGGCACTGACGAAAATGACGAAAATTGGTACCTGACGAATAATGGCTTAATGGAGTGGAAAATATTCTGCGACTACAGTTTTTCTTCTGAGATATTTCAAAAATCACTGTTCTCGATTATATTTTATCTTCCTTTATTTATCAAGCACTTTTTAATGAATGATCACACAAAAAAAATTTCATTCCTATAATTTTTCGCTTATCTTTTCGTATTGTAAACACACTCAGCACATTTATTCATTGTCAACTATTAGGAGTATAGTGATGAACCAAAAATAAAGTTCTCAGTACTGAAAAGAAATACTTAGTTTTTGAAGGAGAACAATAATTCTACCGTTTATTAGATCCCCTAGAGTGAAACAATTTTCTCAATTTCATCTCAATGTGAGGTCTTTATGCCTGCAAAGTCATGATCTACATAATGTAGGAGGATTCAGTACATTTCTATTTGTACTCACCAAATGACTGAAGTCTCTTGTATTTTTCATCAATTTCTTTTAGAAGTTTGGACATCTTACACTGCTTGGCAAGTCTTTTACAGTCATCTATGTTTTCTATTAGAGTTTCCATCTGACCTATTATAAGAAGCAATTACAAATGTTTGAGCAAACTGAATTATAAAAATTATCATTTCATTAACATGTACATGTTGGTTACTGTGTAGTTTACGCTACATGTACATCATTTTTCAAACATGTATGTTTAATGTATAATTTGGTCATCAATTCATAACCAAGGTTAGTTTTTTTTTTGAAACATGTATAGAGTAGTATCTAATATCAAGATTCATGTTTACTGGTTTAAAACCAACTGATTTTACACAATCTGCCTATAGATCTATGGAATATGAAAATGTTTATAGCTAGTTTAAGTTAAAGCTGAATAAAAACAATCATAAGTTTGTAACAATAAAATCAGCAATGGTTACAGCCGATGTCACCAGAAGCTAGAAATTCCCATTAATGTATACTTTTAAGATCAGACATGAAAATACATGTACATGCATTTAATAGTCTCAGGATCGATCAGACTCAAATTACTAAATAATCATGACTCATTCTTTTGCAGTTTTTACAGTAAAAATTGTGTAAGATACATGTACATTTAGGTATGATAAAACTAAAGTGATGTACATGAAAAAAGTTTACCTGTGTAGATGTATTGTAAAAGAGATTTGAAGGCGAATGGATATACCTGTGTAGGAAAAACATACAACATTGCCTGAATATATGTTTCTCATTTCTCTTTCTAGTATCAAATTTCAATTATCATAATAGAGGTCATCAACTTTTTTTCACAAAACTTTACCAAGCCAAATTCCCATTAGAATTATTTATAATTTTCGCATAAATGAAAAGTAATATGGTATTACAAGAAGCAATTGTCGTCTGAGTGGTTCGACAACAATGATATGGTATTATCCTTCAAACTAATTAAAACTAATTAACTAATCAAGTTAATTAACCTAATCAATTAATCCAATTAACCTCAAATAATTAGGGTTTTAGAGAAAGAGTTACAAAGGATCCTAACAGATAATTAATTTCCTGTATCGATATTCAAGAACATTAAGCAATCTATATTTCATTAAAAAAAACCCAGAAAAATAGTGACTCACACATTATCAAATTTACTAATTGGTGTCTAAGATGGATAATTATCAAATTTACTTCTTGGTGTATTAGATGGATAATTATCAACCTTCCTAATTGGTGTCTTAGATGGATAATTATCAAATTTACTAATTGGTGTCTTAGATGGATAATTATCAACCTTCCTAATTGATGTCTTAGATGGATAATTATCAAACTTACTAATTGGTGTCTTATATGGATAATTATCAAACTTACTAATTGGTGTCTTAGATGGATAATTATCAAATTTACTAATTGGTGTCTTAGATGGATAATCATCAATCTTACTAATTGGTGTCTGAGATGGATAATTATCAAACTTACTTATTGGTGTCTTATATGGATAATTATCAAACTTACTTCTTGGTGTATTAGATGGATAATTATCAAATTTACTAATTGGTGTCTTAGATGGATAATTATCAAATTTACTAATTGGTGTCTTAGATGGATAATTATCAAACTTACTAATTGGTGTCTTAGATGGATAATTATCAAACTTACTAATTGGTGTCTTAGATGGATAATTATCAAATTTACTAATTGGTGTCTTAGATGGATAATCATCAATCTTACTAATTGGTGTCTGAGATGGATAATTATCAAACTTACTTATTGGTGTCTTCGATGGATGATTATCACTTACTAATTGGCGTCTTAGATGGATAATTATCAAACTTACTAATTGGTGTCTTAGATGGATATCCCTTCTTCCCATCCATCTGGTACGAAACAGTTCAGCAAAGTAATGACATCTGGCACTCAGTATACATTTATGTGCCGGGAAACTCTCACCATGTACGTGGAAAGTCACATCCTCATACAAGCCTCTCTCTAATAGCCTGATAAAATTCAAGAAATGTAGAAAAATAAGCACTTTTTCTTGCAGTTTGAATTTTTTAAATGTATTAAGGTCAATGCCATAGAGTTAAGGATTTGCAGCATGCAGAAAGATTTTTTTTTAATTCAAAAATAATAAGGAATCATAAATTAAGAAATAATTCAGACTTCAAATAACCAGAAGTCTCTGACGAGACTGTAGCTCTCCTGGTTGTTTTTTTTCTAAAACATCAATTACCTTTCTTTTTTTTTTAAACCAAGACCATTGGGAGCAGGCGCTCTAACAAATTATAAGTAGCATGACAAAACAACATATCCATTAGACTGCAACTATAATAGCACTCATATAATTCATAATATCCGAGAAAAAGTATTTCAAAAAAGAATGCCACACCCATTTTCCAAGATCCTAGGGGCCAAGGGCTGCTAGCTCAAATGAACTATCAATGACACATCAAGACTACAGATCCATGATATTGGATAAGGAATTAACTCCCCATCATAAAGAGCTGCAAACGAGTAGAGAGCACAACTATATACATGTAGGAAAAAATAACCACACCCATTTTCAAAGACCCTGGGGGTACAGGGCTAAAACAAAATATCAGGTGCACAACTAGACCACAGACCAATCATTGCAAAAAGAATTAATTCTACATCATTTATAGTGTCAGAGGAGTTGCAAGCACAAGATTACATAAACTTATATAGGAGAAAATGACCACACCCATTTCTAAGACCCTAAGGGTCAGGGGCTCAAACATAATATCAGGTACACAACTAGACCACAGACCCATCATATTGCAATAAGAATGTAGTCTCCATCATTTATAGTGTCAGAGGAGTTGCGAGCACAAGATTACAGAGTTATATAGGAGAAAATGACCACACCCATTTCTAAGACCCATGGGGTCAGGGGCTCAAACAAAATATCAGGTGAACAACTAGACCACAAACCCATCAAATTGCATAAAGAATTAAGTCTCCATGATTTATAGTGTCAGAGGAGTTGAGAGCACAAGATTACAAAGCCTTATATAGGAGAAAATGACCACACCCATTTCTAAGACCCTGGGGTCAGGTTCTCAAACAAAATATCAGGTGCACAACACGACCACAGACAAATCATATTGCAATAAGAATTTAGTCTCCATCACTTATAGTGTCAGAGGAGTTGCAAGCACAAGATTACATAGAGTTATATATAGGAGAAAATGACCACACCCATTTCTAAGACCCTGGGTGTCAGGGGCTCAAACAAAATATCAGGTGCACAACTAGACTACGAACCCATCATATTGCAAAAAGAATTAAGTCTCCATCATTTATAGTGTCAGAGGAGTTGCGAGCACAAGATTATATAGAGTTATATAGGAGAAAATGACCACACCCATTTCTAAGACCCTGGGGGTCAGGGGCTCAAACAAAATATCGGGTGCACAACAAGACCACAGACCCATCATATTGCAAAAAGATTTAAGTCTCCATCATTTATAGTTTCAGAGGAGTTGCCAACACAAGGTTACATAGAGTTATATAGGAGAAAATGACCACACCCATTTCTAAGACCCTGGGGGTCAGGGGCTCAAACAAAATATCAGGTGCACAACAAGACCACAGACCCATCATATTGCAAAAAGATTTAAGTCTCCATCATTTATAGTGTCAGAGGAGTTGTCCGGACAAGATTACATAGAATTTAATGACCATGTCCATTTTATAAGACCCTGGGGGTCAGGGACTGAAACTAAATGTCAGATGCACAACTAGACCATGGACCAAGTAAAATGCAAAAAGAATTAACTTTCTATCCTTAACAGTTTCAGAGGAGTTGTCCGGACAAGATTACATAGAATTTAATGACCACGCCCATTTTCTAAGACCCTGGGGGTCAAGGACTGAAACTAAATGTCAGGTGCACAACTAGACCATGGTCCAAGTAAAATGCAAAAAGAATTAACTTTTTATCTCTAACAGTTTCAGAGGAGTTGTCCGGACGAGAATTGTTTACGGACAGACGGACAGACGGACGGACGCCGGACAAAGGGTGATCGCATAAGCTCGACTGGTCTGAGACCAGTAGAGCTAAAAATGAAATTGTTGAATGAATGAATTCCATGAATATAAATTATAGCTGTTTAAAAGTAAATGCTGAAAGTCTTCTGAGGAAGAAAAGAAGATAACTCTGTAAACAGCGACTTTGTAATATGAACATGATAAGTATGACAATATGAACGTGATAAGTATGACAATATGAACATGATAAGTATGACAATATGTACATGATAAGTATGATAATATGAACATGATAAGTATGCCAATATGAACATGATAATTATGACAATATGAACATGATAAGTATGACAATATGAACGTGATAAGTATGACAATATGAACATGATAAGTATGACAATATGTACATGATAAGTATGATAATATGAACATGATAAGTATGCCAATATGAACATGATTAGTATGACAATATAAACATAATAAGTATGACAATATGAACATGATAAGTATGACAATATGAACGTGATAAGTATGACAATATGAACATGATAAGTATGACAATATGTACATGATAAGTATGACAATATGAACAGGATAAGTATGACAATATGAACATGATAAGTATGACAAAATGAACATGATAAGTATGACAATATGAACATCATAAGTATGACAATATGAACATAATAAGTATGACAATATGGACATGATAAGTATGACAATATGTACATGATAAGTATGACAATATGAACATGATAAGTATGACAATATGAACATAATAAGTTTGACAATATGAACATGATAAGTATGACAATATGAACATGATAAGTATGGCAATATGAACATGATAAGTATGACAATATGAACATGATAAGTAGGACAGTATGAACATGATAAGTAGGACAAAATGATGCATAGCAAAGATGACAAAAACATATAAATATTACATGTGAAGAGTATTAGTATATCCTTGATTTACACTACTACTCAGTTTACGTGAGTACATAACTCAAATGGCATATTTTCTCACTGTTATGTATGTAATTCATTACAAGTTCAAGTATAAGCACAATTATATGCCTGACTAATAATCTAACATACCGTCTTAGAAATTCCTCATACAAATCCCTCCTCATCATCTTTGATGACACGACATTGTATGACTTAAGTAAATTTCTGATCTCATTATTTAAAGCTCCATACAAACATCTCTCTCCATCAAAAGTATTAGCCTCACATCTCGCTCCTTTAACAGAAATAAATTAAAACTTACAATTGTGACAATCATATCAGCAATAATACTTAATGATCAAATACTAGTAACATTGCACATGTATTAAAAATGTACTAGAAACTAAAGCTCAAATTTCATATAAAACATCATATATACTTTACATGTACGATGTACTTATCTCTTAGCCGACAAAGAGCCATTTAATGTGGGTAAATTCACAAATTAGAGTAATAGAGAATATATTAAGCACACTTGCAATGTTTTCCATTATAATCTATAAGAGTTAGATGATTTACCATCATGCTTCGCGTCCTAGCAGGACTAACTTCGCTAAAGTATGAATTCTGCTAAAATAAGTACACATAAAGAATATTATATACAATTATATTATTACATGTATACCCTGATTCTAATTAAAGAAATTTGACAACCTAGCTTAGAAGGAAGGGGTGAGAGAGTTAGGGTTAAAATAAATAATGACATTTTTGTAGACACACAATGTAACTTATTTGACTTCAAAACATCAGAAATAGTTACTCTAGCATCAATTATCGGCAGAAAAAGAGGGGAACTATATATTTTCTTACCATTCTTAAGCATGTATGCTACAAGTTCTTCATGGCCACATAAGCAAGCATAGTACCTTAAAAAAGAGAAATGAGAGTATACATATAAAAAGCTTTCTGTAGATAAAATATTTTTAGATTCTTTGTAAATATCTTCTTCAAAATGTTGCATGGAAATACTAGTATAAATAGAGATACATAGATCAAAATTTATCCTTATATATCCTGCTAAACAGTCAATTTGCCATTGCTAATATGTAAAGATTTATATATCTTTTTAATTGCTTTATGCACATAAGAGTTTTTCAATGAATATCTTAGCAAATAGTGTCCAGATTCACAAAATTTCTTACAACAAATTTAAGGAATTTGTATATTACTTTCATCTTCAAATAAAAGCTTAAAACGTTTTTCAATTTAGATTATATTGTTCGTTCTAATATCATTTCTAAAATATGAATTCAAAAGCAAAACAATACGATCTATACTTTATAATAAGAGCTTAGCAATCAAAAGTTATGAAAACTCCGTTAAATTGTTCGTAAGTATTTTTGTGAAATTGACTGCAGAGCTAGAACATTTAATAAAACTTCAATATTTGTACATTGATCTTAATGATCGAACAAAGAACATTTTTTTTACAATGCAATACTTGTACATCAATCTCAATAACTTGGTCATATTTTGAAACTTTTGATTTAGAACTTCTTAGGAAATATATATAAACTTTATATGTTGAAGCAGTACTGATTAATGATTAAGACGTATTTAAATATTCATATTAATATTGATCATATCAAGGAGTAAGAAAATGATTGGTGGGAGTACAATATTTGCTCAACATCACAATATCAACTTACAAAGGAGTACTATCCCATTTATCTCTCAGGTTCAAATCCACCTCCTTTTGTTCTACCAGGTACCTGTAACAGAAAATATACAGATAAATTAATTTTAGCTATGATTAACAATTGTGTGATTTACTTTATTTATTGTTCTTGTATGAATATATTGCTGTTTCACATGTGACTAACACTATGAATATGGTTAATTCAGCCAATAAGCTAAGTCGAACTGAATTGAAAGTTGAATTATCAAGATTATAATGATTTAATCATATAATGCATGCTCTTATTATATGTACATGTAGTTTTTTCAACACACTGTAACAGGCTTAATTCCTGTAATGCTTCTACTACATCTATCAAAAGTATGATAAATGCCATCGTCGGAAACCCACAGTCTACTGCCCTACGATTATATGTATAGTATCTTTAATGAAGAAGATGCTGTGGATTTCCCACAGGGGTAAATGCATAAAGGGCTAAATGATGGAAACAAGAAACCCCTCAATTGGCCACTTTATAATATTCCCTGACCTGACACGTTCTCCGTTTCCCCCTGTCATGTACAGTATACTGGTATTTTGTGGTGCAAGAGTGCACCTTGAAAGGGGGGGGGGAGTTAAAGCATATTGAGTCAGTGTTTTTTCTCACCTTTGGGGGAAGGGCCGATATGTGGGGGATAATATGCGCGTGAACTACTCAAAGGGGGAATTTAATTTTTAATAAATTAAAATTCTTGCAAAAACTGTATTAGATAGCATCAATATAATTAATTGCTATATGGCTTTAAATACAAACAGGTACATTAAAGGAAATTAACCATATTCTACTATTTGGATTCTGATTTTATACATTATTTTAAAACATTTTTTGCCAAAGATAAAATCTTTTATATGGGGGGATTATTTCTGTGACAGGAGGGGAAAATATATACTCCAAAGAAGGGTGAATGGGACTGAATATCGCCAAATTTTTTTGGTAAGAAAAACATAGAGAAAAACATGATCATTATCATGGTTCCAGGTTGCTCTATGGGAGAAAGCCATGGATATACCAATATCTGCCTTGCTTTCTGAGCCTTTCCAGGTAACAACTTTGGGAAACCTAAAAATTTTGTGGGTTTGAAAGTGGTGATTTCATGCCCAGTAAAATTGCTCAGTAAGTATGTGTGTCTGCCAAGATAGCAAAAGGTCTCTAGTTTGATTTTCAGACCAGTCACATTTTCCATTCTGCCTTTCATAATACAAAAAAATAATAAACATGATTAAAGGCAATTTATTGCAATAAATCGCAATAGAAGTACTGTTAAAATCAAATTTCGCAATATTTCGCAACATGGTTTGCATGGTGCTTTTGATTCAACCCTTTTGTCTTATAACACTGCGAGTATATTCAAATGTCTTGATAAAGATATTTTCTGAAATTCATGCAACAGGGATTTGTCACAGCCATGTCACTTGTCTACATCCGTGCTGCAGTGTGAGCTACAAATACAATGTACAGTACTGGCTGCCAGAACATGGCATGGTAAACAGTTACTCATGTTTCTGCCAATGAAGACAGCAGTAGGGCGCTCTATTAACTTTTGTAATAATTGAAAATAAACCCACTGGACTTTCTGTAAGTCGCCTTTTCTGCAACTTAGGAATAATTCGTTTGCATCCATATCTAAAACTGCAAATTTTTCTTGCGTCTGTCTGCTTGTTTACAAATTTCTTGCCGCTTATATCCTGTTGGAAAACTAGGAAACGTTATGAAAATATTTGTCAAATATTTTGAAAAGACTCCAGTACTGTACAGTACAGTATGGATATAATTTTTTTTCAAGAAAAAATTAAATGAATAAATTACATATGTAATTAATTTAATATCATAGTATTGAATTCTAAAATATTTTTGTTTATGTCCCTTATATCAATGAAAAACGTAAACAGAAGGTCGACTCCCTCTTATCATGCACTTGATGCACCATGTTAAATGCATGTTACCGCTTAGACGCAAGGTCAGATGCACACGTAGGACTGACATGTGGCTGTACCTATCCCTTCTGTTCCCCATCTCGGTGTTGTCATTCTATATTTACAAAGAAAAAAGGCGCAAATGCATCACATCCATTGTCGTGTTTTCGCGGTATCCCCAACCAGGTACCACCAAAACCAGGCTTATACCGGTCCTTGGAAAGGAGGGAGCAGCATATTCACAACTACTTATGGTGTGTGATAGCTATGCATAACATTTTTCTCGATACTTCTTAACTATTAGATAGCAATACATTAATTTCTTTTCTGGTAAATCATAAAAAAATATGTTAGATTATTGTTGGGAATCTTGTTGGGGAGGGGGGGGGGGGGGGGGTGTGTGTTAATATTGACTAACAGTAAATTGTGTTAGATTATTATTGGGGATTGGGTTGATATTATTGACTGTCTGTGAGGGGGAAGATGCGTAATAACGACAAATATTGACATCCATATTAAAAAAAGTTTTACTTCAGCCTTTGATGAGCCAGAGATTAATCTACAATTTGATCTAGATGGGTCCTATGGACCTGATGAAATTTGACCAATGGGTCCCAGCATAATTTTATGGGTCCCATTAGTACTATAAACCGTCTTTTCTTACGATAATGTCTTAATTAAGTTTGCGAATACAAGTGATATATAAATGAATGGCTTGCAAGATTGTAATGTTCCAGAAAAAAAAAATATTAGAAATAAAACGTCTATCTCCCAAACTTCAATCTAATAGTCAAATTAATTAACTTGCCAAATTAATTAATTAATTTTTTATTTAGTTGTTTTATTTACGCAAGTGAGGCTTCATACATTTGTTATTAAAACATATATGGTGTAGGAAGACGATACTTACTACAGTTAGGTGTTAATTAAACGATTTGAATTGATTGATTCATATTATCCTGCAAAGTTTATCATGGAAGAATTTTTCATAAATATGTTGTATATATTTCATGTACATCTGAATCTGAATGATAAGAAGTTAGACTTGCATCGGACCGCACATAATTTTCATATCAAACATTTTTTATGCCCAACAACTTCTCATACAATTACTACGGACATTAGCGGACAAAATATAAACACGAGATATCAACATGATATACAGCTAATAGTAATACACTTCCAGTTTCTTGACTTTGAAATTTTTATGTAAAACATGAAAACATGAAAAAGAGGACACATTAAAGTGAATAATGCGTACGGTGGGATGCAGCAATCGGGAATCAATGGGTCCTGGGCGAGTTTTATTCGTCAGAGACGCAGGACGCAGAGGTAGATTAATTCCTGATGAGCAATGCTTTCCACTTTGTTTTGACCTTGATCTTGTTATAGATACATCCTTAAAGCTTAAGATCCTGAATTTCTCAATTTTAGAGTACAATACTTTTAATGTTTATTCCTACTGAACAATTCTTTTTTGTGTCTATGTTAATGTTAGATTATGTAAAATACCAGTAAATGATATATTTGACTTTTATTTCCTCTTATAACTACTATACATAAATAGAATGAACATGTAAATTATATTTCAGACAAATCACATTGTGCAGAAACTTAAAGAATTAAGCATAATTCATGGAAATATAGATCTGGATATATGGTACAATGGTGGAACAAAGAAAGATATGTTATATTGGATGAAAGAGAGGAGAGCAAGCAAAGCCAGGGTTTCAGTGCAAGAGCAACCAAAGGGGGGACTGGGGGACAAGCTACAGCAAGCTGCTAGTAAAGCTCTGTCACAGGGAAGACAACATGTTATAATTATAGGTATTAAATACTGTTTCCTGTAGATGTCTTTATCATATGATTCTGTATTGCATCATTACATTAATTTATAAGTTTTTTATTTTGAAATATCAAAAGTTATAATGTAATGTATCATGGAACTGTTTCAAATTGTTGTTCTTAACTATCTAGCTCAGATTTCATCTGAATATCATAATTCTTATTATCAGTTCACTTTCATCAATGGTAAATGAAGATATACATGTATTGCACTAAGATCAATATACATGTATAATACATTGTATATATTTGACAATCATGTAACATGAGACTGTTTGTACTGTTGTAGGGAGTGACATTCCAGGTATAAACGGGGATATCATAGAAGCAGCCATAGACAAACTGAAAAATGGTTCAGACATGGTATTGGGACCAGCTGCTGATGGGGGTTATTACCTTGTAGGATTCAGTACACAGGCTCAAAAACATCTAGGTTACTTACTTTCATATGTTTGATAGGTATATGATAAAGGATTTGGGATAGAAATTCATTAAAATATTATTGCATGTATCTGTCTTTTACACTGAATGGATGCATGATTTTGTACAGTGTAATTTATCTTTGTTAAATAATTATTGCAATTAATACGCTTAGCACCATACACATATGGAAATGCATTTCTGAGGGCAAGAAACAATTTCTCCCTTTGATACTTTATATTCATCTGAAAATGTCATGAATCTTTGTAATTAATTTCATATACTTGCAGTAACATGGTAGATTATAAGGATTTTTTTTGCAGATTCAGTGTTTAAGGACATAGATTGGGGTACAGAAAGGGTATTTAAACAACAATCAGATAAAGCACGCAGTCTGGGGATCAACATGGATATACTACCTCAAACTCTCCATGATGTGGTCAGATTCTATTAACATGCTAAAGTTTTAATGCTCATCACAGCAAAAATTTCTATTTATTTATAAAGAATTGAGGGACTGCCAAATGTCCAGCATAGCACCTGCTGGCAGACTTACATGTATAAATTATGACATTATAATCAAATGGCCCTTTTAAGCATTGTTTGACGGACCTTTGATTATGACATCATAATGGAAAAGTCTGGCAGCAGGTACCATGTAGGACATTTGGTGTTCCCTTAATTTTGTTATCTATCAGTGAACACACAGTATTGAATCAAAGTAAGTCAGCTAGCTTGGGAGGAACTTGTTTGATCACCAAAAATTAGTTCTGAATAAAATATGATAGTGTTGGGAATCGGATGGAGTAATCAAAATCGATTAATCGGATAAGTCTTTCGATTGATTATCGATAATAATCGGATTCTTATAATACACTGCAAAACTAAAATTTCATGATTTGTCCATTACTAACTTTTTATTAACAGCAAATTTTATGGAAACTAAGCGGCAAAACGTTTCATACGGTTATACATTAGTGACTGACCTATTCAAAGATACACCAGTATCAGTTAACTTAAATTATTAGTATGACATGTGAACTGTTTCTCTAGCAAAAATACGATTTAATGATGCAAATATTTCATTCTTATAATGTTTTAAAGGACTATAGGTGTGCCAACCCCCTCATATTGGCCCTATAATTTGACTAAAAATGCTTTTGATAAAAGAATCATTAATTATCACTTTTTGCAATGTTGAATGTTTGAGAAAATACTGCGTCATATTTTTGAGCCCTTGTAACGTCACGCACGTGATGTATGGCATCATGTTCTGATGTCATTTGTCCTGAATGACGCAAAGCAATGGAAAATCATGGTATTTTACACACAAATCGTCAAAATTCATGTACGCTCCAGGTCTTGCCCATGATATTTTTTATGCAAATTAAAAGGCCGATCAGAAATCCATCGATCGGTACAAAAAAAATTCATGGGCAAGGCCTGGAGTGTTACTTGATTTCATAATTTTGTATCGAAATTTCGCTCATTTATTGATATTTTCCTCGATTTAAATGTTTTTAGACGTTTTGAGCGACGCATTATTCAGTATAGGACTGTGAAATCAAAACGGGCTTTCTTTATTTGGATTCACCATACATCTTATAAACTAGAATATTATGGATATAAGAACAACTTTGAAAATAGGGCCAAAATGGAAGGTTTCCGCACCTACTCCTTTCCCGATTATAATCGATAATCATAATTGGAAGGGTCTGGTGATGATGTCTCTGACTTGGACGATAATTGGCACAACACTAGAAAATGATACTTTTATTTTTTATTAGCTCACGAAGTGGAGTGAGCTTATGCTATAACCCCACGCGTCTGCGTCCACGTCCGTGTCCGTGTCCGCGTCCGCGTCCGGTTAAGAAGTTTGGGGTAGCTCAGTATCTGACAAAGTACTAATGCTACAGTAACCAAACTTGCACATGTGATTCATCTTTGGATGCTGAGGTGAACCCATGCATCGGATGCAGCATCTGACCTACATTTTCCGCTTGAGTGACTTGGTTAAGAAGTTTGGGGTAGCTCAGTATCTGACAAAGTACTAATGCTACAGTAACCAAACTGGCACAAGTGATTCATCTTTGGATGCTGAGGTGAACCCATGCATCGGATGCAGCATCTGACCTACATTTTCCGCTTGAGTGACTTGGTTAAGAAGTTTGGGGTAGCTCAGAATCTGACAAAGTACTGATGCTACAGTAACCAAACTTGCACAAGTGATTCATCTTTGGATGCTGAGGTGAACCCATGCATCGGATGCAGCATCTGACCTACATTTTTTGCTTGAGTGACTTGGTTAAGAAGTTTGGGGTAGCTCAGTATCTGACAAAGTACTGATGCTACAGTAACCAAACTTGCACAAGTGATTCATCTTTGGATGCTGAGGTGAACCCATGCATCGGATGCAGCATCTGACCTACATTTTCCGCTTGAGTGACTTGGTTGAGAAGTTTGGGGTAGCTCAGTATCTGACAAAGTACTGATGCTACAGTAACCAAACTGGCACAAGTGATTCATCTTTGGATGCTGAGGTGAACCCATGCATCGTATGCAGCATCTGACCTACATTTTTCGCTTGAGTGACTTGGTTAAGAAGTTTGGGGTAGCTCTGTATCTGACAAAGTACTGATGCTACAGTAACCAAACTTGCACAAGTGATTCATCTTTGGATGCTGAGGTGAACCCATGCATCGGATGCAGCATCTGACCTACATTTTCCGCTTGAGTGATTTGGATAAGAAGTTTGGGGTAGCTCAGTATCTGACAAAGTACTAATGCTACAGTAACCAAACTGGCACAAGTGATTCATCTTTGGATGCCGAGATGGACCCATGCATCAGGCAGCATCTGACCTACTTTTTCCACTTGAGTGATTTCGCTTTTAAAAGCAAATATTGAGCAAAGTATAAGTGCTACATGTACCAAACTTGCATATTGGATGTATCTTTGATCAAACTTTCATAAAATGATCTTGACCTACTTTTTCCGCTTGAGTGATTTTGGCTTTAAAAGCCAATATTGAGCAAAGTATAAGTGCTAGATGTTCCAAACTTGCATATTAGATGTATCTTTGATCAAACTTTCATAAAATGACCTCGACCTACTTTTTCCGCTTGAGTGATTTTGCTCTATAAAGCCAATATTGAGCAAAGTATAACTGCTACATGTACCAAACTTGCATATTGGATGTATCTTTGATCAAACTTTCATAAAATGACCTCGACCTACTTTTTCCGCTTGAGTGAATTTGCCTTTAAAAGCCAATATTGAGCAAAGTATAAGTGATACATGTACCAAACTTGCATATTGGATGTATCTTTGATCAATCTTTCATAAAATGACCTTGACCTACTTTTTCCGCTTGAGTGATTTTGCTCTTTAAAGCCAATATTGAGCAAAGTATAAGTGATACATGTACCAAACTTGCATATTGGATGTATCTGTGATCAAACTTTCATAAAATGACCTTGACCTACTTTTTCTGCTTGAGTGGTTTTGCCTTTAAAAGCCAATATACATGTACTAAGAAATATGTTTGAATTGAATTTTGCTGTCCTGAGGTGAGCTTCGTAATCTGTGATTACCTATGTTTTTATTTATTTTATTTATCTCAAAAGTTTTATTTCATGATCAAATTAGCAGGTATCTTAAATATGTGCTCTTAGTTAGGAAACACATACATGTTACTTCTTAAAGGTGTCTCCAGGACAGAACATACATGTATCTAGACAACAAAAAAAAAAAAACCCACTAAGTTGATATTTTCTAATTCCATTCTCGACCCAATAAAGGTTGAGAATTTTAGATAAGCACATGACATTAATTCAAAGTTTCCTCTTTATATATTCATGTAAATCACACATTTTAAGACTTTGCTTTATAACTTATATTAAACAATTTTTAATTCACTACAGGATCTTGAGGAAGACATAGTTGTAATAGAGAAAGAATTAGGTATAGATCGGCTCCAGCTGACAAAGTGGTCGTGGTCAGTGGTGATACCCACACTGAACGAGGAGGATACTATAGAAGATACCCTGGATCTTATTGTTCAAGTATTGTTATATATTTTTATTTCTGTTTACTTTGTACATACCTTGATGGAAGTTGTAATTATGCATATAAAATTTATGCAAATTCTGTAGTTTGATTTTCTCAAATTGCCCATTAATTTGCCATATGTACATGTATTCATACTTTATTTGTTCAAATTTAATACTTGGATGCAGGATTTCTACATTTGCTGCTCTGTTATTACAATGTCATGTATTTGATATACACACTTTGCATAAAAACTGGGGAATTATATTTTCATATAAGAGAGTTATCTCCCCATTGTAGAATTTAGCTTTTTCAACAATGAATAGTACAGCAACATTATTTGCAGAAAAGTTACATATCAGAAAAGTTACATACATGTATCTATTTATATACATAACTCATGACATCATATTGTGTACTAAATCATTTTAACATTGTGCAAAAATAAATTCTCTGGATTTTTTGCCAGAATTCCTATGAATAGTAAAAGTGGTGCAAGATCATAAAGGTGCAAGGTTATAAACACTAATAGTTCTGAATCTTCTTTTACTTCAAATTCTGATTGAATCTGGCATATGTAAAATTGTTGTTTAAAGGAGTAGGTGCAGTAACCTGTCATTTCACCCCTATTTTTTAAAGACGTTCAGATATTCATCATTTTATTGTTTAGATAAAGTCAAATGTATGGTGAATCGAAATAAGAAAAAATTGGTTTGATTTCAAGGCCCTACACTGTATACTAAGAGGTTCAAAACGTATATTTACAGTTAAATCATTGAAAATATCAATAAACGGGAAAATTTACGATACAAAATTATGAAATTCAGCAGCGTGCCAGCCTTTGCCCATCATAATTCTTATAAAAATTGAAAAATGTCATATCGACCTTTGAATTTGCAGTTAAAGTTTTATGGGGGAGGCCTGGCGCGCACTCAAATTTTAAAGATTTGTACACAAAATACAACGATTTTCCACTGTTTTCTGTTATTCAGGACAAATGAAGTCAGAATATGACGTCCTACAGCACGCACGTGACGTTACGAGAAGTCAAATTTATGACACAGTGTTTCCTTGCGTATTGTACATTGCAATAAGTGATATTTCATTATGCGTTTAACAAAAGCAATTTTCATCGAAATTATAGGGCCGATTTTAGGGGTTAGCACTCCTAGTCCAGAGGAACTTGACGATTTTGACCTTCATTTTTTGCTTGAACAATTACGATCTAAGTACTTAGCTTAATTTAGTGTAGAAGTTCCACATGTCAAATTCTTGCGTTATTGGTTAATCTTAAATCAGACTTTCAAATTATGATCTTCAGTTTCCATTGGAATGATTTTGCTTATTTCAACCATTGTAATTAAAAAAAATTATCGATCAAAGGATCAATGATACTCCGCCCAGCTTATTTCACATAAAAAAGTAATTAATCTACTGAAAGCATGTCATTATATAAATTTTTATTGTATACATGCAACTGGAATTTTTCAATTGGCATGACCTAAATTCCAATTTGACCTGTATTTCTTGGTGTAATAGGTTATATGCAAGAAATGAATTTATTCTCTGAAATGGTTTTGAACTTTTCCCTTACATGTCAGGAAACCACATGTCAAACTATTTAAATTTTCTAAGTTTCAAGGGGCATAACTCTGCACATAATTGAGCAACATGACCAATATTTGAACTTTACCTGTCTTTATAAGCTGTAAAAGCTATAGCCAAAAAGTGAATTGATTCTCTTAAACAGTTTTCCTTTAAATGTCTTGAAACCACTAAATATTGATGTTATCTAAGTTTTAAGGGGCATAAGTCTGCACATAATTGAGCGACATGATCCATATTCGAACTTGACTTGTAAGTATTGGTTAAAAAGCTATATCCAAGAAATGAATTGATTCTCTGTAATGTCCTGAAAACACACGTGGGACGGACAGACAGATTGACGGACATGTGCATCACTATATAACCCTGCCATTTAAAAAAAAAAAATAGTTTATGTTAAATGCATGCATACTTGATATATCATGAGATGATATTGTCCAAAGATTAGACTAGTGCTGATTAAGTTAAAGCTTTTCTTTCCATCTACACCATTTTTCATGACTTCTTTATTTATGATATATTTATAGCGATGCAGTGATGTCACATGTTTAGCTGATATTGTTATTTGTGATGGAGGTAGTAAAGACAACACAGAAACAAAGGTCAAAGAGTTCTCAGAGAGGACAAAGGTCAAGGTCAAATTCATAAAGTGTAGAGCTGGTAAGTTCCAAAGACCTGAAACAAAATCATTCAATACAATTATACAAGCAGTATGACGCAGTTGCAAACTTTGTAGATTTTCAGAATTGTTTAATGAGGAATCAAATGGTTCATCTGCAGGAATGACTTTTAATATTACCAAGGTAAATCTGAATTTAAAGTTGTGATGCAGGAGTGGCCGAACGAAGAGAAAGACAAAATGTTCAAACTTATTTTACAGCTACTGTACTTTTTTGTTTTGTTTCACGATAGTTCATCCATATATACATGTATATATGTATGAAAAACATGATATCAGAAAACAAGGATAAAACTGACATCTGAGCAAGTGCATTTATCATATGAAATGTTCAGACTCTTATTCTCTGTATTAATTAGAACTTTCATTACGTTCAGGTCGAGGCTTCCAGCTTAAAGAGGGTACTAGACATGCCACTGGTGACCATTTGTTGTTTGTCCATAGTGATAGTGTTATACCAAGGAACTATGATGAAGAAGCTAGAAAGTGCTTGTTAAAACCAGGAAACATAGCTGGTGCATATAGATTAGCTTTTGATGCTGTGGAAACTCCAATATCGTGAGTTATTTCCACTTATAACACAAGTAAAAGGAGAGGGCATTATATAATGTTGTGAAAACTTTTGCCCAATCCTTTTTCTGCTACTTAAATAAAATATAATTAAACTAAGTAAAAGACAAACATAGTTTTATGTAGATTTTTTTTTCAAAATACAGCTGTGCATTTATAAGTGTTATGTACATCTGCATATAATCTGCTGTCAGACTTTAATAATAGATATATAGAATCTGTAATTTATGTATGTATACATTCTCTTTAGAACAGATACAACATGGTTTAGATTCAAGTTGAAGTTCATTGCCTTCTGGGCTGGTGTACGTGTAAAAAAAGGAGGTAGGTGCAAATGCTATGAGATAATTTCAAATTATGAAATAAATAGATAAAAGAAAAAAACATGTTTTTGTGAAATATGAATGCCCCTGTCGGCATTTTTGTTGGTAGAACAGCTGAAATGTCGAAAGTGGTTCAAATTTTGAGGTCAAGATCACAAGGTCAAATTTGGTATCTATGGAAAGGTCTTGCCACAGGGAATGTGAAAGATAAAACCCCTATCATTTACCATTCAAAAGTTATGGCCAAGGTTAAAGTTTTTCAAAAGTAGATCAAACTCCAAGGTAAAGGTCACTAGCTAAAAATTTTTGGTATCCATTGAAAGGTCTTGCGACGAGGAATACACATGTGAAATATGAACACCCTATCACTTATCATTCTAAAGTAATGACCAAGGTTAACTTTTTTTTCAAAAGTAGGTCGAACTCCAAGGTAAAAAAATTTTGGTATCAATAGAAAGGTCTTGTCATAAAGAATACACATATGAAATATAAAAGTCCTTTTACTTACCATTCAAAAGTTATGACCAAGGTTTAAGTTTTTCAAAAGTAGATCAAATTCCAAGGTCATGGTCAAAAGAACAAATTGTCATCCATGGGAAGGTATTGTCAGAAGGAATACACATGTGAAGTACGAAAGCCCTATCACTTACCATTTAAAAGTAATGACCAACATTGACAGACAGACAATGATACAGACAGACGGAAGGTAAAAATAAAAATAAATTTGAATTATACAAAATATAGACTATAAAGTTGTTAGATTATAAATAAAAAATATAGAAACATGTATAGGTACATGTATTACGCTAATCTATGTTTATCATTGCAATTTTAGTGCATCATAAGCCACTTATAGACAAGTTCTTGATAATAAAAGTTAGGGTTAAACTTTGCATATACAGAAAGAATCATTTAAGAGCAATTCTGTACCGTATATACACGTATCGGCTTACTTTGTCTCACTTTGATGAAACTTTACATATAGATTGCTAATCACCTAAGGAGAAATCTTAGCAAATTTAGGTTCAATAGATCATTTTCCGATCTTTGTGGAAACTCAAAATGTCCGAGTCAGCATCTTTTGGCATTGTTTTCCATTATGACGTCACTGTTAAAAGACGCAATTCCATAGTGACGTAACAATGAAAAAGTGCGCTAAAATTGCCTACCTTGGACATTTTTCAACATTTTGTCAGCCATTATGAATTTCAGCAAGTAGCCTATTGCATGGTCATAAGTCAAGGTCAAAGTTTGTCCTGGATGGAAAAAGCTTTTAAGCACCATAACTGCTTACTGTAAGCATATACTAGCTTATCAAAGCTCAAGGAACTACTTTTGTTGAAATTAGCAAAGCGAGATGAAAATTGCATAATAGCATTAACCATGGGTTAATTGCAAATATGTCTAATTTTTTTTTTTAAATTATGACTTTTTAGAAATATAATTTTAAGTAGGGGTGACTATTGGAGAGAAATTAAAATGGCTATTGCAATAGTATTATTATTGCAGAAATTACTTATAAATTTTAATAATATTACTATCATGACATAGCTATACAATAAATCTTGCAGAAGAGACACATTTTGTTGACAAATTACGTTCATTTGTAATCAACAAAACAGTAATCCTTTGGTCTAAGCATATTAAAGTGATCGTAAATGTACCCTGTCCCCTCTATGATACAAATTTACATATTTAGCAGATGTCTTATGTTGCAAGTATTGATATTGAAGGGATTACTATTACAATATAACTTATCTACAGTCTGATGTACACCCCTATAGTTATAAGCTAAAGCCGTCTTATGACAGCACTGATATATGTTCATTATGACCAATGATTAGCCCCATTGATTAAGGTCAATAGGTCAAGGAGAAACTTTCCATGTGTGGCATTTTAGCACCAACTTTAAAGATAGATTGATAATGACCAAAGGAGTAGCCATACAGATTTTGTGGTCAAAGGTCAAGGTCATTCCTTGTGTGTATGATAAATGGCAACTTAACACAATATTACAAAGTTATTCTTGACCAACTATTTTGACTTTGGTCATAACTCTTTGAACCCTTTAAGATACTGTTTAGATACATGCATGTGCACTCTTTGTGACTAGAACTATTATTACAAAAGACCATCCATAATTAATTGATAGTGCGCAAGTACCAAAAACCTCTTTGGTAGGTCATACATATTTCAATATTCTACAGTTTGTGACAGCGCCATAGGGGAATTCTCCTGTGACAATATTAACAAACCAACAGCAACAGAATGATGTATAGGGATTATAAAGAATTCTATCATGACTTGCAATTTTCTCCCTATATGTATTATAGATCTGGCCTGGTGTAAAATCTCCTACAAACTTCCAGTTCGCTGAGCTCCGCCCCTTCACGTGCTATAAAGCTTGTGCAGAACAATATTGAAAAGGAAATAACAACTTATTAGCTAGCTGTGATTTGTTATCCAGTAACTCCCCTCGTCGCATGAACCAATCAAATTATTCCCTCGTCGCTTCGTGTCAGTAGCCCCACCAAATAGCTGATCACAGTGTCTGTCCATCTGTAAGCCTGTCTGTTTGTCCAAGCTCGTATCTCTTGAATTCAGAGTTTGATCATATTTCACACAAAGATCTTTAGGGACTTTTAAGGTCAATCATCTAGTGTCAAGGTAATTTCCAGTCTATTAAATGTAGCTCTTTCTGCATTTTTTTTTTCAGAAATTCATTTGTCATTGAAATTATGAATATAATGACAGAAAAATGCATATTCTCCACTATATATCATGGGTTTAAAGATCTTTTACTGTGCTGATGAGAAATTGTGTACAAAAGGGGGGTTGAACTTCATGAAAATGTATATAGTCTGATGACGAGAATTTCATTACAACCTCCTAAAACTGTTTTGCAAGGGGGGGGGGGGGAGCTGGGCTTACTTCAAGGTTATAATCAAGAAATAACAACTAGCTATCCGGCTTTTCCCCTAGATCTAATATGATTTTTAAAATCCAATAAAGGCAGTTTCCCTGACTTTCCAAGACTGCTGGTTACTCTGAATGAAAGATTTTATGATGGGAAAATCAGAATGTCAAATGAATAAATATTTCACGATTGGACACCAAAGATCTATTAGAATGGATACAGAATTTCATTGCATTGACCATCTTCTCGAGACTAGTATAGTGCCTAAGGTATTCCAGTAGAGCCCTGCAGTACCTACACTTGTCTCAAGAAGATATGTATTGATTTGTATTTGGACTATCTTTTCTTGATTGAATGCGGTTGAAGTATGGCACTTTTCTAAATATTTGGGTGGCCCTTAAAAGGGCCTTTGAAAGTGTGCAGGTTTTGTCGTTTATTTTGCTTTTGCTGCTTTCTTTGCCTTTGCTGGTTTCTTGGCTGCAGGCTTCTTCTGTACTGCTTTTTTGGCTGCCTTCTTCTTTGGAGATGCTTTCTTAGCCACCTTTACTTTCTTTGGGGACTTCTTCGCTGCTTTGGCTTTTTTAGCTGTCTTTGCCTTGCTTTTCTTTGCCTTAGATGTCTTTAGCTTCTTTGTAGCCTTCTTTGCTTTTGGTTTCTTTGCCTTTGTTGATTTCTTTGCTTTCTTTGTCTTTTTCTTTGGCTTCTTGGCCTTGGGTTTCTTTGCCTTTTTAGCTTTCTTAGCCTTCTTTGGTGCTGGCTTCTTTCCAACCCTGAACCGTCCGTTCGCTCCTGTAGCCGTGGAACCCTTTGGTCTTACCAATGCACCCGATTGAATTCCTTTTTGAAACGCTCTCTTCAAGTTGTATGACAGGCGACTGGCATTGACCCCGGCATTGTTTGCAAGGATGTATTTGCGGATTTTTATAGCTGATGAACCCTTTCTCTCCTTCATAGCACTGATGGCCGCAACTACCATATTAAGAACGGATGGTTTCTTTGCTCCTCCTTTGGACATTGATCTTTTCCTCTTTGAAGCCTTTGGTTTTGCTGCTTTCACTTTCTGAACTGGCTTTACTGGAGATCCACTTCTACTCCGTGACCTACTTCGGCTCCTAGATCTGCTTCTGGATCTCGATCGAGAATGTCTTGAATTCGGCATTTTGTTTTGCTTTGCTACCCTACTGGAACTTGGCAAGAATGACTGGCTGCTGAGCCTACCACAGTATTTATTGACGAAAGCGCGGACGTCGTAGAGAACACCAGCTGCTGATGCAGTCAGGTTCCCGACATCTGTCCATTTTCGCAGATTTGTGCTTGTTGACTGTATATCAACGTCGGTTTCTTTAAATCCATATCAAGTTTGATCGAAATTCTTTATACATTTGAAAGCCTGAGTGCTTAGCTTTATTTTCACATAAAAATTTCCAGATTCCGTAATTGTTAATAATTTAAATTTGCTATCTTTTCGCTGGAATTCAAGTGGTTTGAGCTGGTCTAGTCACTTTGAAAATATTTTAAATATTTTCAGTCTTATGTATTTGCAATTTTTCACATATTTGAAATAAAAATGAACCTTAGACTAACTAAAAATAGTACTTTCATGAAAATTTGTAGTATGGTATGTTTCTAATCACAAAAATAAGATGCGCTATTCGAAACATTTTGAAAGAAAATCTCTGCGCCGTGACATAGTAGATCTACCAACCAATGACTTTTAGAAGAACAATTCAACCTTTCACTATATTTTTTTTGTTTATCCATAAAATTTGCTCACTTTGAGTATAACCTTAAAGTTTTCATATATGAAAATATCAAAATAAAAGAGAATTTTATGTGAATATCTGTGCAGTTAGTTACATGTACTCCGCTCAGTAACATTTGTATATTCGAACCTTCGACTCTTTCTACATGCCGTTTTGATATGGATAACAATATACAAATACAGCAATTTTGGTGAAATACTCATGGAAAGTTTGCTAAATGTTTATAAACACCAATTTTATTGAATTTTATTTCATTACAAATCAAATATCAAGTTGTCGTTTGCCATTGACTTCGTTTTCATAAAAAAGCGGGAAGCAACTCGTGATCATTCATACCTACTCGTGATCATTCATAAGCCCGTAGTATGCGCTTTCTGTATGTACTAAAACTATATAATATATATTATTGATTGATTGATTTATCAATGGCGGATTCAGAGAGGGCACAGCCCCCCCCCCCCCCCCCCCCATTTTCATCCAAAGTTATGAATTAGAATACTTTTTATGCTCGCTTCGCTCGCCGCACTTAATTTTTCATTCTATATGCCTATTTTCCATCCTCACTTTGCCTTCACCTTTCTTTGTGTTTTAATGGATCCAAATATTACAAACATATACAAAGTAAGTCTTGAATAATTACTAAATTTTATATGCTTCATTAATTTTCATGGACCGATCTACATACATGGCATATGTCAGACAGGTAGATAGTGGGTTTGCAATGCCCTAAACTTCCCTACCCTTCCACCTTTTGGTCAAACAAAAATAATGCATAGAAAATCATACAGAGAGAGAGAGAAACATCGTATTCTTTAGACGACATGTAATCTCACGATAATGGGTAAGATTTCTCGCAAGGCAGAACAAAAGGGTTTTCTATATTTTTGTGGAATACTAGTATTGATAATTTATAACAAAAAGGGGAATGTAATGCAGAGTTAGAATGTCTTAGCTATGAGTTGTATCCAAAATAAGGTGAATATTAGCTTTTAATAACGCATAAAAAAAGATTATTACCGGTATTCTCTTATTTTGGATAAAACTCATAGTTATGGTATCCTTACACTACTGCACCACATTCCTCTTTTTGTGATAAATAATCTATATCACACGAAATTATAGAAAAACCTATTGTTCTGCGTTGCGACTACCCGCCATGAATCTATTAACCCAAAATTTTCCAGCTCGCCAATGTAAATAGAATCGCTGCGCTTGAACTACAGCCGGTAACATTTAACCCCCCTCCCCTTAATGAAATCTAAAATCCTCAGTCATGGTATTCGTGTTAACGACTCCGTCTTCCGTCTTCCGTATTTTTTTTTTTAGCGAGTCAGCTTTTCTGTGAACAATTTTCTTTGAAGCTGAAAGATTGTGTCCCCTTTTCTGAAATCCTGGATCCGCCACTGTTTATCTTTTGTCATGGTACTTTCCGTTTTTATATTGAAATGTCATGCAAGAAAGACCACACGAATCTCTATCAACCGTGGATGACTTTCAAATTTTACAAAATAACTTTTTTTATTATATATAAATTATGTATATATATTTTTCTTTTTATGCATATGAGACAATCAAAGAGACATTAATACATTCATAAAGACAATCACAAACTAGTTTACTAAGTCAAAAGACATGCATACAATCCGACAAATACAAACACACAAGACCTTGTGTACATACCTTTAGTTACCTACATAAATATCTTGGAAAAAATTGTAATTTTGAAAGACCCTATTTGATTGTTATTTTGTAATGGTTTAACATTATGTTTTGTAAAGATAATTTTTTTACTCTGCTAGAACTATAAAATCGCCCCATTTTTACTTGAAGATGTCTAATTTGAGACTTTTTTTTTTTAATAAATATTACGTTATATTGTCCCTTTATATAGTATTTGGCCGGATTGCAAAGCAATTCCGGTCTATAGATTGACGATGTCCGTCCGTCTGTCCGTCTGTCTGTCCGTTTGCCGTCAACATTTTGGTAAAAGTTTCTGGTTGAGGCAAATTCTAAGGAACTATATGCAGTAGAAACTTTATATTATACATGAAGCTTGCCCATCACAAGACCTTTCAATTTACCGTATGCCGTAACATTTGACCTAGTGACCTTGACCTTGGACTTGACCTAGTTAAAGATTTTGGGTAAAGTTCCTGGTTTAAGCAAAATCTATGGAACTGTATGCAGTAGAAACTTTATTTTATACATGTAGGTTGCCTCTGACAAAATCTTTCAATTTATGCCGTATTAGTGACAAAAACTTACTTAGCAATCCGGCCATACCGTCTTTAGCGGTGTTTTATTGATATGAGATTTTTCCCATCTTTTGTCTATAAATGTATTGTTTAATAAGGCTTATTAGTGTTTTAAAAGTACTTTACTCGTTCTTTGTCGCTTCGCTCCTCCTCTTCACCCCCCTCCCCGTCTCTTTTTCACATGTCAGTTTTTGTCATGTTCACTTTCTAGTATCTCGTTTCCTTCCTCCTTCTTTCTATCTTACTATAAATACCTCACATGTCCAATTATGTAGCATTGAACTTTATTTCATAGAGCGGATATAAATATCGTGTTGTCCAGAGTTTAAATACATTGAGAAATGGATTAGTATAAGCATTTTATTATTGCTCGTTTCCAGATCTCTGTCTCTAAATATTGTATTGCATGATTTCATGTACGTGTACTTCCTCGACAATAAATAAAGTTTAAACTAAGTACTTTACATTTTTGATCAAAAACTCCCAATAATTTGTTTATAGTTGTAAAATCTAAACTAAATTAATGTAAAAATGTCAAATAGCCAAATCTTAAAATCATTCCATATTTTGTATGAATTCCGGTTCTGTATACAAAAAGTACATGTATTTGATGAATTTATTCCTATCTTATGTAAGAGTACATTAGTACCTTAATTCGTTGAACGATACGATATTGGAACCATTTATCATCTATTTCTGAATGTATTTCAGACTCCTATTTCAACTCAATTTTCGGCCTGCTATAGGATCCTAAACTAAAAATATCATAGAAGTTTTTGGTTCTTTTGATATTTTTTCGAAGAATTTTAAAAAGAATTTCTATATGTTTAGGATAATGAGGATGATATTTGCCAAAATTTTCATGTGAAAATTTCATCTTAGCTTTATAATGCACATGCATATACAAATGAACCCCCAAAATAATGTAAAGGGGGGAGTAAATCTGTAATAATCACAAAAGAGCCGTAAGATAGTACCTCGATCATCTAACAAATCCTATATGTGCAAGATGCCTTTTTCTTTCCAATCATCTTTCTTTGACAGTGCCCTCATTATAGTTTAAGTGGTAAATCGGAAGAAATAACTTTTGGCAACCAAAGGTATTTTTCAAACGAACGTGAGCCCCGAGGTAACGCAGTAAAACGTCGCCAATAGGAAGAACACGTAACACCGTATACTATACGTGTGGCGTTCAATGCGTTTCTATTATACGGTATAGTAGAAACGCATTAAACGTATTCTATGTGCTGAACACCCCACATTCGTGTTGGTAAGACGCATCGGTACGTCGCTCATACGTGATAGAAACGCCTGTTACGCCGTATAAATGACACATTTACGCCTGGAATTTCTGAGGACGAAATACATGGCAGACCTTTTCGTTTCTCTCACATAAAGAACTCATCTTGCGTAGCTGATACGAAACAGTGTGATGGGGGCTCAAGTGTTGATTCACCGTATACTAAAAAGTTCGATGTATGATGATCGATTATGTATATGAATATACGCTGGATCTGTTAGAGAACGCGTTTATAAAACTCACAAAGAGAATGCCACAGAACTAGTAGTGGTCATTACGATTGCTTCAGCTATTTTTTTTTACTTTTAGAGCTACCTTACGGAGACAATGGTTTGTTTATGAGTAGGAAGGCGTACGACATGGCTGGTGGATTCCAGGACTTGTACTTGTTAGAGGATGTCACACTGGTTAGTTTTTTGTCAGACGCCCAAACAAAAAGTGGATATTGATACCTATATCCGAATATTAAAAGTGTTCTTCGGTGTCTCTGTCAGCTTCAAAATACTGATGCCCTGTTTACACGGAAGGTTTAATGCGCATTAAATCGAATTTGACCTTTAGCCTTGCTGGAACTGAACTTACGACGATGAAAAAAAAAAATATGAAAAACACAATGAGTTGGAATAAATTCTACCCTTTAATGATTTGAAAGTTATGGCTATATTATGGCTGATCAGCGCAATTGTACCAAAATCTAATGCGCATTAGAATTTGCCATGTGAACGCGATGCGAATCTTATTCGCGTTAAAATAATGCGCTTCAAAGCTGATGCGAATTAGATTTAATGCGCATTCATGTGAACAAGGCATGAAAGTCAAACTAGCAGACCTACGACGGTGTTTATATACTGTACAGACGAAACAGCAGTACATAGACAACATGGAGAATAAATCATTTAAAAAAAAACAATAAAAGAAAAAGGAAAAAAAAAAAAAAAAAAAAAAAAAAGAGGCCCAAGGGGGCCACATCGCTCACCTGAGGAGACTGATTGTATGTTTTCAATCAAAGTCAGTATAAGAATTGAAGAAAATCACTTTTAGTGAAGCTTTGAGAAGAACCATGTGTACTTACTTCCTGTAAAGTTTGGTGACATTCTGTGCAGTAGTTTAAGAGGATAAGTCAAAAATGTGTCGGCCAATTCGAGCCTATGGAGGACATCTTGGGTTTCCGATCGGCTCGAAAAACACAAACTCGGTAGACTAAGAGGGCAATGAGTACTTGCTTCCTGTGAAGTTTCAAGAAATTCTGTGAAGCGGTTTCAGAGGGGAAGTCGAAAATGTGTCAGCCAATCAGAGCCTGTAGCTGCCATCTTGGATTTCCGATTGGCTCCAAAAAACTTAAACTTGTTAGAGGGCAATGCGTACGTGCTTCCTGTGAAGTTTCGTGAAACTCTATGCAGCGGTTTCAGAAGAGAAGTCGAAAATGTGTCAGCCAATAAGGGCCTGTGGCGGCCATCTTGGATTTTCGATCGGCTCGAAAAACACAAACTTGGTAGAGGGCATTGAGTTCTTTCTTCCTGTGAAGTTTCATGAAATTCTGTGCAGCGTTTTCAGAGAAGTCGAAAATGTGTCAGCCAATCAGAGCCTGTGGCAGCCATCTTGGATTTTCTAATCAGCTCGAAAAACACAAACTTTGTAGAGGGCATGGAGTTCTGGCATCCTGTGAAGTTTCGAGAAATTCTGTGCAACGGTGCCAGAGGAGCAGTCGAAAATGTGTCAGCCAATTAGAGCCTGTAGCTGCCATCTTGGAGTTCCGATCGGCTCCAAAAAACTTAAACTTGTTAGAGGGCATTGAGTTCTTGCGTCCTGTGAAGTTTCATGAAATTCTCTGCAGCGGTTTCAGAGGAGAAGTCGAAAATGTGTCAGCCAATCAGGGCCTGTGGCGGCCATCTTGGATTTCTGATCGGTACGAAAAACACAAATTTGGTAGAGGGCATTGAGTTATTGCTTCCTGTGAAGTTTCGAGAAATTCTGTGCAGCGGTTTCAGAGGAGAAGTCGAAAATGTGTCAGCCAATCAGAGCCTGTGGCAGCCATCTTGGATTTCCAATCGGCTCGAACAAAACAAACATGGTAGTGGGCATGGAGTTCTGACATCCTGTGAAGTTTCGAGAAATTCTGTGCAGCGGTTCAGAGGAGCAGTCGAAAATGTGTCAGCCAATCAGAGCATGTGGCTGCCATCTTGGATCTCCAATCGGCTCCACAAAACTTAAACTTGTTAGAGGGCAATGAGTACTTGCTTCCTGTCAAGTTTCATGAAATTCTGTGCAGCGGTTTCAGAGGAGAAGTCGAAAATGTGTCAGCCAATCAGGGCCTGTGGCGGCCATCTTGGATTTCTGATCGGCACGAAAAACACAAATTTGGTAGAGGGCATTGAGTTCTTGCTTCCTGTGAAGTTTCGAGAAATTCTGTGCAGCGGTTTCAGAGGAGAAGTCGAAAATGTGTCAGCCAATCAGAGCCTGTGGCAGCCATCTTGGATTTCCAATCGGCTCGAACTAAACAAACATGGTAGAGGGCATGGAGTTCTGGCATCCTGTGAAGTTTCGAGAAATTCTGTGCAGCGGTTCAGAGGAGCAGTCGAAAATGTGTCAGCCAATCAGAGCTTGTGGCTGCCATCTTGGATTTCCAATCGGCTCCACAAAACTTAAACTTGTTAGAGGGCAATGAGTACTTGCTTCCTGTGAAGTTTCATGAAATTCTATGCAGCGGTTTCAGAAGAGAAGTCGAAAATGTGTCAGCCAATCAGGGCCTGTGGCGGCCATCTTGGATTTCTGATTGGCTCGGAAAACACAAACTTGGTAGAGGGCATTAAGTTCTTGCTTCCTGTGAAGTTTCGAGATATTCTGTGAAGCAGTTTCAGAGGAGAAGTCCAAAATGTGTCAGCCAATCAGAGCTTGTGGTAGCCATCATGGATTTCCCATCAGCTCGAAAAACACAAACTTGGTAGAGGGCATTGAGTATTTGCTTCCTGTGAAGTTTCCAGAAATTCTGTGTAACGGTTTAAGAGAAGAAGTCGAAAATGTGTCAGCCAATCAGAGCCTGTGGCGGCCATCTTGGATTTTCGATTGGCTCGAAAAACACAAACTTGGTAGAGGGCATTGAGTACTTGCTTCCTGTGTAGTTTCATGAAATTCTGTTAAGCGGTTTCAGAGGAGAAGTCCAAAATGTGTCTGCCAATCAGAGCCTGTGGCGGCCATCTTGGATTTCAGATCGGCTCAAAAAAACACAAATTTGGTAGAGGGCATGGAGTACTTGCTTCCTGTGAAGTTTCATGAAATTCTGTGCAGCGGTTTCAGAGGAGAAATCGAAAATGTTAAAAGTTTACGCCGAACGGACGGACGACGACGACGACGGACGGACGGACGGACGATGGACGGCGCGCTATGTCAATAGCTCACTTGAGCTTCGCTCTGGTGAGCTAAAAAGAGACAAAAGATGAAATAATCATTAAAATGCATTCATTATTTTGTTGAAAGCGACTGAATTATTTAATGTTTATGTAGATTGTGAAACTGACAATATTGATTTATTTGACAGGTAGAGTCACTTTGGAAATACGGGCATATCGGAGCGGCAGAGGGGGATCCCATGATAACCTCAGCCAGGCGATGGAGAAAATGGGGAGCTTTTAGGGTATTAAGATAATTTTATTCTTTTTATGACCTACTTTTCAAAAACTTTAACATTGGGCATAACTTTTGAATGGTAAGCGATAGGGCCTCACTTGTGTATTCCTTGTGACAAGACATTTCCATTGATACTTAAATTTTTGACATTGTGACCTTGACCTTTGACCTACTTTTCAAAAACTTTAACATTGGGCATATCTTTTGAATGGTAAGTGATAGGGATATCATGTTTCAATGTGTATTTGTTATGTTAAGACCTTTCCATTGATACCAAAAATTGACTTTGACTCTAACATTTGACCTACTTTACAAAAACTTTAACATTGGGAATGACTTTTGAATGGTTAGTGATAGGGCTTTGATATTTCACATGTGTATTCCTTGTCAAAAGATTTTTCCATCGATACAAAAAAATTTTAACACAGCGACCCTGACCTTGACCTTTCACATACATGTACTTGCAGAAAATGGTGTTTATACTAACAAAGATACCACCGGGGGCATTCGTGTTTCACTAACACAGGCTTTATTTCTTAAATTATGTACATGTACTTTTAACTTTTACAGAATTTCTAAATGAATATTTTACATTTCAAATTCTTAATTGTCTCGCAGATTTCACTACCCCGTTTGTTCAATGCCCAACAAAATTGAAACACTATCTCCTTTCTCTTGTTCCTGCTCATGCATATAAAATAAATGGTATCCGATTTTGGCATTTGATTCCTTTACATCATGAATCACCGATGCCTTTCCAGTCAAGAAAAACGAAAATGTCATGGTCAGGATTTAATACAACGTACTATACAAGATGATTTACTTAGTATCAGAATTTTTGGCACTTTTTGAAAATCGGATTGGCACATATATTAATAAAAATGAACTCTCTAAGTCTTGAATATTCAATGCTATAATAGTGTATCCTAAACTTGCCGTTATGAAAAACATTATGTAGTTACACACATATATATATTCTTTTGCTTCAGATAACCGGATTGAACTACTGTATAATTACTGCCTTTCATATGGGTGTCCATCCCGACAGACTCGCTCGATGGTATTATGGAAAGGAAAAAATTAAACAATATTGAACATTCTTATATTTGAAAAAAAGAGACCTGGCTTCAAAAGTCCAGATGTGTACAACTGTTTGTGTATTTTGTATTCGAGAAATATATTGTATCATATCTAATATGGTGTATAAAATATTAATAACGTATATAATATGTTATATGCTTGATATGCTTGCATATTTATATATATTAATTGTGTCAAGAAGAAAAAAAAAGAGTGAAATGAAATTCTTTCTACAGCTTATTAAGAGTAGAATCATTTTCAATGTATCTGTCTTGCCAATAGACAGACATTTTTATTTTTTCAATTTATTAGAAATATAAAAAAAAATATAAGCTATGTTTGGAGTCATTTCTTGAGAAGAGATCATGACACTCTTTATCATACCTGAACCAACGATTTAAAGTGAGCTATTGCCATAATACCATCCAGTGTCCATCACTCTCTCGTCCTAAAAGTTTTTGCATTTTTCTACTACTTCTTTGCAACTGCTGCACAGGAAGTAAGAGGTTAGGTCCACCAGGATCAACAAAACATGTTAGGAAGACTTGAGCACGATTTGCGGTGTAGAATTCATAGTAAACATAGTGAATGGCATGGTATCCGGAGGAACGATATAGACCCTCGCAGGTTTCTTGTTATAATTTTAAGGTGTGACAGCTGTATAAGATTTTATGCAGTTTTGAACCAAATTATAAGTGACATTTCTTTCTTATAAAAAAATTGTGGACACTTTCACCTATCTAGTCTTGAAGTCTGATCTTAACTCTTTATTTTAAGTACAAAAAAAGTATACCTTGTGTTTATAAATCGAAAAATAATTACACATAAAGTACACAACCCTCTGTTTACGTACATGCGTGCATGATTACCTCTAAGGACCCCCATGGTCAGAATCGCATCAAATTTGATATAAAGAATGATTTCACATATGTATTATTTTCTTAAATGTCTTCGTCTATTCTCAAAGATTATACTTATATCAAATTCAAGTTTATAATGCTTGTCATTGTCAACATTTCATAGTAAACACGTGGTAGCTCTGACGTCAATTTTCGTGACCTGGGGTTACAAATTTGATTGGCTTATACAGCCATGTGACCTTTTAAAATCTATAGAGTTAATAAACATTCAAAACATAATCAAGATACGAGGGCTAATTGATATGTTGTGAGCCTCGCGTTGAAGGGTTGAAGGATTTGAATTTTATCAGACAATTTGCATTATTTTTCTACATAATCTCCTGCAGTATCTATACACTTTTGCCACCGGTGTTTAATGGCCTCGATAACACTTTTAAAGAACTCCTTATCTTGACTGTTCAGAAAGCCATCCACTGCAAATAGCTGCTTTCAGTTTTGGGAATAGATGAAGTCTGATGGAGCAAGATCAGTTGAATAAGTTGAATCAAATTAAAGCCACAATCATGAATGACAGCCACGGCAATGAAAGACTTGTGAACAGGAGCATTGTCCTGATGGAACAACACCTTTAATTAGTGAGCTTTCCGCGGCGTTTAAGTTTAATATTTTCCCGTAAGTGTGTCAGGAGTGAAGCATAGTATGTGCAATTGATTGTTGGTCCTTTTTGGAGATAATCTATCAGCAGAATACCTTCAGCATCCCAGAAAACCGAGGCCATAACCTTCCCAGCTGAAGGAACAGTCTTTACCTTCTTTGGCCGGGATGGGCGAGGTTGCATCCACTGTTTCGCCTGTTGTTTGGCCTCTGGGTTAAAATGATGGACCCATGTATCATCCATAGTGACAAATCTTTGAAGAAAATTGACAGGATCTCCATCAAAAAGGTTAAGATTAGCACGCGATATTTAAAGGGCGCCTTGGGTGCGTCTGATCAACTATCAGAAGTCTTGGTGCCCAACGGGCCGAAAGCTTTCTAATTTCGAGATCTTCAGTCAAAATGGAATGCACTCTTTCTTGTGAAATGTCAACTGCACTGACTATGTATCCTTATGTAACTCGTCTGTCAGTCATAACAATATCATGGACTTTAATGATCAACAGTGACAGGCCTTCCAGGACGGGGGTCATCCTCAAGACTCTGTCTGCCGCGCTTAAATTCCGCCACCCACCTTTTCACTGTAGGATATGAAGGGACATCTTTCCCTATTGTTGTTACCATATCATTATGGATATCCTTAGGTATTAAAACCTTTTTTATGCATATATTGGATCACTGCCCTTTCACCGATTTTGTCCATTTTGCAAAAGCAATTTGTCTTGTTTACTTGAGAGTGTTACCTCGTCGATTTAAATTGACGAAATGAGGCCAGCCCTTGGATACATGACCTTATATAATCAGAGAATAGCAGGACTTAAAGAGAACATCCCTGTATATCTCCTTCAATACGAGGCTCACAACATATCAATCAGCCCTCGTACTTTTACGAAAGATTCAATTATGTCAACAAATTACTTTTCTTTTGAAGATTTTTTGCGTACTTTATGTATCTTTTTAACTTTTCATCATGAGGGCACAGAACACGACAGCTTGCCAAAGAGCACAATTTTTACTCATAGGAATGCCGATAACGTACTTGTTGCTTTTTCATTTAATTTAACACATTAAAGGTAGATTCACTCATGAAAAATACGGACAGACGAATGTACGGATTCGGAGCATTATTGTAGCATCGGGCTGCTTCAAACCCAGTCAGATTAGGGCATACAACCAATTACGTTTGACAAGTAATGAAACACTTGTTAACCAATTCGGGGATTTAGTGTGTTGAGGGTGACCCGGTACCCTGCTAGATCCATGTAAAAGATGGACATTTGGAAACTAAAGACAGACAAACCTTCACCGAATCTTCTCTTCGTTCTCCACACGAAAAATAGTGATTGAGATAATGAAAGATTTCTCTTAAATTAAAATTTCCAAATGAAATAGACAAATGGTACCCCCTTCTCATAATGTAAATTTCTTATAATCGGATTAGTTGTCAGATAAAAAAACCCCTGAACAGACAGGGTTTAGCGGAATTCTCTTTACATCCTCTATACAAAGAATAATGATTGAGATCATGAAATATTTCTCTTAAAATTTCCAAATGAAATAGACAAATGGTATCCCCTTCTGAGAATGTAAACTTTTAGAAATCTGATTCTTAGTCAGATCGTCGTAAGCAGTTACGAGTTGTATACCATATTTGATCTTTCTTTGAAAAAAACACCTATCTTCATCGGATGATGATACCAACGATTCTAAAGAGTAAATAAATAGATCAAAATTAAAAGACAGCAACGACAAAAAGACCTATTGATTTATGTAGATAATGTTATGAATATTTTACTCCGTTGAGATGCAACTGAATGATCAGCTTAACGTTTTTTTTTTTCGGATACCATGCTTTTAAATGTGCAAATACTTCTATGTATCTTCTATACCCTGTTGGATTCATACATCATGGACGTGCTAGTTACAGGATATATCTTCATGTCTCTTTTTACAAAGAAAGGTAGGGAAATGTTAATTTTGATAATAATTCTTTAGAAAATCGTGTTCCTTTATATGGTATAGAAGGTTCTTTTCAAATGAAACTGATATTTTTTAATGATGTTTATGAAACATTTTTGCGAAAGTAATCAATCCAATGACATGAAGGAACAATGTGCGGCCGTAATCTGTAAAAGGACACCTTTTTTTGTGGCCTTTTTTGGTAGCAGATGTCCGTTCAAAGTTGGCTTCGGTGATTATTTGTTTCCTCTATTTATGTGGGTTCTTTAAAATACGGAGCCGCCCGCTCTTGACTAAGTTGGAGGGTTGGGTATGGGTGGTATATTAGCTGCATTTTCATTTTGCTCTGGTGCAACCAGTGTGCATTGGATATCCTAGACAATTTGGCCAGTTTTGTTCAAAGGTCTGCTCTAAGTAAGCACAATTTGGACACTTGGTTTTAAAGCCATCAGAATCGAAGATTTTGGGTATATTGTTTATCTGTTTGTCTGACAGGGCTTTCGTTTTTCACATGAATTCCAAGAAAAGAAGACTATAAATTGGACCTCTTGGCTCGTTTGACATCAGATTTAAAATCACTTAGTGTCTTTAAAAAGAATAGATGCAACTTCATTCTTCACTATCATAAAGTTATATACACACAAGCACCGTCTATCCAAATATTGACCTCGCATTACTAATAATTTTGTTATTGAATAGATCTTGGGCTCTAGCTTGACAAATTTAAAACGGTATGAAATTGAACTACATGTACCTGAATTTTATTTTTTGGTATGAGGTATTTTGGTCCTTGTGTCACCAGAAGAACACTCTATGTCATTGCCGTCAGTCATGACTGACGGTAAACTGTAATCATTCGTAACCTACTTGCACGGATAGAATACCTCTTGGCAATATGATTGGTTGACAATTGCATAAAATGCAAATTTCCGTCTAGGTTATTCAGAACCTGTGTATAAGATTCTCTCACCAGGTCGGCTTAAGAGTCTAGATGACAAATGAAAGTCATATCGCATCAGTGTATTTTCTTCCGAAATATGCATCGAAAAGTCTTTGAACCGATACGTCCTATAACAATCGCAGATTTTCGGAAATTTTTTCCGTCACTTGAATTGGAAAAACGCGGAAAAGCCCGGAAATGTGCGATTGGTAAATGCATTTTCTAACTAGAATTTTACAACATTTACAGTCAGCTAACTGACGGCAAGCTTTTTGTAAAAGCTAATACTTGTTTGACAATGCAATTAACAACATTGTACCAGCGCAGTTTTAAGAATTGCACTCTGACTGACGTGACGACGGAACTCCATGACGGGCAATGTCCAAACTTCGTTACAGAAAACAGAGCCCTGGCCATTTGTCCTCTTGGAATGATAATTGGATGATTGCATGCATGAGCTCGTTCCGGGTGGCAGATCACGGACTGTTTTTTTTGTACGCCCTATATTTTTGATATCCATTTACATATTCACCGAAGTGTTACTTGGGCCCCTGAGTTTTGCAGTCTTGTTTGAGTGGTCATCTCGCAGTGAGGAGGATTTCATACAGAATAATTGATCCCTCTTCGAGACTATTGGGTAGTTAGGCAAGTGGAAGGGCTGTACGCATATAATCCGAATAACCACACCATTTGCTACTAACATGGCAGATTGCCGTCCTAGGATGGTACCGATTTTTCATTGGTCTCGTTGGTTTGTGTATAGTTGTCGTATTTGGTAATTAATCCTTGTCCCTTTTGCGTCACATGTGCTTGCATACTCTGTGTTTTCGCATATTTCGCTGTAGGTACAGCATCGAGTTTTGTTGGAGTTCCTTCTTTTGTTATATAACAGACGAGGATCAGTACGAGTCTGATACAATGAATATGTAAGTGAATTTTGTCAAGAAGAGCGCTCTCTGACGGAGTGTTGCGATACTTGGTTTTCCTGCATCTGTTATTCGAAGCTACTCGTTCTCGACACAATAACTACACTACTTGAAGTTGTGAGTGACATAACTAACTATTTTAAGGTTTCTCTGGGTTGTTTTGTTTTCATGTTGTCTTCGGTTTGTATGTTGGTCCCCTTGGTATGATTGTTACTTTTTGTCTCGTTCTCTTCTGTTGTTTGTGGTTGCTTTACGTGGTTTCTTTTGGTTGTTGTGCAATAATGTTGTCTAATTTGTGCATGTGTATTTGACTATGATCACTGCAACAAAATTTCTTTGTTTCCTTTGTATATACTGACGTCGAAAAAAAAAAGATGATTATGAACAAATAGTTCGAAAATATAAGAATTATTCGAAAGAAAAAAAAAAAAAAAAAAAAGAAGAAGAATTTTTGTTCCGAGAATTACCATTATCACCAAACTAATGTCAGATACATGTATGCATGTTTCAGATATTTTATTCATATTGCAACTTGGTTGAAAAGCAAAGAAAGCACACCAGATAGACTGGCGTTGCTAGTCTAGATATATAGCGTTAGCAAAGTAAGAGCAGGTAACTCCAGTCTCACGCACCAGATCGCAATGAAACGCTATACATGTAATTCAAACTTCGGGGCTTCCCGATCATTAGTTTTTTTTAACGAATAAAAGGCATATTTGATAAGAGAGATGGATCTGTTCGTTTCTTTTGTTCATTTCTAAAACCGACGGATTAAATCTGTATTTTTTTTTTATTTTAAGGTCAAATTTTATCAGAAATGACCAACATAACATTTGGTGGAAATGGAGGCGGTTATTTCGACGATTTTGAAACATGGTCAACAAGCAACTGGAGTATGATAAAACGCATTAGTTTGGGGAGTAAAAATGGAAGGGTATCAGGGATTCAAATTACCTACGGGGAAGACATTGCGCCGCATCATGGTGACCTGGATCCAAGTAGAGTATCAATTGATACTATTGAATTCAGTGACGATGAGTTTATTATAGGTATTAACTCTTGGCATGGATTGTATCTGAATGGAATTCAGTTCATAACAAATAAAGGATACAAGGCAATCAGCGGCACTGAGAACGAGAAATTCCTATCCGTAAGATACCACCATCTTCTATACATCTCAGGAAGGAGTGGGACTCTTATAGATAAACTAACTCTTCACTGGTACGAAGGTAATGGCTAAAGTCTTTTATGTTTATTAATTATTGTAAAATCAATTATTAGTCCCTTACCGGCTCGTCGGAGGGGACTTATAGTTTCTGTCCCGTTTGTCTGTCTGTCCGTCCTTCCCTCTGTCTGTCACACTTTAGTTTTCCAGACTTTTTTTCGCTGTTGTTGTATATGTTAAACTTATTTTTGGCATGTTAGTTTATCTCAATATGATACAGATCAAGTTTGAGTTTGGTTCCAATTGCGCTATTTTATGTTATGGCCCTTGGAATTAACAAATTTCATGAAATTCTCAGTTTTCCGGACTATTCTTCCATGATATTCCTGATACTAAAATGATTTTTAATATGTGAATAAATCTGAGTGTTATACAGATCAACTCCCAGTTTGGTTTCGACTGACCCATTTTTACAGGATTAATGGCCCTTGGATTTTTCCGGTCTTTCCTTCCATGGTATTGCAGACATTGAACATTTTTTTGGTACTGTATGTGAATATATGTCAGTGTGATAAAGATCAAGTTCGTGTTTCAATACGATAAATCCATTTCTAAAAGATTGATGGCCCATGGACTTAGCAAATTTCATGAAATTCTCGGTTTTCCGGTCTTTTTTTCTATGTTATTGCAGATAGTGAAAAAAAATTTATATGTGAATACATCATAGTGTTATACAGATCAAGTTCAAGTGTGGTTTCGATTGACCCATTTTTACAGGAGTTATGGCCCTTGGACAAATTTCATCAAATTCTCTGTTTTCCGGACTTTTCTTGGCTGTTGCATATATTGAACTGATTTTTGGTATGTGGATACATTATAGTATGATACAGATTAAGTTGAAGTTGGGCTTTGATTGACCTGTTTTTATAAACGTTATGGCCTCTTAGCAAATTTCATGAAATTTATGTTTTCTAGACCTTTTTTGATACACACATCGAACTTATTTTCATGTGGGCATTCATCTTTTGGTGTAAGTACAGGTCAAGGCAGAGTTGCAGGACATAGATAAATACCGGTAGGGACTTATAGCACTCACTTTGCGATTCCTGAATTTATTTCATTCAACCTTGCTTGAAAATCCCCTTTTAGACCGATTTTCCGATAACCTTTTCCGGAAGATGTGTATTTGACCAAGCACAACTTCTATTTGCTTGACGGAAATATGCGCCTCAGTTGAGAACGAAGGATTGAGCAATGCCTTCCACCGTATACGTATCGACTCAAAGAATGTCTCCTTCAGTACATGTGTATATTTGCTTCGTATTCTTGAAATTTAGTCCGGAGAAGTCGGCAATGTGAGAAATTAGGTATTATTCCTTCAGAGTATATTGAACTGAACTTATTTCTCTTCACCATTATCGTTAGAACATTGGTATACAGAGATAAAAAGTTGAAGTATAATAAAAAAGATAAGACTTAGTAATGCGTTAATAAATGTATGAGATTTATCTATTGTCAATATTTCTGAAAGTGAATTTTGAAAGTAAAAATGATCGAGATAACATTAATCTAACAGAACACATTAAAATATGAGATATATGAGTAGAAACGAAATAGATATGGGATGCAAGGCTTGCTATAAGGTAATAGATATGAGATGCAACGCTTACTATAAGGTAATAAATATGAAATGTAACGCTTACCTTAAGGTGATAAATTAATTTATTTAGACAGAGAAGCAGAATTCGTTAATTTTGCTGAATGTACTTTTTCTAAAGCCGCGTTTACACTATCAAAGTTTTCTTGGTCAAAGTCCGTCAAAGAAAACTTGGTCAAAGTTTTCTTGGACAAAGTTGTCTGTTTACACTATCAAAGTTCTTTGAGCGACTTGTACAAGAAAACGTGGTAAATATGCACCAAAACATAGATGGTTCATGTTAATATTGTGAATATTTCTCATGAAAACTTTATAGTTTATGTTACTGGTTGTTCATAGGTCTTACTACATGATATGGAACAATTAAGCACGAGTTCAAGGATTTATAAAACAAAAAATATAGATGGAATTCACTGCAACGCGTCTTTTGTCTTTGTTGATATATTCATTACTTTTAACGTTCTAAATTGCCTCTATTTCTTTCATCAATACTTAAAATACTTCTGGTGTAACATGAGCTCGCTACAGACGGCAGAGCACGGACTGTATAACGCATGCCCTCTTTTTATATCCATTTACATATTCATCTGTGTCTCTGGGGCCTCTGCGTTTTGCGGTCTTGTTTGTGTGATGTCATCTTACAGTGAGGAGGTTGTTTTACACCACAATTGTACGTTCTTCGAGACCTCTGGGTAATTGGAGAAGTGAGAGGGTTGTGCGCACGTAATCCAGGATAACCACACCATTTGCTACTTGCGTGACAGATGGCCGTCCAAAGTCGGCACCGGTTACCCATTGGTCTCGTCGGTTTATGTGTAGTCTTTTGTGTTTGATGTTTACATGTCGTGTGTCTCTTTTCCGTCTCGTGTTGTACTCGTCTTTTGTGTTTTTGCATCGGGTGTTTTGGTGTTTTACTGTTGATGCTGCAACGGGGTCTTGTTGGAGATCTCCTCCCTTCTTTGAATCTCTACTCTGATTGGTCGATTCCCGTCAAAGTCCGTCAAAGTTTCAAGAAAAATAGGATGGAGTTCTATTCCGTCAAAGTCCATCCAAGTTCTTTGACGGACTTTGATCAAAGTTTTCTTGGATCGTTTACACTATCAAAGTTCGCGTAAAAAACTTTGACCAAGTTTTCTTGTACAAGAAAACTTTGATAGTGTAAACGGGGCTTAAGAAAAGATTGTTTTTAGAGGTCATTAAAGATTTTAAAAGTAATCACATTTTTATTTCTAATATTTATGGACAATAAGGATAATCTTTTTTTTTTTAGCAATAGCAGTGTCAATTCGTTTTCTTCATAGAAATTGCACAAATTGTACTAGTATGGCTGTTAACATAAGATCAATTTATCAGGTCTATTTCAATATTAAATGCTAATTACCCAAGGGATATAAATGTTTTCGTAATTTTTTTTAAAAGCAACATATTAGCAAACAGACGAATGAACAACTGTAAGTTGGGATTAACACAAATAGCCTCGGTAAACATCAATGACAAGCATGGCGAGGTAATATTGTTTTTTAAATGGGCTTGGCAATTTACTTCAAGCATCCATATAGTTACAGTGCAACGGAGAAGTGATATTTTGCTGGGGTTTTTTTTCTCCGTTACAGTTGATTCATGCATATTTCTAGTCTGAGAATCAACAATTTTCCAGGTTACTTTCCATCCAGTTTTGGAGTAAATATCGAATGTTTGCTATATGAATTACTATTTATGTATATTCTTGGTAAGGCCATTTCTTTGTTATTTTCTGTTCTGCGTCCTCGTGCTGGTAGGTTTTGATCCCAAAGTCATAAAACAAAACAAAATTAAAATGATAAAATCGTTAGAAAATCAATTTTTTTCTACAAAAATTAAAGTGAAATCGTTAATTTTTTAATTCGTGTAAAAATGTTAAAAGTACTTCAATGATTCAGGATGTCATAAAATCAAATGAGACAAGTTTCTGTCAGATTTCACATGGAACTTAGTACGTCATATATTGTGAAAATGTAACTTGTTTGTTTTTCTACCTGACTGGCTGGTAGCTTTTTCAATTTCAAAAGGACGCAAAACAGAATAAAAACAAGAAATGGCCTAAAATGTAACTCAATTTATCATCCGACATGGCCTAGAATGGTCAAAATCAGCATATTAACAAAGTAAACTTAAACCTGCATTTGTCGCAGATTTAGCTGTAACTAATTGAATAGTGATTAAAGCTATTCCAGAAAATGTCTGAACAAATGAGTATCACCAGATAGTCAGGAACCTTTCCGATCGCCAAGATTCTCAAGGTCCTTCGCGCATAATACTGCAGAAATTACATTCTTTTCATTCCTTGAGTATCTGATATGCGTATGATGACGCTCAAAATCGCAATAAAAACTAAAAGGTAAGGATGCCTATTCTGTTTCACTTCATCAGTTAAAAAACACCAAAGAGGGACCAAACAATTATTCAGTCTCAAAGTCGAGAAGGCAAGATAAAATCATTAGAATTTCCATTGGAACAGTTGCGAACCCCGGAATGAACAACATAAGTGCACAGTCATTAGAGTGAAAGCATTCATATTGCTCTGCAGCCAGTTTCACAAAAATACTAACGAACAATTTCAGGAATTTTCGTAACTTTTCATTGTTTAGTTCTCCTTTTAGAATAAAAATATCAATATTTTGTTTCTGAATTTAAATGAAGGATGTACAAATGATATTAGAAAACATAGTACAATCTAAATGGAAAATCTTTAAAACGTTTAATCAAATGACGAAAGTTACGAAAATTCCTGATTTTTTCCGTAAGAAATTTTGTGAAACTGGGCACTGGTCAAGTTCTTTACTCTTTATTAAATATGTCATTAGATCAAGTCTTCAAATGCTTAAAGAAAAATGGATATGTATGATTATATTGTCATTCAAAGAAATGTTTTCATGCCCCCGAAGTCGCAGATTCGGAGGCATGTTTTTGGTCTGTCCGCCTGTCTGTTTATTTGTCAATTAATCTGTTTGTCCACAAAAACTTTAATATTGGCGATCACTTTTGAATGGTAAGTGAAAGACCTTTCAAATTTTAAATTTTACTCCTTGTGACAAGACCTTTCAATGGATATTAAAATTTTTGACCTTGTGACATTGACCTTGGAATTTGACCTTCTTTTGAAAAAAAATTTGGGCATAGCTTAAGTGATATGGCTTTCATATTTCACATGTGTATTCCTTGTGACAAGACCTTTCTTTTTGACCTGTGAGCTTGACATTGAAGGTTGACCTACTTTTGAAAAAATTAGGGAATAACTATAGTTCTGACGTTATGTTTGCGGATGGCAAAGACTGATTTTACGGTCGCATATTTAGTTTTTTTCAGGCGACGCGTTTGTACCATAAAATCAGCATTTACCGTCCAACATAACGTCAGAAGCTAGTTATTCCCATTCTAATACAATCTATATATTTTTTTTTATATGAGGCGAAATGTGACGTTAAAGCAACCTCAAAGCCTAGTTTGGTCTTGTAACCGTAACTGCCGTAACTAAGGAGCAAACAATCAATGAAATTCGACGTTGTAGCAACATTGCATTAGAATTAAGAATTAACTTTAGCCATGGTAACTTTTTAATGGTTGTTGATAGGACTTTAATATTTCACATGTGTAATCCCTGTGACAAGACCTTCCCATAAACACCAGTATTTTTGACCTTGTTACCCTGGCTTAAAAGAATTACCTATTTTTTACAATACAATTGTTTTACTGACAGATATGCTGACGGGGGCGTTCGTGTTTCACAGACGCATTTTTTTTTATTTTTACAGACATTGACAATTGCACCGGAGTACCTTGTTTTAATGGTGCTAGTTGTTTTGATCTTGAATACGACTTTCGCTGCAATTGTTCGCAGGAATTTACCGGAACTTGGTGTGAAACAGGTAAGTTTTCTATATTTTGGAAAACAACAAGATAATACCAACGGATATATTTATGATACGTTGATGTAATATATTTTTGATTTTTCTTGTTTTTGTGGTCTGGTTTGGTTTAAATTAAATCTTGATGTTTGATCCCTTGTCCATTTCATATTGCAGAAAACAACGAATTAAACGAATTAACCGGATACTACTTGCACGGCCTATTGAGGCTGAGTGACGGGTATTTCTAACAGATTGGTTTGCTTACTCTCCCCGGGCACCTGATCTCATCTCCGTTTGGAATTCACTTTTGCTTCTTTGCAGAATGTTTAAGCTGATTATATTATTTGTCGTGAAAATATTTTTTTATGTTACGTACTCTTTGTCGGTGTGGTGGTCCACAATGTTCTCTGCGTTACTATTCTGTAATGGCAGTTTCACAAGTAATTATTATGTATGGCGCCAGGCTTTGGAATCAAGTGAATTTCAATTTTGAATTATAGCGTATATCTGATTACTTCATTGAATTTATTCAAGATGGCACCACTTACAATGATTTTTGGTAATTTTTCTTATTGTAAATTCCGATACCTGCACAAATGAGCGAAATAACTTGCATTATACATTTTACATAATTTATGTGGTATTTGAAAATGTTTAAATTTTACTAATTAGCACAGCGCCTTTAACATAGCCAACTACAATACATTACGTACTTGCACTGGACTCCATGAAAATTGTTCATAAGATAATTTAAGTTGCGTAATTAAAGTTGTTCTTCGTTTCTATGGAGCTGTCTCCTTGTCTCCGTCTGTTCGTCCGATTTCCCTTTTCTCGTGAGAAAGTTCTGCTTCATATTTTCAAACAATTTTTAAGGATTTTAATTGTGATTTTTGGAATCTGATTTGTGATTGAGTGTTTGACTATCATTCAATGATTGAATAGTTTTGTATTTTTCATGGTTTTGTATAACCAGTTAATGGTATTTTGAATTATGATACGAGTTTTAGGTTTGAATTTGTCACTGATTCAGTAGGGTGCCAATTTCAAATTTTGGTAAACCTTAATGGCATCTCTTGTTTCCCATATTTTCTGATTTTCACATTAGTTGACACAGACTGTTTTTTTTTGTCCATGTCTTTTGTCTTGCCAGTTACGTGGTCAGCGTCTTTTGTTCATTGAGAAGTGTTTGTTCCTGCTGTACATGTGGGTAATTCGGAAACAATGCAATACGTTGTATAGTTGGAGGTATAACTTTTCTCCGTCGTCTATTATAAAAAACAAACCAAAATATTGGTTGTATAAAACATAAACACTTTTACTGTTTTTTCGGTAACGATACATTTTGCATCTAAAAAAAACCCCAACTTTTTATCATACAAAATCGGCTCCCTACTCGAACCGTTATAGGTTTTTCCTCATATGCAGCAGTCTGCGTATAACGTTTTACAATAGCTGGTGAGGGACGAGCCAGCGCATTGAAAAACACAGACAGAAGATCTTAAATGGCAAAAGAAGCAAAAGATGGTACAATCTATCAATGTCCACACCAATCAACTAGTATAATTTCTGAGTTGAAAATGTAATGAAATTATAAGGGGGTGCCCTTATGTTTGTAGCCATATCTTGATCATTTATAAAATTGTATACCTGAATGCGATTTTTTCACCATCTATATACATTATCGTATAAAATGATCCAATTTGAAGAAATTCCATCTGTTGTTTTTTGCACAAAAATGTGATATACTATATATTAATTGTCGAAAATATGATATCATTATAAGGGGGTACCCCTATGTTTAGAGCCATACATCGATCATTTCAAAAACTGTGTACCTGTATGTGATTTTTTCTTCATCTACATACATAATTTTAGGAAATATTACAAAATGAAAAAAAATTCATCTGTTTTTTTATGCAAAAAGTTGGATTTAGTACATATTCTTGGTCAAAAATGTTATGACATTATAAGGGGGTACCCTAATGTTTGGAGATATATCATAATTAGATTTATGTTACAATATCATTTTATGTGTTGTATTTCTTCCATATGACTTGTTATCATAAAATAAAACAAAACAAATAAACATATTCGTATCATCACTGAATTTGGAGGGTTCAAACGCATATGATGGATATTTGATATTTCTCAATTTTTAAGTGCTAGGCTACCTTTCATAAATGTACTGTATCTTTAATGAAAACAAAATTACCTATCTATGTCTGTGTTCATTATGTCATTTTGACTATTATCAATAGAAAATAATCTTAAAATACAAACTCACGAGTAGGGACCCACCTTAAATAGAAGGATCAATAACACAAAGTCTATTACATTACATTACCAGCTCGGACTCAATCAACGAGTGTTATGTTCATGTATATCACTATTGATATTTACCACAGACTTCGAGATACACCTGGTTAAAAGAAATTAATTCCCTCAATGCCATAAAGAATAGATCTTTGGACATCTAGAAGATACTTCGAGTCTGGCTCATAGGATGTTGGAAGTTATTTTAGATTTTCATGTTTACGCAGTGTTCAAAGTTGAAGAAATTTCTGAATAAGGAAAGTGTGGCGGAAAAAACGAGCCTAGCTTATAAATTATCGAGGGGTTTATAGTTCTTCATCACAACCCCGCTGACAGTGTGAAAGTAATTGACTGAACAAGAATGTGATACTCATAAATGAATTTTGTATTGGGCTTACTTTGAGAGTAGAGTACGGCTTTTTGGATATTCTTTGGAGACATCGTTCTTCAACGTTTTGTGCATTTCCGTCAATAATTCATATTCAAAATGTGAACGCAGAGTTTCAAGTCTCCAATCGTCAGTATTTATCTTTGATTAGACATGCTCAGTCGAGTGTTTTTCAAACTCTTTAGGGAATAAAGCCAGCAGAGCTATCCTGTACACAAATGATCAACATCAATCTAAAGTATTTCAATTTCAATTAAAACACTGGGTTTTTTTACACGTCACACAGCCCAATCAACGGAGGAGCGAATCCCCCTTTAACTACTCCTCTCTCATCTTCCATCATTCATATACATTTTTTTGTACTTCTTACTTGCCTTAATAGAAAAGAATGCTACGATTTATCTAAAAATAATATTTTTCAAAAGTATTTCAACCAATCGGTATGATATATTTAAATTACAATGTTAACTTTTTTTCTTGAAAATAGCGACCCCCCCCTCCTCCAAGAAAGCAAAGTTCTTTTAGTTCAAGAACAAAGTCAAAATTTATATATGTAACCGTTTTTATCGTACAGTGGGTATTTCCCGACTGAGACAATCTGAATACAACTCACGATGTAATTAGGCGTTTGTTTGGAACTGACGTCTAAGTTAACATGCACCTGTATGATGTAATATTCAAATGAGTCGATCAACGAAAGGTAACACTAAAGCCGGACGGGGTGTAAAAGACAGCGTAATTATTAACATGCTTTCAAAAATAAAAATGACTTTCGCAAATGAAATAAGAAGATCATGACGACAATCTCAACAGCACTCACAATAGTGTACCAAATTGAGCATCGACGGACCCCTAGCAAGCTAGAAGCCGAACCAGGTACCCGGGATGAGTAAGCATCCCCTGTTTAAGTATCAGTATCATTTCATAATCAATGACTTCGTTCTGAGGACAAAGCGATTAAACGAGAAACTACGCATCCTTTGGTATACTTGTGGGCAACTGACTTGGAAAAAAAATGGACGATGCAATTAAGATATATAACTTCGTTACCTCTTGTTGTCCACATTAACAAAAGAAAGTTTAGGTAATAACCGTCCATAACACCGAATTTGACACATTCACCGGTTTTGACTTTTGAGAAGGATGCGGCATGCAAGCAGGAGATACCTACTCTCCCCGGACACTCAATCTTATCTTCATTGGAGATTCAATTTGGCTTCTTTGCAAAATGTTTGTGGTTGTTTTGTTTATCTTTGCATATTGTATGACTATTATTTATTTTTTTTGAACTCTGATGTTGGATTTGTATTTCACTCGCTGACGAAAAAAAGAGAAGTTTTGTAAAGAAAAATAGTGAATAACCCCCCCACCCCCACACTTTTATCAAGTTTTAGATTTGTTCATTGGTAACAATTTTGATGTGTTAGAGCAAAGGTTTTCCGACAAATTGTAAGGATCTAATAACGTCCCACTCCCGGTTGACTTAATCTATCCACTTACAAGGAGATGGAATTTTTTCAATCTTTAATATCGCAGGGTAAAACAACAGCACTTAGCTTCAATATAACATCATTTTTTTATGTCTCTAAACTTAATCTATCAACACCATCTATTGAAGTGAATTTTAAGTCAAAGAAATTATAGAACAACTATCCAAGTTCTTATAAGACATAAGTCTATTCCGTAATTGCACTTGACTCTGGAGAAGGTTGTCCTTCGTGTTTCTATGAGGAAAGGACGGGATCTCCAACAACACTCGGCTGCAGCACCCACAGCAAAACCCAAAAATCCCTTGTAAAACACAGAGCAGCAGGAAGAGACGCAAAAGGTACAAGGAACGTCGAATCACATGATATATAGAAACACGTAAAACAAAAGACCACACATAGACCAACGAGACCAGTGGGCAACCGGTGTCGACTAAGGACGGCCATCTGCCACGCACGTGATTACGTGCACACAACCCTCCCACAATTGTGGTGTCAGATTACCTCCTCACTGTAAGATGAACAAACAGACAGACAACATGACGCAGGCGCCCAAGAAACACTTAGATGGACATGTAAATAGATATAAAAACAGAAGGCATACGAACTACAGTCCATGCTCTGCCGGCTGTAGCGTGTTCATGCATGTGATCAGTAGATGAGTCCGATCGACATTAAGAGAGGACAGGTGGTCGGGACCCTGTCTTCTATAAAGAGGTTTGGACAGGGCCCGTCATGGAGTACTGTCGTAATAGTCCGTCAGAGTGCAACTCTTAAGACTGTACTGGTAAAAGGCTGTAGGTTGGTCCAGGACCAAGCCAAGTGTCCGTCTGGCGACAGAAGGATCATATCCACGGTATAAAAGGCGTTTGATTATTCTAACACAATTTCGATAGTAAATCCGTCTACCTTTGATCCTTCTTATTTTGTCACCATAAAATGCAGGTTGTGAAATACCCAAAGTAATACACTCTGTTGCTTGTATGAGTACGAATTTCGAAAGAAGTTGACAATGTAAATATTTCCAGAAAGTCTTTACTAATAGGCTGTGTTATTGTCAGCGCCTGTTTGTCCTATTCTTTTATCATCATTTACTTTTTTTGAGAATTTGTAAGCCCTTTGATTGTGATTTTTAGAATCTGATTTCTTACAAAATTTTCTCGGAATTTCTAAAGGGTAGGTCCTGTGTCATCATATCCTACGCATCCTGCTACGTCTTGAGATATTCTGGACCAAACTTTCACAGTTTTTGGCCAAATTTCATTGTTTTGAATGATGATCACTGACGAGGGTTTAGTACACGTGCATGTCAGGTCCATGCTGTAAAATGTGTTCTTAAATGATGCTATGAATTTGAAGATCTTACATAAGGGTTTAAATTTTTATTCACTGATGTTATTATTATGACAAAAAATGTTTCCGGAACACCCCTTTTTTACGAAAAGCTTTTCTATTTCAATGTCCTCATCACCAGCTTTCTGTTTCTGCGTAGCAACATTCTATCATGTTGTAGTCCTTGTTCTGAATGGAGTAAATAACGTCAAAGGGGAGACTGTGCAATGTAAACAGACCTAACATTTCGGGGTACTGATTCAGCTTTTAGAGGTTCTGACCATAACGACTGAAGAATCATACGTTTTCTCTTCAATCAAGAATAACCTTTCATTTTTTCTTTGTTTCTTAAATTTTCTAGCACTTGATACATGTTCCACGATTACCTGTTACAATAATGGAACTTGTATTAATTTATTGACAACTTACAATTCTACCTGTGCATGTCAACCTGGATTCACTGGGGAATTTTGTGAACAAGGTAACCTCTTTTTACTAAACAAAACTTTTCTTGTAATAAAAGTTTCATCTATTCAGATAAGTGAGTTACATGTACACATGACAATTTTCTTTGATTAACTTCATACTATGATATGTATAGATCATTTTCAAATTATTCATTTTTAAAAAAAGATATCTGCATTAAGCAAATTATAGTACATGGTTTTCAATTAAGAAATAGACGATTGTGCGGCTTCACCATGTCAGAATAATGGTACGTGCATCGACGGAACCAATCAGTATTTCTGTCTTTGTCAAGAGGGGTATACGGGATACACTTGTAGTCAAGGTAAATTTCAAGTCCAACTTATCCCATTTCTTACACGTCTTGTCTTTATGTCCATCTGTCCGTCGCAAATACCTAGACTTAATCATATATTTTGAGCCGTAAGGGCTTTACAGATACATTTCTTCTTTGACTTCCTTTTGATAGGATAGTAGACTATTAACCTTATGGAAGATCCCTTAAAGAAAGCTATAATCTTTGTTATATACATGTAGTTAAATGGTAAGTGAGTTGCATCTTTTTTACATATATACCAAACTTTTGCTGTTGAATTCTAGAGAATTTTATCATTAGTAAATAAATATACTAGTAGCTTTTGATGTAAGTTATACTTGGCATGGGTATGTACTTTTTTTTTTTACTGGTTCTTCCTTTTGATACGAGTAAAATACACCTTGGGACCTTGACAAAAAATCATCATGTAAAATTGAACCTTACAGAACAGAACCTTATACAAGCTTCAAAGGTCAATACCTTCAAACATTCGACATTAGAAGTCCTTGGGAACAGCATGGAAGATAAAACAACTATCGCAGGATTATAAAACCTACCAAAAATGTTCCCTATTGAGGAATGTAGACCCAACTGATTTTCTAGCTCAAGGAAAACTAAAAGGACAAGGTCACTGGAAACTTGAAATTGTAAAAAAAAAAACATTGTGAAAAGCAAAGAAGAAAAAGAAAGCATTAGAGTTAAAGGAGATCCTGACGATAATCTCAACAGCATTCACAATAGAGCACCAAATTGAGCATGGACGGACCCTAGAGAATCATTGAACCTTCAAAATTTGTTTTCATTGGAGAGAATGAAAATTATTCATTTTCAAGGTTTATGGAGACCAAGTTGTAATCACCACAAGGAAAGGCACACAAGTAATATTGAAACAAGCAATGAAACATAGTCACGAAGAACAACCACATCAGCAAACAACCAGACACAATGATACAAACGAAAACACTATTATCAAGAGGAGAAAAAACAAAAACGGAAGCAGAGACTCCATAAACAGATATGGACAACGTATTATTTGCTCTATTTCGGCCTCGAGCATCACTGATGAGATAAAACTGAAAAGGTATTGAAATGCGCATAGGGTGCACTGGAATTTTTACAATAGAACATGCATTTCAATATTGATAATTTTAACCGCTTGTTTGGAATCTCTGCTCGTGGACTGTTAGGAATATCGTTTCGCACTGTTTCGACAATGGAAACTATCTTTAAGTTGTCCGTCACAAAATTCAATAAGATACTTTAGAACTAAGGGATATCTCCCTATAGGCATATCTATGTCCTTATAGGCTGGTTCTTTGGCTTAACTCGGGTCATTTAGAATTTCACGTTTCATATAATATTCTGATCATTATTTGGAGTTCCTCTTTTTCGGCCTGGTGCATCACTGATTAGACGTTACTTATTGAAATGCGAATATGGTGCACTGAAAAGTTTACTATATAATCTGTGATATATATTTATAAATTTCATTAGTATGGGAAGCGACAGTGATACCAATGCAAACAAACCCAAGTATAAAATCCGCTCTTGGCATTACAAAATTGATCCTCGATAAGGTTATATATTAGAATTACTTATTTTCAAAAAAAAAAAAAAAAAAAAAAAAAAAAAAGAAGAAAGAAAAATAAATAGAATAAATAAATGAATGAATAATGATAATAGTAATGATCACAATTGAGAAAGATCTTTATTTACATAACAAACATCTCGACACAAAAATAAGAGAAATGTTTCGATGTAGCTTTTTGTATCATCCAGAACCCGTTGAGCTTGTTTTGGCGATTCCCTTTCTATTTACATGAAGGTGGTATTTTATCCTTTTCATTTCAGACATTGATGACTGTCACGGCATACCATGTTTTAATGGCGGTGTTTGCAAAGACCTCATCTTATCGTATCATTGTGATTGTCAAAATGGATATTCAGGAAAGTGGTGTGAAACGAGTAAGTATGTGGTAGTTTTCAGAGGATTTTCAAACAAACAAAACATTATTTATTATCTCAGAGGACAAAGGGAACAGCAATGTAACTGTAAACTATGATTCCATTGTCAAATTGCACTCGATTTGAATAATCACAGAGTTCACCAAATGTCAGCACTGATTTCAAGGAAAGGATCCGGGTTGCAGCATCCACAGCTAAACATCGTAACGCCTGAATGTGAATACAAAGTTTTGAACAATAAAGACTTAGAGCCAAAGACAACATTAAAGATCTAATCACAAAATACTTCATATAAACCGAAGAGACCAATGGGTAACCCGTACAAACCGTGGCTTAGGTCGGCCTTCTTCATTTTAGCAAATTGTGTAGTAATGGAGATTACATGCGCCCAGCCCTCCCACGTTTCCAGTTATCCAACGGTTCCGAATAACGCACAATTATTATGTATAGCAACCCCCTCTTTGCAACGTGACAAAGGAAACAAGCTAGTTAAACACATGCCCCTAGTGAAAACAGATGATTATGTAAAATGGACATCAAAAGCATAAGGGCGTACGTAAAACAGTCCGTGTTCTGCTACGTGTAGCGAGCTAATACATGCCACCATTAGAGGAGTACGACCAACTTCCCATGAACAGGTGGTCGGAAAACTGTAATATTTGATGAGGTTTTGAATGGACCCGTCTTGGAGTCCCGTTGTCACAGTACGCTAGAGTGCAATTATTACAAATACGCTGGTACAAGGCTGTAGATTTATTCCAGTACCATGCAGAGTGTCCTTCTATAGACACCAGAATCATATCCATACCATGAGAGGCGATTGATGATTCTGAAACATTCAGTCTACCTTTCATCCCCTTTATTTTGCTTATCTAATCACCATAAAAGGAAGGTTGTGAAATTCTCAAAGTGTTATTCTTTGTTGCAGGTATAGATCCGAATTTAAAAAGAAAATGAAAACAATTTTTGTAAGATTCTCAGGTAGTCTATATTGAAAATCCAAAATATTAGAACATGCACTAGCTAGCATATCGGATAGATTGAGATATGTCACACACAAAAGTTACCGAGTAGGAACAACGTCTGGGACGGGCGAAATATGAAAGGTAGTCAATACCATAGGAAAATTTTTCAAATCAGGGAAAAGTTACAATGACAACTTTTATTTTTCAGACATCAACGACTGTACTTCTTCTGCCTGTATGAACAATGGTACATGTATAGATGGATTAGGCAACTATAGCTGTGATTGCCTTGAAGGATTTCATGGCCAGTACTGTGAAATAAGTGAGTATTTGAGAGTGCATTAAAACAGATGATAAACATAAGATTACTATGAGCAACTACAAGTATACATTGTTATAAAATGGTCGCAAAGAAGTACTAGTTCAATAAACTAAGCAATCAGAGAGATAGTTTCATGACTAAACAATGCCCAAATTTAATCATTGTAAAAGAGACATTGCTTACAAAAGAACGCCTCATAATGTCAATGATACCTTAAGACTGTTTCCCATCAGCTGTACAAGTTTTCTTTGGTCGTAGAATTTACATGTAGGACAAGGACACCGCAGACAGATAGCAGACAAGCTAATATAGTAAAGAATGGTCTAAAAACAATTGTGCCAAGTTTCATGCTTTCCTGGAATTTTTCACAATTATTTTCAGCAGAGTTGGATAATTTTATTTCCGTTAACTAGTACGTTTAGAAACAAAATGATTATTTTTCTGAACACCTTGCGATTCCGATGTCATAAAAGGGTTCTGTCCTTTAAGAATAATAAAACCTTATATTACTAATACAATATTCATTGCTTGTTTTAAGCCACAGATACTTGTGTGGGTATAGAGTGTGCTAACAATGGATCGTGCGTGAGCCTTGACGAAGCATATAGGTGTGACTGTCAAACAGGTTACTCTGGGGACCTATGTCAAACTAGTAAGTCATGTTTTATTAATTGAAACAAAAACGATGTATTCAATATTTCAAGAGTGTTTTTTTCAATACCTTTTTATCTTGTATTCTATAATTATCGATTTTGTGTAAAATATAATTTTCAATTCTCTTGCAATGCTGTTAATTGTGAATTTGTGATATACAACAAGATTTTGAAGTATGCATCGCAACCTAAAAGGTGTGACATTTTGTTCGACAAATAAGCTTGATAGAGAAATTAGAAAAAGAAAGAATTAAAGAACATTTTATTAACGACATTCTACTGAAGACTATCGAATTAATCCTCGTGACACTGAAACTCGTTCAAACATTAATAAGGAGGGTATCTCTAACATGACGATAGTACGGAAGCGTTCTTATGTCACATTCAGAATTTTAAAAATCTCCTTTCACCTAATAAGGACTTAGCTATCACCTAACTAAGAGATACTATCACCTAATTAGGACTTAGATATCAGCTTATTAGGACATACTCTCACCTAATTAGGAAATACTATCACCTAATGAGGACATACTATCACCTTATTAGGAGATACTATCACCTTATTAGGAGATACTATCACCTAATTAGGACTTAGCTATCACCTAATTAGGTTATCAACTAGTAAGGACTTCGCTATCACCTAATTAGGACATACGTTCACCAAATTAGGACATACTATCACCTAATTAGGATGTAGCTATAACCTAATTATGAGATACTATCGCCTAATTAGGTGATGCTCTCACTTTATTAGAGGATGCTATTACTTAATTAGGACTTAACTATTACCTAATTAGGAATTAGCTATCACCTAATTAGGAGATATTATCAACTAGTAAGGACTTCGCTATCACCTAATTAGGACATACTATCACCTAATTAGGACATACTATCACCTAATTAGGACGTAGCTATAACCTAATTATGAGATACTATCGCCTAATTAGGTGATGCTCTCACTTTATTAGACGATGCTATTACCTAATTAGGCCTAATTAGGTGATAGTTAAGTCCTTATTAGGTGATAGTATCTCCTAATTTGAAAAAAAAACCCTTTTGAATGTGGCATTAGGACGCTTCCGTACGACAGCGCTATAGCGACGAGATAAAGGGAACACACAGACTAAAGCAACAAGAAAGATCGCATTACATTTAATCATAAAGTTAAACACTATATACAGTATATCAATAATTTCAAAGAGTGCCTTTGCAAAAAAAAAATATTGTAAAGGTGGCGTCACTGAAAATAATCATTGCGAGGCAGCACAAATTCAAATAGGAACAAATAAACAAATAATGCTCGTCGCACTATGGTCATGACATGGTATCGATACTCGGAGCTTCTGTTTATTTTTACATGGATCCCTCTACGTCTTGTCACAAGGAGAGGATCCTTGTCGTCTTGCCTTTTCCGTTTAATATTTATTTCTTAATTTTCATGATTTTCAATGCTTAGGAGGAGATTCCCAAAATAGTGACGTGGGAGTGATCAGAGCACCAATAAAACGATTTAAAGGTGGAGGGGGACCGCACGCGAAAAACACTAGACTCAAACATCAAGAATAATCACATCTCATCGTTACATGAAGCACAACTCTATGGTATCTAAATAATCTACAAAACTGTGTTATCTGTTACAAATGTTGCAGGTATCACAACTAAAGTGCAAGAAACAACACCGGAAGCTACGTCGAAGTTGTCCTTTCATGGATACCGTATACCGGCAGACGTTAACATATCTCTTCTGGAGAAAACTTTAGAAAACCTCAAAAACTATCTCAAAGTAGACAAGAAAGAAACGTCTGTCCAAAGAAGATCAAAAATATCAGCAGCAGACGACCGACCTTCGGCGATGATCACGGGTAGCATCCTGGGAGTGACCATACTAGTTCTTCTTTTATCGACTATCGTTTTATCTGACTTGCATGTTCTTTACAGACACATTGTCAAGAAAAATGTTTCAAATCAAAACGGAACGTAATGTTCAGTTTAATTTTTTGCATGCGATTGCACATGAACTTATAAGTCTGTCTTATTTCAGGATTCTTACGATTTTGAAAAACAAGGAAATTTTATGTAATATTACTACTTATTATCCCCTCGCAACTCTGTTGCGGAGGGGATATAGCATCGCTTGGAACCGTGCGTACGTGAATGAGAGGATGTGTGTATTTGTCCAGTTCTTGTGAACAGCATAGATGACAAAGTAATAATTATAGAAACCTCAAACCTTCATCAAATGTTTCCCATGGGGAGAGGATGTACCCCAATGATGTTCAAGGTCAAGGGTCTAAGGTCGAACAAGGTCACTGAGCTTAAGATCCTTGCGAACAGCATAGAAAACAATCTTTATACATTAACATTTTTCACCTATATTTATATTTAGCGTTCTCAATACTGTTCGACAAAACGCATTATTACCTTATTAATCGTTTCTTCGTTTAGTTTTCCTGTATATCAAATAGAATATTGTTTCAAAAGAAACAGAGATGTTTTCAATTTATAAAAACCGTCTAAGATTATCAACTAGTGATAAATTTTCTGTAAGTCGTCTTGTTTACAGAACGATGTCAGTAGTTTGCTCTGAAGGAAAGAAGGGAATCTCCAACCAGACTCGATTGCAGCACCCATCGCTAATGATTAAAACACTTGCGATAGCACAGAGTCCACTAGCACAGCAAGAGAGGCAAAATATGCTCACGATATCAAACACCAAACACAAAAGACTACACACAAATCAACGAGACCAATGGGTAATTGATTCCGACTTAGACCGGCCATCTGTAACGCTAGTTGCAAATTGTGTGGTTATCCGGATTACGTACGTCCAACCTTTCCACGTTTCCAGTTCTCGAATAACCTCCCCACAGTAAGATCACCACACAAACAAGACAGCAAAGCGCTGGGGCCCAAGCAACACAGATGAATATCAAAAATGGGAGTACAATAATGTCGAAGGGTTCCAGCTCTCTACCTTCTTGAAGAAAATTCCAAACCAATTTACATGCACCAGACACGTGATTCGAATATTAAATTCTCATCAGTTATGCTTTCAGCGGAGCATGTTTTGTTTTAATAATAAACATCAAAGAAATACCTTTTAAGATTTGTACCACTTAGTAAGTGTCACTGCTGGTGGACCAGGAGTCCCCGAGGGCACATGTAGCCAAGTTCAATCAAATTCGGTGGATCGTATGTCTCTTCAACGCATTAAAAAGTATGTTATTAAACTTTCTTGAAGTTTCTAAAACATGGGTCTAGTAGCATCATATGCCACCCATCCTGCTACGTCTTTCGGTACATTTTTGGACATAACAACTATCACTTTCTTTGGCCATTTTACATTGTTTAGATTGAGGATCACTGACGAGGGTAAAGTATCCGAAACGTGCATGTCTGGTCCATGCTGCCAATAAATTGTTCTTTAATTATGCTATTGAATTTGAAGACGTTTAACATTGCAGACTAACACTATCAGCAGTAGAAGACAAGACAACTATAACATTTTGAAAAATAGCAAAGAAATGGTAATTAAAAATATCACCATCAATCTTTGATCGTAGACTATATTCATATGCCCTTTTACCCCTGCATGGTGCCTTTTTTCGTCCGTTCATACGTTTTGAGAGTGAAACAAATTATAGGTATACAAAATGTTAAGGAGTTTGGACCATTCGCTTTTTAAAAGACAAACAACGAAGAAGGCTATTGCAAGTTTAGATAAAAAAGGTTACGATTTTAGAGAAAATTAATGAAAAAATATATGAAAAACCAAACAAATGTAAGAATTGATAGGTTTATTATTCAAACATGATTAAAGTTTTGTCAGCCATACAATAAATTTTTCTTCGTTAAGCGTCAACAGGCGGGTAGAGTTTAAAGGATTTTATTTTGCAATCCCCAAGTCTATTTCCATATTTTTCCATCACTATTAATTTTTCTGCAAGACAGAAGTGTAGTATCAACAACTTTCATAGGGTATTTAGTCTAAAAATGTTATGATCGCTGAGCGATTTAGTCCCCTACCGGCAGCATATATTTATGTCCTGCAACTCTGCCTATGAATTACTCTTCAATTAAACATATAGGAGTTTAAATTAAACTTACTGTCTGTGCAGCTCAGTTCTGAGGTTTTATCTCCTTAATCGATTCGAAAAAGAGGTCAAGCGTGACGAAAGTTGAACTTGCTCTGTAACTATCCAAGACTAAGCTGAGTATCAAATTTCACCTGAATATCTCTATTTGTTGCAGAAAAAAGTCTGGAAAACTGACAAAAACTGAATTTTCCAAGTCATAAAGGAGCATAACTCCTCGAAAAATAGGTCAAGCGTGACATAAGTCAAACTTGCTCTGTAACTATCCAAGACCAAGATGTGTATCAAATTTCATCTGAATATCTTCATCCGTTGCAGAAAAAAAAAGTCCAGAAAACTGACAAAAACTTAACTTTCCAAGTTATAGAGGGGCATAACTCCTTGAAAAATAGGTCAAGCGTGACGAAAGTAAAACTTGCTCTGTAACTATCCAAGACCAAACTGTGTATCAAATTTCATCTGAATATCTCCATCCGTTGCAGAAAAAAGTCCGGAAAACAGACAAAAACTGAATTTTCCAAGTCATCAAGGGGCATAACTCCTTGAAAAATGGGTCAAGCGTGATGAAAGTCAAACTTGCTCTGTAACTATCCAAGATCAAGCTGTGTATCAAATTTCATCTGAATATCTCAATCTGATGCAGAAAAAAGTCCGGAAAACTGACAAAAACTGAATTTTCCAAGTCATCAAGGGGCATAACTCCTCGAAAAATGGGTCAAGCGTGATGAAAGTCAAACTTGCTCTGTAACTATCCAAGACCAAGCTGTGTATCAAATTTCATCTGAATATCTCCATCCGTTGCAGAAAAAAGTCCGGAAAACTGACAAAAACTGGATTTTCCAAGTCATCAAGGGGCATAACTCCTCGAAAAATGGGTCAATCGTGACGAAAGTCGAACTTGCTCTGTAACTATCCAAGACCAAGCTGTGTATCAAATTTCATCTGAATATCTCTATCCGTTGCAGAAAAAAGTCCGGAAAACTGATATTCGGACAGACGGACAGACAGACGGACAGACGGACAGACAGACGGAGAGGAAACTAAGAGTCCCCTTCGGCGTTGCCGGTAGGGGACTAATAAGGGATAGGTAATATGAAAATGAACTTTACTGACACAAAATAATAATTTTATGCCATGTGTCTCTTTTACGTCTCTTGCTGTGCTTGTCTACTTGTTTTTGGCATAAGGTGTTTGGGTGCTTTGCTGTTGGTACTGCAACCGAGTCTGGTTGGATATTCCCTCCTTTCTTTCATTCACTTATATTCAAAACCTGCTGACAAAGAAAAGCTTTCTCGACAACAACATATCAACTCCGGAAAAGCATCGAACATCCTTGTTTCAGACAACTAGTCCTCATCCAATCAAAACATTAACTTTAATAGCATGTTTGTGATGCGCAGTGAGTCATTAAAATCAGCGTAACTTTACTATAGTGCTTGCGACAATCAGATAAAAGAATGTAGATGAGTATATATTTTGTAATGATAGCTTCTTTGCACATTTCTATTTGATAAACATCAAAGAAGTGCCCATCAGTTATTCAGAATAAATCAATAACCGGCTAAATTACATGTAATCTACCGTATGAATCTTCGAAAGTTTACGTAAAGTATAGAAACCGAGAAATACAGGTTGTAAGACATTTTCCGAGATACGAAGACACATATAAGGTAACAAGAGCAAACTGAATCCTGATAGCTAAATTTTTTCCTTTGGTTCCTGTTTTATCCTGATTTTGCATGCTTTTGGTTTATGATTTTCTGAATTATCGATTTTGTACCGTGTATTGTGACATGGTCATTATCCATATTTGTCCTTTTGATTGTGATTTTTGGATTCTGACTTTATTTTGTGTTTAATTTTCATTCACTGGTCTTTTTGATTGAATCATTTGATCGCTGTAGTTGCGTTTGAACGCTATTAGGAAAATACTTTGATTACAGTAACTTTGTCACCTTAAATGATACGATAAGCCTATTCCACATGCTCATAAGGAGACCTTTCATTTGTGTTCCTAGTCAGCTTGAATTTTACTTAATTTAAGTAAAAGTAAGTGCTCTATTGTGAGTGCTGTTGAGATTATCGTCAGGATCTTCTTTAACTCATTTGTGTCACACTTATGCCCTTTGCCGTGTGGAGCTCGTAAAAAAGTTCCCCGCGAGGGGTTTGACAGTAAGTGTTTTGAATATTTTCCCTGACATTGTCGCCATAGCACTTTCTATATAGACGGCCTCAGACAGCGCATGCATTTTATATATTTTCATTTTGAATTCGTGCATGAACATCGACGGCGGGTGCGGCTAGCCAACAGGGGATGCTTACTCCTCCCGGGCACCTGATCCCACCTCTAGCTTGCTAGGGGTCCGTCGTTGCTCAATTTCGTGCTCTATTGTGAGTGCTGTTGAGATTATCGTCAGGATCTTCTTTAACTCATTTGTGTCACACTTATGCCCTTTGCCGTGTGGAGCTCGTAAAAAAGTTCCCCGCGAGGGGTTTGACAGTAAGTGTTTTGAATATTTTCCCTGACATTGTCGCCATAGCACTTTCTATATAGACGGCCTCAGACAGCGCATGCATTTTATATATTTTCATTTTGAATTCGTGCATGAACATCGACGGCGGGTGCGGCTAGCCAACAGGGGATGCTTACTCCTCCCGGGCACCTGATCCCACCTCTAGCTTGCTAGGGGTCCGTCGTTGCTCAATTTCGTGCTCTATTGTGAGTGCTGTTGAGATTATCGTCAGGATCTTCTTTAACTCATTACTATAAAAAAAATACTATCATATTTCTTTTAAGACAAGGGTACACATTTTCGTGCACATTCAATATGAAAAAAAAAATCCATGACCTTTGGTTTAGAAACCTTGACCTTGCACTTGGGCTCTCTTGCTCTAAATGAAAATCTGCTGATGACAGGACCACATCTTACTTGTCTGTGTTTCAAAACTGAGATTCTAGTATTCTAATGACTTATTTTTGGAAAGCCATTCAAAATTTATTGGCTTTTTTTATCGACTGAATATAACGTCTGACTTTGTTCCAGGTAGTCAGAATATACTTTGAAAGTTCTATTATCCGAGATTAGATACTACTATACTAGGACATAAGTTTTTCTTTATTTGTATTGTGGTTTTGATATGTTGAATTTCCGCAGCGCCGCACTTATACGTTTGAGTAACGCAACTTATTATGATTTTCGTTTCAATAGAGAGTATGTCTTTATTTTTAGGCGCTCTGTCATGTGTTGAACGGAACCTCGAAAAAAGGTTAACTTATGTATAATCAGCTAAAAAAGGATGGACTTTCTTCCACCATTTAAACCCTCCTCTGCCCGATTTAACATTAGCATTAATCACTTGAAGACGTTTAGCATTTGCACTACTTGGTAAGTGTCACTGTTGGTGGACCAGGAGTCCCCGAGGGCACATGCAGCCAAGTTCGATCATTTTCGGTTGATCGATCTTTAAACGCAATTGAACATTTCTGTTATCAGAATTTCTTTATCATTTACAAATGTAGATTGAGGATCACTGTCGAGGTTCAGTACCCGAAACGTGTATGTCTGGTCCATGCTGTAAATTCATCTTGTCTAAATGATGCTATTGAATTTGAAGACGTTTGTACCATTTCGTGAGTGTCACTGCTAGTGGACCAGGAGTCCCCGAGGGCAAATGTGGCCAAGTTCGATCAGCTTTGGTTGATCGATTCTTCAACGCAATTGAAAATTCCTGTTATCAAAATTGTTGAAATTTCTAAAACTTGGATCCTGTAGCATCATATCCCACCCATTCTACTTTGTTTTTCGATACATTTTAGGACATAATAACTTTCACAGTCTTTGGTCATCTTTTATTGTTAAGAATGATGATCACTGACGAGAGTTAAGTACCAGAAACGTGCATGTCATGACCATGCTGCAAATCTGTGCTTAAATGATACTATTGAATTTGAAGATGTTTAACATTCATATTATTCATTTGAAATACTTAAATCAAATATTTATTGATCATTCAGAATTGAATCGACAATTACTTGATCATCAACATTTACTTGTTCTTTATTCAAATTCAGGTGAAACTGTACATCGTGAGTTGAATTAAGACGTGAAAAAAATTAGCAGTTCTTGTCTTCTTTCATATCAAGATATAATTATCATTAGTTTAACAAATTTGTAAATTCCACACCAAAGCTATCAAAAGTGCAGATAAATATCTCGATAGGAGAAACTTCTTTGAAAATTTCCATTTGAATGGATCAATAGCGACATGAAACTTTCCGACGGGATCCACTATAAGTTTACCTGGATATCAAAAGACGAAAAAGGATATACATGTATCATCTACTCTTTTGAGAATCATCAAGATCAAGTGGAATTTATTATTTCTACTATACAGATTATTCAATTTTAGTCAATTTGATGGGAGTGATTGGATAATGAAAAGGGGAATCGCTTTCATCTTATTTTATATTTTACTTGGTGAGTACTTTAGGCTTTATCAGTAAAACCAGAAAATGAAAAAAAAGTATTTTGGGGTTATTTTTGTCCTCATTACTTGGAATTGTGTGCCACTAAAATAGAAAAGCACATTTAATAATCCTTATATGACATTTTTCAGATGAGATATCAGATAATGCGTTCTCTTTTTTTAGGAAACAATTCAAGTTGCAAGTTGAAGAGAAGAATATTTTTTTTCGAAATTGAAGAATATAAAAAGGAATCATGATAAAGGACAATACTACTAAAAATTGTAATGCAATTTTTACACCCCCGCCATAAAAAAATGGATGTATATTTTATGAAAGAAAAGATCATGAACTTCCCATCCCTCCAGTGCTATTTTGTTCATAGATTCCATCGAACTGACCCTACACGAAATTTGGAAACGCGCAATTCAAATTCTAAAAGTAAAACCAGAGGGCGCCATTGAAATACATATGGTGGTGTCAGAAAATCTTAGGCAAAATTAACATTTAATAATTTATCAATACTTTCGTTTTGGCGCAATAACTCAAGTAGTTTTTAAGGTACACCTTTCATACACAGAAAAAAGATAATTAGAGGAACATGCCAATAAATTTCGAACCTTCAAGGTCAAAGGTCAAGATCAAACTTTCGAGCAAAATTCAATAAAATGGCAATATGCTGGTTCTGATGCAATCTATGAAGTAGTTGTCAAGGTAGAGCATTCATATTTCATACACACACTTATAAAGGATTAATAGAGAAACATGTCAAATATTCACTGCCCAATTGTCGCCTTGATACGTTCGGAGAAAATTAAAAATACTGCATATAAAAGGAAAATTTGGTTATATGACCGCGGAAATTACGACGGTTATAGATCAAAATTATCTAATATAAATTGGAATTTTATTGATGATTCATCGCTATCTTTGAATAATATCGTCGAAAAATTCACAACAACAATTTTAGAAGTAGCATCTGAATATATACCAAATAGGATAATAACTGTGCGTAAACACGATCTTCCTTGGATGAACAATGAAATTCGAAAAACAATGAGAAAAAGAAACAGATTTCGGAAAAAAGCTAAAAAATTAAATTCTCTTTATTATTGGAATAAATTCAAAAGTACACGAAACAAGGTTATTAGTCTTCTTCGCGACGCAAAACTGCAACACCATGTAAATTTGTGCGAAAAAGTGAAAAAAAATCAATTTGCGAGCAAAGATTGGTGGAGAACGGCAAAACAGTTATCTAATATTTCAAAAAATCATAGTGGAATTAATATCTTAGTTTCGGATAATGAAGAAGTAATTACTGATGATTTAGAAAAAGCAAACTTATTAAACTCGTTTTTCTCTCTCCAGTCAAGAATAGAAGACTCAAATGCAGAAATCCCCTCGCTATGTGAGAACTCTTCCTCAAATATCCTAAGAAACATTTTAATTACTAAAAATGACGTAAAAGATATTTTAGAGACATTAGATACAACTAAAGCAATAGGAAATGATTTAATAAACCCAAGATTTTTAAAAGAAGCGTCAGACCAGCTTGCCTTGCCCCTTTCCAAAATATTTAACTTGTCCCTTTCTTTAAACGAATTTCCTTCTCTTTGGAAAATAGCAAATGTTGTACCAGTATTCAAAAAAGATAATCCTCAAAAAGTTAATAATTACCGCCCTATATCCCTTTTATCTATTATCAGTAAAGTATTTGAAAGATGTGTATATAAATATCTCCATAACTTCATAATTTCGAATAAACTTCTTTCACCTCATCAATCAGGATTTTGTAAGGGGGACTCAACCATTAACCAGCTCTTGTATATGGTAAACGAATTTTCACAAGCATTGGGCGAGGGAAAAGAAATTAGGGTTTTATTTTTTGACATCAGTAAGGCTTTCGACCGAGTTTGGCATAGGGGATTATTATTCAAAATTGAGAAATTGGGGATATGTGGGAATTTACTCTGTTGGTTAAAAAGTTATCTTTCGAATCGGAAACAAAAAGTTGTTATAAATGGGAGGGAATCTGAATTCATCGAAATTAATGCTGGAGTCCCCCAAGGTTCTATTCTAGGTCCCTTACTATTTTTAATATTTATCGATGATATAATTTGTGAAATTAACTGTAATATTAAATTATTTGCTGATGACACGTCTATTTACATAATTATAGAAAATCGTAACCTAGGAGCACATATACTGAATGAAAACTTAGAAACAGTAAATAAATGGGCCAAACAATGGCTTGTTACATTCAATCCTCATAAGACTGAGTCTCTACTTATATCTAGAAAACAAGTTCCTGCTAATCATCCTCCATTATTCTTTGATCACGTCCTTGTAAATGAAGTTAATAAACACAAACATTTGGGGATCATCATAAATAACACGTTACATTGGGGGGATCATATTGACTTAATCGTAAATAAAGCCCAAGTTAAATTAAATTTCCTTAGAAAACTAAAGTTTGATCTTGATCGCCATGCATACTTTACAAACTATGTACTTTTCATTTATTCGCCCACTTCTCGAATACGGTGATATTTTATATGATAATTGTCCCTTTTATTATAAAGACAAACTGGAAAGAATCAATATTGATGCAGCTAGGATTGTAACTGGTGGGACCAAACTTTGCAATTTAAATCTCCTTTATATTGAATGTGGATGGGAAACACTTGAAACACGTAGGGAAAAACATAAACTTATTGAATTTTATAAAATTAAAAACTCATTAACACCTGAATACTTACAGACCCTCATACCCAATCAACATGACCAAGTACATCATTACAACACACGACATTCACAACATCTCATCCCTCCACAATGTAGAACATCAAGCCATTTTAACAGTTTTATGCCCACGACAATACGTCTCTGGAATTCTCTGCCTAATAATGTGAAAGAATCGCCTTCCTTAAATTCCTTCAAAGTTAATCTCTCAAAACTTTATATTAACCATGAGGTTCCTAGGTATTATAATGTAGGTACTCGGAAAGGTCAGATACTTCACACTAGACTTAGACTAAATTGTAGTGGCCTCAAACATCACTTATTTCAGTGTAATATTGAAGAAAATCCATATTGTTCCTGTGGCGAAATAGAATCGACAGCTCACTATCTCCTTTATTGTACTAACTATCAAACCTTACGAATAAATTTGTTGTACTCCTTGGATTTTCCTTTACATTGCAATTTACTTTTATTTGGAGACAGAATAAAATCCTTCGAGTTCAATGAACATATTTTTCTTAAGGTGCAAGAGTATATATTGAAAACCAAACGCTTTTTGCGATTCTCCCCTGCATCACGTTCTCTTCAGAAACTCTACTGATATAACTCATATTTCATTATTATCCTTATCCTCACTTCATTACTATGTATGTATATATATATGGAAAAAAATACTGCTGTTAGAATTTGCATCATAATTCCAAAGTTTTGTATAAATGCGTTACATTTTAACTTGAAAACGTGTGTCACCCAAACCATATCGGTTTCGACAGCAACATTTCGCCTTTACACTATCGCCTTTACATTTTTGCCTTTACATTTTTGTCCTTACTTTAATTCTACTCCTTTTTGTAATCATTTCATTACTTATTTATTCCTTTTTCACATTGACTAGTTATAGCGACTGACTTAGTTATTGCCAAATTTATTACGGGAAATGAATTTAAATAAGCGATACGCTTTTTTTCAGATCCCTACATTGTTTGTAGTTCTGTAATTATATGTAACTTGCATATGGAATGAATAAATATGTTTAAACTAAATATTCACTGTCAAAGACCAAGGTGAAACTTAAGGGAATCTCAATGAAATATCAATACTTTGGTTATGAAGTTATAACTGAAGAAGTATGTAAGGTAAATCTAATCTAGATAAATATCAAAGAAGTACCTACCAGTTATAGATGTAAGGTATGTGAGAGACTGGTTAAGAATTATGATAGACAAGATAAACCAAGTTGAAGCTCAAAAAAAGGTGATCAGTGGGCAGCGAAATCAGATTGACCAGCTTCGTAATGACAATGAGTTTTTGTATGGTCAAACACAGGACTTGGAGAGTGAAATAGAAGCTCTGGAACAGCATGACAGGAGGACATCACCCCGCTTCGATAATGTGCAGATTCCCTCTGGTTGTGAAGATACCGATGATCTGATTGTCAATCTCTGCAAAGATAAACTCAATATAGATATTACAACTGAATATATAAATAAATCACACACCATTGGAAAACCTAATAAGTCTGGAAAATCTCAAATCATTTGTAGATTTAGAAACTGGAAGGTGAAAAATAAAATATTTACTCATAAAAAGTAACTGAAAAGTTACTCTGATAAGGTCTTCATTACAGAAGATTTGACTGTTCATCGCCAAGACATTGTGAAGAAAATCTCTGTGGCCAAGAAGTCAGGTGACATAAAGTCCTTTAAGACCAATGATGGCAGAATATTTGCCAGGAAAAGTGATGAGAGTACTTCTGTCAAACTCATCAATTCTAGCCATGACATTACCGACCTGATCTCTGGTTAATTCCCTGCAAAATAAACATAATGAATATTTGATAATCATGTCATGTCACTGACAATTCTTCTTATATTTCTATTTTGAGCTTCTATAAAATATGTGGTTTAGTGTCTTACAGCATCATAGTTACATTTAAAATATACCTTTATATAAAGAAATTGAAAAGATGTAACATGTAGAGAAATTTTCCTTTACAATGAAAGTAAATGATTGATTTCTAAATTAAAAAAAAAAAGAAACTTGTAGAGTAATTATCGGATACAGTATTCCTTTTTAAAGATTCTTGTATTAAAGATCCTTTTTTCACTTGCTAAAACGATTCATCTACCATGAATTACATCAACTTCACCTTTAGGCAAGGTCCATTTGATATTCTTGAGGGGGGGGGGCGCTTGGGTTTTTTTTCGACTCGGACCGGGGCAAAATTATTTTTTTCTTGCAAAGTTGGAGCAAGGAAATTTTTTCTAACAATTGATGTGTATATTAAAAATGTTTGTGTTTTTTCCCTAGAAAATTCTTTATTTTTGCTTAAATTGCTCGAAACAATACAATTTTTTTCTGTAAAACTTGTATTCACTTCTAAACTGAGAGAGATAAAAGATTTTTACAATATGAATTATGATATAATTTTCAGTAAACAAAATGTATATAAGGTCATGTAACATGTAAAAGGGCCTGAGTGGAGGGTCTTCTAGACAAAGGAGCTGATAAAATAAGGGCTGTATTTAGCCCTGAATTTCATCAAGTATTTCTTCTACACAATGATCTATACGCAAGAAAAAATTGATCATAACAAAACTGTAATGTATTTGGAGATTCCTCACAACTTTTATTTTAGTAAGCTTATTTCTAGATACTTAAATTACAGTCCAAAGAGAAGGGGGTAGCCATGTTGAAAAGAAGCTAATATCGACAAAAAACGTTGAAAACTAAAAACTATCTAGCTAATATGAATATCTTTAAACTTTAAAACATAGTTATAGTCTGATCAAGATACTAGAAATCAAATTTGGCTGGTCTCAACTTTATCCATGAATTTCAAAATCTTGAGTCTGAAATACGGTTATATTTTAAATTCATTGGCTACAAAGTAGGCATTTTACTGCGAAATACACAATGTGTAAAAATAAACAGCACACTCTTGTTTATTTCATTCCAAAATCTTGTGCATTTCATGTGAACATGTTCAGAATATATAAATGAATAACTTTAAAAGGGAAAAAATGAAACTTTGCTTATATTATGGCCTAAAACAAAGATTTGTAAAAAGCCTCCCACCCTCCCTTTTTCAGTTTTTCGTCTCTTGGATATCGTTCCCCCTTAGCTACAGAACCCAACTTTGTCAAAATATGTGTATTAGTGATATACTTCTTCTGTAAAAGTGGCGTTCTGTAGCTGAGGGGGGAACAATGTTTTAAAAAACTTTTCCATTTTCCATTGATTTCTATAGAAAAAAAAGACATATTTTGCACCAAAATTTAGGAAAACTATACACGAATTATCTTATCCAACTGCTGATTATGATGAAACCAATAACTGGCATCAATTTTGTGAAAGAATTTTCTTGAAGTTCACATTTTGAAAATTCCACTTTTTCAGGGCAGATTTTACGCCTTATCATATCAGCTCCTTTAGAAATGTAAACTAGTGAAAATCTTAATCAAATTCTCCTTTCCAAGAATGTATATAAATTTTAGACTCTATTGTGATACATGTATCTGTTAATAGTAACAAATGGTGTTTGTTGATGTAATATTTAAGCATTTAAGGAAGACCCTTTTTTACAGTCACATGTATACTTTTGATATTTTTAAATATGAACTTGCCATGAAAGAAGAAAGTATGGCGAGCGAAGCGAGCCCAAATTTGTATATAAAATAAAAATTGTGGCGAGCGATGCGAGCTGAAAAATTTTCAGGAATTTTAAGCTAATTTTATGGTTATTCTTCAAATTCAGATTACTTGTAAGAGCAAGATTATTTTTATCTGTCACACCATAAGCAAATTAATTTTTTTCATCAAATTCAGAACAATTTTTTTTTTCAAAAAAAACCCAAGCCCCCCCCCCCCCCCCCAGAATATCAAATGAACCGTACACATTGTAAATTAGAATAATAATTATTCTTATTTACAATGTGTACATATTCACCTTGTTTTTGTATTTTGAGACCTTCCCTCTTCGTTCTATCTTCTTAACTCCTTTATTGTCTACTCGAACGTTAACACGACACTTACTTTCCAGTACTTACCTGTTTATACTAATGGGTTACGATTCCATGTTATACAGGGCAGAGATCGGTCTATTTCATGTAAATTTGTAGAAAGAAACTAAAAGTTTTACAACACGGATTGATGAACTATATACTGAAATTAAAATACAAATAAAACTGTAAATGGTTTTACTTGCCCTACTCTTCTTAAAGGTTCGCTGTAGTGAAAATATGCAAAGATCTGCATATGATGAATATTTTAATGATTTAAAACTATACATACCATATTATACATGAAAATCTGTATTATTACCTGTAGAATAAGAATAACTTGTTCTTAAGTATCACTGAGTCCACTATATCCTGTTATCTGTCAAGAACATTGTCTTTACATCGAAAAAATGCAGCAAGAAGGGGGGGGGGGGCGGTGTTCAGTTCCTAAACAATATCAAAATTCATGTTATTTGTAGGTATATCTAGTGTAAGCTACACTTTATCATTGATATCATAAAGCAAAGTGACAACATTCATCATCAAAAGAGAAAGGGGTATCTAGAATTAATAGTCGTTTTATTTTAGGACTACTTTCTTTTTCAAAAAGTATGGAAGCCTGTATGGGTAAATTACCATCTAACATTACATTGACTCTTTTACTCTTTGAAATTGAATTACAAATGTTTCACAAGTTAGATTGTACTGTTTTACATAAAGCATGTACGTTGCTTTACAATCCAAGAGAATACCCAGGAAACAGTTATATTACTAAAAAAGATAAAATAACTTAATTTGGAGTTATCTTTCTTTGAAATTTATGTTAGCAGTAATATTATTTAGATTGTCAGTTTGCCCTTACAACAGTGGATTCTGGAAGAAATGAGGGTGATTAAGAGTTGTATCTCATTGAAATGTACCCTGAAAAATTATTTAAAACATCCAGAAAATTTTGTTCCTCAACATATTCAAAGAATATGTGACACCAGACAGAAGAAAAAGTGAAAAAATAGGTTCTAAATGGACATCATTTTTACTTTTCAACTTAGAAAAATTTGCTCATGTTGAATGAATTTGTTGTCGAATGAAAGAATTGTATTATAAATACTGTGTTGTTGTTTGAAAACTTTGCTTTGTCTATATTACAGAAAGATGTAATATAAGGAGGCAACATTACATTTTCAATAACGTAAGGGATTATGGTGAACTGTAATATTACTTTTATTTTCCGATATTTAAATTGGTTAACTTTTATAGTACAGTTATACTCCAAATAGTATGTATAATACTTATGTACTTTTCCGATGAAAATTCATCTTTTCAAATTTAGAAAAATAAATAGATTTAAATATCTGGATAATAAATTGTGGAAAATATGCTATTAATGTTACAAGTTTATCAAATTAGATGCAAAATAAATCTAATCCTTACATCTCTCCTCCAGTTGAAAAATATCGTTGAAAACTGAATCCATCAAACTACATGTGCACACATAGTCTTTACATCACATTCATGAATAGGATGTTCCAAATACTCGTACTTCAAAGAACTTCACTTTGTTACTAAAAATCTGCAGCTTCCAGCATCTACTGGTATCTGTGCATAACCAAAAGGATTATATATTACGCCATAGTAAATGAATATTTTGTTTTACGTCTGCAGGCAGGTACCTTTTAGAAGGAACACACATACACATGTTTTTTTTCCAGGTAACATGATTATTTACACTGCAGTATAAATAAAACACTGGCCACACATACTCAGAATTAAATATTTACACTGCAGTATAATTATTTATACTTGAAGTATAATTATTTATACTGCAGTATAATTATTTTCACTGCAGTATTAATTGACTTTGTACTGTATTGAAATACGGCATGACCAGCTCACTCACAAATATTTATTTATACTGAAGTATAAATATAACACTGGCCACTCATACTCACAAATAAATAACGTGATTTTTACTGCAGTATGTAAGTTTCAGCACCCATCAGCCACGCAAATATATAAGGACCCGACACTCCGTGTTAGGCTGATTTTCTTTTTTTGTTTATTCCAGTATATGATTTTTATATTTATTTCAAGGAAGTGTGTGAAATATGAACAGCAGAGTGTTTCTGTGGTTTTTTAAAAATATTTTACTTTTGTTTTCTGTTAAGGCCCGCCTCATCAGGGGTCCACCTTATGTAAGTGTTGAATTTGTAATCATGTCTCCAATATTTTTGTGTTTTGAAAATCCAATTTTGTGCGGCGTAAGAATTCGTCTTTTGAATTTTCTGTCGCTCGGTGATGTCTAGTGTAAGCCATTTTGTTTACAACCTGATAAGTGAACTGTAACAAGACTTGTGATTCGTGGATAAAAATAAAGATTTATACTTGTAGTATAAATATTTATTTCTGAGTGTATTTGGCCAGAGTTTTATTAATACTGCAGTATAAATAATTATACTGCAGGATAAATAATTATTTGTGAGTGAGCTGGCCATTCCGTATTTTCACTGCAGTACAAAATAATTATACTGCAGTATTAATAATTATACTGCAGTATAAATAATTATACTGCAGTGTAAATATTTAATTGTGAGTACATATGGCCAGTGTTTTATTTATACTGCATTATAAATTATTATTTGTGAGTGGGCTGGTCATGCTGTATTTTCACTGCAGTACAAAATAATTATACTGCAGTATAAATAATTATACTGCAGTATAATTATTTATACTGCAGTGTAGATATTTAATTGTGAGTACATATGGCCAGTGTTTTATTTATACTGCAGTATAAATAATTATACTGCAGTATAAATATTTAATTCTGAGTAAAGATGGCCAACCATACTCGTCCACAATCCATTCATGTCGAATACATCTTCCTACAAATTTTGCAGTCTTCTATCTTCTTCTAAATTTTAAATATGGGAAAACATATTTTAATTAAGACATATATTGAACAAAGAGCATGCATCTATTTTAAAATGAAAGGAGAATTTAGCAATGTCAGATAAATTTAAACAATATATCATGAAAATTATTCTTGCTTAGCAGTGTTTGATATTTGAATGAATATAAGGAAAACTGTCTTAACTTTGGTGTTCTCCCAAACAAAAATCATTTTTTACAAAATACTGACATGATATCAATGTGATACAAATGAGATACACTTTAGTATCACATTACAGTATCTTGTTGATATCAGCTCTTAATGTGATACTAACAAAATACTCCAGTCTTATTAGGGATGAATATCCTGTTAGTATCCCATTAAGACTGAGTATTGCATTGGTATCACATTAAACTTAAACTCCCTCTGTTAATATCTTGTTGGTATTTTGTTTCACTTCGAAATTTGTTCTGACCTGCCAGTAATGGAAGTTTAACAAAATACTAATATGATACTGCCCTGCTTTACTGCATCCTGTGATGTCATCAATGAGTCATCAGTGACATCACAAATTTCAAATCTGGCTGATACACACATGGAGTTTGAGATTTGTTAGGAATTTTGTTAAAATTTAGTTTGAATAAAGATGGATATCAAGTTAAACTTATTTTCAAAGACTGATATTAATACCATTGGACACAATTCAAGGACAATATAATATTTATACACATTGGATGCCAGATTGTGCATATGTATGGATGAATTGTGCTTCGTCTGCTTGGAAAGTATCATGACTAGTAAGTTTCTTTGCTACTGTATAATAATGCATGTATTTAAAAAAAATCATTAAAATGGGGGGCAGACAGGGGGTAACTCTCTCTCCCCTCCCATCCCCTTACCTCCCCCTCTTTTTCACCCTTTCCTTACCTCCCCCTTCCTCCCTCCTCCTGCCCCCTTCCTCCCAATTCCCCCTCCCCCTCTCTCTCCCTCCTCCCGCCCCTCTTCCTCCCACCTCCATTTCACCCTGTCCACCCCCTCTTAAATGGCACATTTTGTTTTATTAAGTGACATTGTTATAAATGTAAAGTTTATGTATTGGATTACCCATATTCACCCAAAAATGTTTTACAAATGATTTTGATATAAATGAATTCAATTATTTCAAGCATAATAACTTATATTTTTTTTCCTTTGAACTTCTGTAATCATTCAGATCCATGAGTGAGGTATAAACAAATTCAAACCCTCATGTTCTCCATCTCATCCCCATGTCAGGGTCAAAATATATATTGCAGTATCACATTAGTATTTTATTACTGTTTTTATGGTAGGAAAGGAAATATCTCATTGATATCACATTTTGGTATCATGTTGGTATTTTGTTTCAAAGGCAATGCCAGGTGAGAAGTATCCCATTAGTATCACATTATACTACCCCATTGGGTATCCCATTTGTATCACATTGTAGTATCCCATTGGTATCACATTGGGTATCCCATTTGCATCACATCGTAGTATCCCATTGGTATCTCATAGGTATCAAAATTCACATGCAAATGAGATTAACAAGATACTATATCACATTAGTATCATGTTAGAGTATCCTGTTTACCTAATTATTTTTTGTTTGGGCTTTTGTTACACTTCTAGTTATTCATGTACAAACAAATATTGTAAAATAACAAGAACTATAGCACATGAATACACAATCTAGTACAGTTATTTCCAAGGAATCTTACAGAGGAATGCCAAGGAATCTTAAAGAGGAATGTAAATTTGTATAAATAGCTTCATAAGTAACAAACACAGTTAAGAAGAAACCCAATGGGACAACATTGCATCCCTGAAAGTGCCAATCAAAGCCCATAGCAGTTGCCTTGAATTTATTATTGGTTCGATAAAATTCAAACTTGATAGAAGACTTTATTCGTCTATAAGTTCAAATATACTTGATTCCCGTGATGTTTTTTGAAATTGTGTGCAACAGTTTCAACGAAGAAGTGAAAAAAGACAAAAGATAGATGGACGCCGGATGGTGTGCTATGACAATATCTGACTTGAGCTTTGCTCAGGTGATCTTAGAAGAAAAATTGCTTTTCTTTTCATGTATGATGTATTATACTATATGGTAACAGTATGGTAACAAATGAAAAACTCTTTACTTGTGCATGCTCTTATAATGTATGTACATACGTCTGACATGTAAGTGAAGGGATTACACGTTTGCTGTCTTCAGATTCTGTTGAACTGACTAGTTTTGATGTTTTTTTTCCCTTTCTTCTTGAAGTAACAGGCTGCTTCCTCTTTCTTTTAGGCAATGACTTCTCTTGTGGCTGAAACTGTAAAGCAAATAATGCTTGTTATAAATGGGTGTTTGTATCTAATTTGTAAATTGCACTTATGATATGTTTATAAAAATCAACTGAAGCTGATAACACTTTAAAATATTGTTTCTTTTATATTGTAATAAATCTTTTTGACACTTTGAAACATCAAGTATTGAGTAAATCATAAACACACATGATTAGAGAGCCACTTGCCTTTAGTATTACATGTATACACCGCGTACATATAGTGTGTAAATATGCATCTTATAATGAAACAACAGCAAGAGTGAATAAAGTTACTTCTTTAGGGTTAATTTAATTTTGTAAGATTCTCACAATCTCACTGTTTATAAATTACGTTTTATGTTTTTTTTAATTACAAAAACATTGTGCAAGCTTGAAATATCAGTACATCAAACCCTTGGACATATTAGAAATAATTGCTGTTCACCCTTGCTGTCTTCTTACTTTAAGTAATACATTTTAACTTCAATACCATGTATGCAAAGTATGACAGATAATGAGAATTTTTTTACCTACTCACACACCAGGCTCTCTGATACAATGGCATTTTCCATGTCTTGGGGATGCTAACTCGGGTAACATAGCCTTGTGATAGAAAACATCTAATTTTGGAAGCATTAGATTTTCCAATAAATCCGATTTCAGATTTAGATTTCCATTGGAGTTTTCGAGGCAGTATGATGGGTTGTCGGAGGCCTGCCAAAGATTCACTGGCTTTGAATGTAGTAGATTCTTTATTTCGATGAGTCCAGCTTCACCTGATGTAGTGACAATTCCGTCAAGGCTACCTGCCAGATATTTGTGCTGAGGATAAATTATCAGTCCACTGCGCTCAATTACCACATTCTTCTTCTGCTCTGCCATCTTTAGTTTATATTCCTCTATGGAGTCATGAAAAAATATCCTGGTTCTGATGCAGTTGATGTTTCCCATACCTTACTTGACCACTGTGGTCCAAAGTTCATCCATAATGCCCCATAGCATCTAGCATGCCATGACCCTCTGTTGCATAGGTTATGAACTTTACCTCCATCAAACTTTGTTCTAATGTGCATCCAACTTTCAGCGAAGTTGGTTGTACTATAGCTGATTAGACGATCAGCTTTCTCCGATATCCTAGAAAGAAGTTGTGATACATCTCTCATTATATGCTGCTCAATATCTGCATACTTTATACTGGTGCCAAATCTTGATTCATCCTGATCCTCAACTGATGTTCCCTCTACCCAATAATCTATCTGATCTCCAATTATAGAGCAATCACTTGGTACCGGTACTGCACTGTCTTGGTTATTGTGCGTTGAAGTTTGTTGTTCTTTGGCATGACAAAAATCTGAGCAGTTGGTGTGAAGACCAAAGACGTGATAAACTGAATTGTTTATATCATGCTGCAGTCTCTTAATACAGGTTGCTCTATCACTTTTTTATCTTGTAGTTCTTTGGTCCTCATTCTGATTGCACAATGCACACTACTAACTAGTCCCACACGGGTACTCTTTGAAAGGTTATTTTTCCCTTTGTACATCGGATTGTCACTTACCAATTTTTCTAGGTTTGACCTAAAACATTTTGTCACATGACATGCACACTCCTCTTTTGTTACAAACCTACCCCACAAAGGTATTTCTTGCTTGATCCTGACAAACACTGACGACTCTCCATCTCCTACCACTCTCATATATATCTTACTTACCCCATGTTTCTCTTCTGCCTGTGAGAAACCTTCCAAAATTATATCTGCTTCCATAGATTGGCTGTCCTCATTCCAGTTTTTAAAACACTCATGTTACGCACACCTATATGGAGCAATTTTTTGATTTCCTTTCTAATCACTATGGCAACATCTCCAGCAGCATTGTATGAGTGCTTGTGTGTTCTTTTTTACCATCCACCATCTGTAATTACGGTAATGGCGGGTACTTCTTGATGATAATCATTTCTTTCAATAGCCAGTTTTCTCTCTTCTTGTCCAGCCTTCAGAATTTCTTTCTCTAGAGCTGCAAGCCACCACTTTCCTATCTCTGTCTCTATAGAACTAAATGATGTGTGTGTGTCAAACCCGAGGAATTCAATCTGAAAATTCAATCGAAAAGATAGAAACTACCCTAACAGAAATAATAGACATGATAGTAAAATCCTTTAAATTAAACAAAGCACCAGGATCTGACTAAATCAGTCACCAAATGTTAAAAGGCACAATTATGCTCTTCAATAAATTTCTTGAAAAGTCTATATATCCCTGTAAAAGAAGGGAGGAGATCTCCAACAAGACCCCGTTGCAGCATCAACAGCAGAACACCAAATCACCCGATGCAAAAACATAAAAGACGAATACAGCACGAGACGGAAAAGAGACACACGACATGTAAACATCAAACACAAAAGAATACACATAAACGGAAATGGAAGTACACTCGCGTCATGCCAATCTTAAAAAAAGGCGATAGGTATAACCCCTCAAATTATAGAACAGTAGCTTTGTTAAGTACTGTAGAAAAACTTAGGATCACTGACGAGGGTTTAGTACCCGAGACGTGCATGTCTGGTCCATGCTGTAAAATTTATCAGGTTTTAAATGATGCTATTGAATTTAAAGACGTTTAACATTGAAAGAATACTCCATAAATATATCCACAATTTTATAATAGAAAAAAAATTTGATATGTAAATTTCAGTCTGGCTTTCTTCCTATCAACTTATCGAAATATGTAATACAATATGCATGAAGCTTGAAGAATATAAAACAACCTGTATGGCATTTTGTGACATATCGAAGGCTTTCTATAGAGATTGACACATGGGTCTTGTTATAAAGCTTAAATGTTATGGGGTAAGGGGGCTTTGTTATCCGTTATTGAGAACTACATAACCAATAGGCAACAGTCTGTTTTCATAAATAATTCTGTCTCCCAATATAGTATTATAAATGCCAGTGTTCCGCAGGGGTCCGTGCTTGACCCTTTTCTCTTTCTTCTCTATGTAAATGACATTGCTGATTCTCTTGTAAATTTAGCGCGACTTTTCGCAGATGATACGTCAATTTCTTCCAGTTCCTATAATTTAGATAACATTAAAGAATCCTTGATTAGTGATCTTCGTAAACTCGTTGAATCGTCAAAAGTATGGAAGGTACAATTTAATCCGGCTAAAACAGAAGTTCTTTTAATTGGAAATCGTAAGGAATCAATAACGCTTGAATTTGATAACACTTTGATCACGTCAACGTCTTTTCATAAACATCTTGGGCTAACTTTCTCCAATGATGCTAAGTGGTCTATTCACATTGACAATATATGTAAATCAGCTATGAAAGAAATAAATGTATTAAGGAAATTAAAATTTACTCTTAGTAGGAAAGCTCTTAATAGAATATATATGACCTTTATTCTTCGACTTCTTCAATATGCCTGCGAGGTTTGAGATGGTAGAAAGAGTTCAATTAGAAGGGGGTGGGCAGTAACAGGTTTACCATTATTTGCTAGTAGAGAGGCTATTTATTTCGAAACAGGGTGGGAAACTTTAAAAAGCAGGAGGGAGAGAAGAAAATTAGCGTTATTACATAAAATCTATAATAGAAATGTTCCGGAATTTCTTACTGATATTACAGACCAATATGTTAGTAATGTTTATAATGTAAGAAATGACGCCGACTTTACTCTACCAATTATTAGATTGCAATTAACGAGGAACTCTTACATACCTTCAACAATAAAATCATGGAATTCTTTAGAACCTAAACTTAGACAACCAATTCAAAAACACTTTATGTGAACAAAGCGATACATTCAAGGTACCAAATTATTTCTATACAGGTGAGCGAAAATGGAATATTATTCATTAAAGACTCCGAAATCTTTGTAGTAACTTAAATTATGATCTATTTCGAGTTAATTTGTCTAATTCCTCGCACTGCTCATGTGGACATCATACCGAAGATGTCTCTCACTATTTACTAAATTGAACATTATATCTTTCAGCACGAACTAACCTATACAATAAATTAAGAGATAACTTTTGACCAATCCCTTTTTATGTTTTATGATGAATAAAATATGTTTAAACGAACATAACTAAGAATTATCATAGAAAGGAACCTAGAAATCCAAACTATTAAAGATAAAAATCAATAAAGGTAAATCTTCAACAGATCTTTATACTTTGTTGTCAGCCAATCACTCCAGCTTTCATGACAAAGCTTTCATTTTTCAACTTAGACATTTGATATTCTACATACTTCTGATGAAGAATGATGAGTAGAGCATGCATGTACATGTATATGTATTTAAAGGCCGACGGAGGTTATATAAGGGACAGGTAAACTTTCTGTCATTTCCTCACTGACCGCTATAGGGTTTACATCTCTAATTGGTATCTGATTGGTTCCTTTTAATCCTTTTATCCCTATCGATTTTTGATTGACAGATGAGGCTCAGGTATCTCTTTAGCAAAATAAAGGATTACCTGTCGGTATGTCTTTGATGTAACACGCCGCTCGCAGACCGCGTTATCTTCAAAGACGGTATACCAAGCCTACCAAACCTATGTCAGTCAGGTATACATATTAATGACCCGGTGGTTGCCAACATCGGCCTTTAAAAACATTCATTATTTTTATAATGTAGAGATTTAATTCAAACAAGAGTATTCAGGGAATGGTAAATATAAAACTACAATTTCAAAAGTCTGTTTAGCGGGCCCTTCATGACATTGTCAGTGTTTAGTTAATTGACAAACAAAGCAATTTAAAACTGAAGAAGCAATTTTAATACTGCTAGTCAGCAAAATGGGATCCCACTGGAGATAAGATCAGAGTGGTTTGGGAGAGTATGCATCTACTGCTTACTTGTTACAGACTTTACAGACTTTAGAAAATTTGTATTTGAAAGAATAAATAAATTACGATTAGTCGTATACTCGGTCATCCTCATCTCGTAGATTCTAGAATAATGAATTGAAAATTGTAATGATTATTATAAAATCATCAAGATAAAGTATTCTATCTTTCGCAGATATCTTTTGTGACGCTGTCACCAACACAACCTCTGGAAAAAATTCTACCGGTGGTGGCATGTTCTCAGATGCTTCTACATGGATTGCAAGTAGTTACCAACCTATATCACGCGTACGAATGACATGTGGGAATCACGGTGATTTTGATGTCATTTCCATCAAGATATCCTATGGAGATATGGAGGGTGATTCCCATGGAACTCATTTCGATCCTGGCATCATAAATTACACCCTCAAGAGTGGAGAATATATTATCGGTGCCGATGTTTGGTTTGGAGAATACATAAACGGTATAACTTTGATAACAAATCATGCAGAGATTCCCCACTGTGGTGCAAAGATACATGAGATGGTATCATTTAGACAACCTCCTTTGTTGTATATATCAGGTCGTAGTGGATGGTATGTGGACGCATTGACGTTTCATTGGTATCAAGGTAATGAAATAATACTTTTAAATTACGTGTCTGGTTCATTAAAATTGGTTTGAGATATTCTTCAAGAGGGTTAAGAGTTCGAACATTTCCTCATTATTAAGGATACATATTTAATGACATTACATATCTTATCTTTAAAATGAATCCGTATGAATGATGTTGTTGAGGTTTTTGATTCGCTTTTATTATTCTACTTTTTGAAAAAAAGATTGATGTACATTTTTGGACATAATAATTTCTCACTTTTTGGCCATATTACATTATTTAGACGAGGGTTAAGTACCCGAAACGTGCATGTCTGGTCCATGCTGTAAATTTATCTGGTCTTAAGTGATGCTTTTGTATTTAAAGACGTTTAACATAGTAAAGTTTACAGAGAGAGGTGAAATATGTCATCCTTGAAAAAGGGTATAATTTGTTTCGATAGGTATCCAATATTTTTCGAAGTACATGTATTTCATCACAATATTGATAATTGATACACAAAACCGATTCATAATGCATTTTACGAATTGTAATTACCAAAGAGGATGCAAATCAGGACAAAAATGAAAAACTACGTGCTATCTATAAATGTATCGACTCTCTCTTTCTTGTCTCTAACCTTACCTTGAAACAAGTTGATTATCCAAAAAAAAAAAAAAAAAAAAAAAAAAGGAATAAACACATTCACAACGTGATAATGTATATATTATCATTTGAACATAAAAGAAGTTTTAATGTGTAATGTTAAAGAAATTTTGGTAATTGCATCATCTTAAAGTTTAAATGTACCGTGCTCTTTGAAAATAGAGAGAATGACATTTCCTACGTGTAACTTGCGGGTGCGGCTAGCCAAACAGGGGATGCTTACTCCTCCTGGGTACCTGATCCCACTTCTAGCTTGCCGTCGATGCTCAATTTGGTGCTCTATTGTGAGTACTGTTGAGATTCTCGCCAAGATCTTCTTAACTCATTGGTGCGGGTACGTCTAGTGTACAAGTTAAACTACGCATTACTGTGGTTGAGATTTCTTTTCAAATACCACAACGCGTGCTTGTAAAATCTTAGTGACCTTGAGTTGACTTTTTGACAGGTTAAATTCAAGAAGAACATTAAATTCGGTTAAATCTATATTGAAATAGAAACTTGAAATCATTCTGAATTGAATGCCATCCTTCTTATACTATTTGATAGAATAAAGGGGATGAAATATCTTGAAGTAAAGACCTACGTGTATCTCGCACTTTACACGTCCACTGGCGACATGTACCTTGTAAAGCAAATGACGTCAAACGCATTAAATGATGACGTCATTATAGCGGATCAGAATACAAGTACACGAACAAGTTACACGTAGGGAATCTCAACCTCTCTAATATGTCACCAGTGCTACCTTGTGGGTTACGTTGAAAGGTTTCTAAAATTGAATTAATACTTGTGGTATAATCCTTTAGTTTTGTATATACCTGACAGACAGACAGACAGACAGACAGACAGACAGACAGACAGACAGACAGACAGACAGACGATTCCATTGCTCTACACTAAAAACTTCTTCTCCAATGTCAAAAATGTAAATTATTAAAAACACATCATCCTCGATTCCCAAGGATGACAACACATATAATAATGTTGATAATATTGACATTTATCATTTGAACGACGTAATCTTTTGATGAGAAACTACATCTGAACGATCACCTCAATACCTCATAACTGTATACAACATTTTCATGACAGACAGACATTCACAACATATTATGCAATTTTGCTGGTGAATAATATACAAATATGGACTTGGTCGAGGTCATAATGTCATTATAATGACCCGATGATATTTGTAATATTGACCAAGGCCGAAGGCCAAGGTCGATATTACAAATATCATCGGGTCATTATAATGACATAATGCCGAGGCCAAGTCCTTATTTGTTATATTATATAAGGAATAGTTAGACTATATATGATTAAAATAATGATTCAAAACAATATATACACATAATCTTTCATCAAGAATTCAACAATTAATTGCACTTTCTTTGTGAAAAGTATATCAAAACTTTTAATATTTAACAAAATAACTAAAAAAAAAAAAGTTTTTTTTTTCGAAAATACTGAAATCAGGACAATTACCACACCGAGTCATTATCCTCCGTCAGCGGTCATTATCGGAAAATAATGACTCGCGCGTCAGCCAATCAGAATCGACGTTACATCCTAGTTATATGATATTAACAAATGATATCATGTTTGGCGCCAGGTGATCCCCAACACAATATTTGTGTTAATGTTATTCATTATTATCTATATGCACGTACAGTGAAAACGTTCATGGATTTGGATTCAAACCTGTATAATTTGCTTTGGGTCAAAATTGGAAAGCTCTTTATTACAAATTTTTTTTCTTCGAATAATTCGAGATACCTATTTTAAATTTGGCCTTTTTGAAAACTGAAGGTTTTTATTCAATAAATTGAACTTTCTGTTGTAGAAATCCATACAATGAAAATAAGGATAGGTTTGAATTACTTTAGATGAGGATTAATGGTTAGATAGGCACTTGTTATATACAATTACGGCACTATGGGAATCACCTAGCTGACTTGTCAATAATTATATAAATCCTGTCACATACTAAGTGTTATATCACCCTTGAATATTTGTAACAATTTGTTGCCATGACAATTGAATTAAGTAATTCAAATTCGGGATTTCACGGTTGAGATTCCATCTCCTTTTTAGTATATAGATACTTCAATCTACTTTTGAATACAGGTCCTAATTCCTGCCAAGGAGATTTCCTTTGTTCTGAGAATGGAATTTGCAGTCCTACAGACGATGGATATAAATGTATCTGTAATGAAGGATTCACAGGGAGGTTTTGCGAATCAAGTAATATGTTCTTGTATATATATCAATAATTCGAAAATAGGGAAAAAAGAGGGTTCGAGTATTATTAATACAGTAATCTTCTAATGGTGATTTTGATAAAATTAAACCAATTGTTCTTAATAACTGAATATTATTGTTGAAATCAATTAACTTTATTGTGTTTCAAATACTACATAATGATAGAATATTCTTGATATTGGAGATGCCGTTTTTGATACCCGTACCATCTTAAGGAGGCTCAATAATCGTTTGACGTCATCATATTCCCGGCGTCAATACTGGTTCGAATAGTACCGAGTGCGGGTTCGGTCTTCAAACTCCTCTATTTCGCTTGTTTATTGACGGATTTCGACAAGTTTGGTATCGATGGAACCAGAAAATTATCATCTACAATCTGAGTGCAATATATATAGCCACATGCATCGTTAAATATTGGAAAATATCCCGTAAGTGAGACACCCTTGCTACTGCCGTAAACGTATTATTTTTATAACGTCATCATCTGAAATTCAACCGTTTGTTGCTTGGCAATAAAATCAAGTAGAAAAACTAAAGTTTAATGATCAAACAGGATATTTCTTTGAGATTTTAGCATTATAATAGATAAAATATTTCAAGTTTGCTATCTCTAATTATCTTAGGTTATACGAATTTTTCTACAATTTTGTCAACTATCGTACAGCGAGATGTTATCGAATAAAGTTTCCGTATTTAAATACTTTGAGAGAGTGAATTTTAGTTTTAACCCTGCTTTGTTCAAAGATATATCCATTTTACAGATGAGTACTCGCATTATCGAGAGCGCGGGAGGTTAATGACGTCTACTTATTGACCTTGAACGTCAAAATGTTTAAAAACGCTTCCATTTACTCTTTCTATTTCTCTTATTCATGTTTCCGTATCTCCGACACCCGGCGATCGTTGTGCTTTGACAAAAACGCTTATTTTATATTGTTAACGCCTTTTAAAATATAACCATATCTAGAAATTGCATCTGCTGTGTTACTTATTTCAGAATCGAACCCTTCTTTAAACATTATTGACAAACCTACCCCCCTTAAAATCGTTACTATGACAACCAAGTATTTTGGATCAGGATGAACGAAAACATGTACTTTTTTCTAATTATTTTTGAAGAACAGAGTTTATCGTTGATAAATATGTAAAAGAAAATAACTTCTGACAAAGACTTCTTATCACTTTGATGACAAATAAGGGTACTGGGTACTTTTTTGTAGATTTTCATTTTGGGTGGGGGGTGCACAAAATGTACCTTTCGGGAACATTTTTATCTATTTTACTCTTCGAAAGCATTACATTTAAAGAAATAGACATATTTGATTATATCATGGTGGAAATAATCACAAGAATAGTTTTAATGTGAAATTTTTATCCCTATATCATGTATTTATCTATCAAAATTCATTGTTTTGCGACAGATCTCGGAACTGGTTTACACATGTATATTCAGAGGACCACTAGTCAATCAAATGAACGATGATATGTTATCTGAATTAAAAATATAAACCATCAGACATGAATGTCAAATAAACAGAATAATTTTTTTGGCTCTGACAAAGAATTCGTGGATTATTGAGCCACCTTAATTAATGTCTACTTTTCAATGATTTTGAATTAAATTGTAGGGAGCCCTGAACTGAATGACGATATTTTGCTCTTACATAATAAAAGATACTGTTTTTAATCTCTATATTCCATTCTATCAATGAATGAATATTGCATGAAAATTATACTTGGTTCATCGTTAAAAAATATTAATACAAAAATGTTCTTGAGAACAATTTCAAATATATGAAATGGTATCAACGTTGATTTAAAGTTCACTTAAAGATACAATTGGTCTCGCTCAGATTCATCTGTTGATAACAAAGTATTGTAGATGGCGCCAGGAAAATTCATTTTGGCTTTATTTGAAATGTTTGGCATGAAGTACTACTGACGAGGATTAACGTATCCGAAACACGTGTCTAGTACAACAAAATTGGTGCTATAGAACATATATTTCAATATTGACAATTTTTACCGTAAATGGGTTTTAAATACTACCATTTGGACATCTATATCTTTCTTACATAAATTATGTCTCAAATTATTGTTTTATAGACGATTTCAATCTCTGGCACACACGATTTCGGTAAACCTTGGAAATGTTATTTGAATGTAAATATTTTGAAATATGTCAGATACTCAGGTTAGAACGAGTAGGCTACCGCGATCAGCCAATCGCTTTGATGAACTTTCCATCGTGGGATTACTACGAAACATGTAGTAAACCACGTGCTAACTTTTGCTTATTAACTGTCTTTTTAGAATTCTCACGATAAGAATTATAACAACTTACTTCAGGTTTTATTATCATTTTATCAAATTGTGTATAAAAGAATGTTTTCATGCAAATATAATTAAGTTTTACATATTATAAACATAACAATGAAAACTTCACGTGTACTGTATATGTAGCTCACTTTGGTTAAGTTCTGGTTCGACTTCAGTTTTAATGTCGCGGTAATCTTCTAAGGTCTCCATCTGCCAATAATAACTCTGTCTTTGTTTTGTTTATTACATTTCTCTTCCTAGATTCTCTTAATACATATATTTCGCACCACGTGTTATCCGTCCACCATATTGTTTTAATTTGCTACAGTGCTAGCCCAATGCAAATGTTCGCATTCAGTCTTCTGTGGGGAAACTAGGTTATATTAGGGTACCCATTTTATATGTAATAATTTATCATAGCTCGGTAGCAAGGGCGCATGTGACTGTTGCAACCAGCTAGTTTCTCTAATTTTATAGTATGATAGACTCGCTGCCATTGATATTTTGACAAACATGGATTATTCATGGTTTAATCTTGACGAGACCAAACATAACTTTCAAATGAAAACTATATCTGGTGTTTTACAGGCATTTTATTACCAATACAAGTCGTTACTTGTTATGTAAGTAATATTGTAGTTTATATGATTATATTGCAGTGTTACAACAATCTTGTAATTGTACTTGTGACAAAGCATCTCTATCGTGGAACACGACAACAGACACTGGGCAATCGAGAGAAAATATCGCCTCTCTAATTATTCCAAAGAGGGAAACTGTCATGTTTAAAAGAAAACTATATTCAGCAAGTGACGTTCGCCTCTCAGCTTCTATAACAGGATATGGACTTGGGGTCTGCACTCTCGTTCTTGTCTGTGTGATTGTCGTGTTAATGGACATCTGTTATGTCATTGATAAAAGAAAAAGCGGTTCATGTACCCAAAGGAAAAAATGAGGAATCGAACAGTTAACTTTTGAACCGTTCCTTTACAGAATTTCGTCTGTTTGATTTGTGATCGTTAACCTTTTTCTTTTGAATATTTATCTGCAATTTAAAGAACAGAATTGGTAACTATTGGAATACCAACAATATTTTAAGAAGACTATCCCAAATAATTAATGGATACAGATCATAAACAATAACTGAAAAGACATTAGAGGATAGATGATGCATTTCATATGAATAACAACAACGTTCCATTATACATCGCTGTTGAATATAAATATTAAAGGGTTATAACTGCAGGGAAGAAACTTGAAGCTATATGGTAAAACTCAGCACCTCATGAGTAATCAAACATCTGTTCATCTAAATGCAAAGTGTCTGTTATAGTGCTTGTGTTTTCACATTTTGGTGTTTCGGTGTTTTGATGTGAGTGTTGCTCCCGAGACGTGTTGGATATACTCTCCTTTCAACTTTGCTATATATTTTTATATGAATATAAAAGAAAAGAGATTATATCGAACAAGACTCTGTTGCTGCACCAACATCAAAAAATGGAAACACCCCTATGTGGAAACACAGAGTGTATATACACAACAAGAGGTGAAAATAGACAAGTAACATCAAGTACAACATCAAAATACCAAAATACAAAATACTACATATTAACAAAAGCGACCCAAAGGAGGGGATATCCAACAACACTCAGTTGCAGCACCAACATCAAAACACTCAAACAACCCATGCAAAAACACAAAGATGACACGTATATCAAGAGACACAAAGGGACAAGGAACACCATCGATCAGAAAAGACTAATCATCAACCAATGAGACCAATTACCAACCGGTGCCGACTTGGGTTGGACTTACGCTACGTCAGTAGAAAATGGTGTGAATATCCGGATAAAGCGCACACAGCCCTCAAACTTTTCCGGTTTGGTCTAGAAGAACGTACAATCTTAGTATCAAATTAATTAACTCCTTACTGTAAGATGACCATTCAAACAAGAAAGTATGACGCAGAGGCCCGAGCAACACATTGATGGATATGTAAATGAATATAGAAATAGAGGGCGTACAAAATACAGTCCGTGCTCTGCCGGCTGTGGCGAGCTCATGCATGTTATCACCCGAGGAGTCCGACCGACATTTAGAGAGGACAGGTAGTCGGCCCTGTTTTATCAACAGAGGTTTGCATTAAATCAAACTTTATTTATTTTACAACGTTTAACAAACAAGTTACACAACTTATATCAATGTCTCACGTTGGCTCAGATGTTGACGTGAGGGGGTCCAAGGAGCAGGAGGAAACCGGAGTACCCGGAAAAAAACCCCCTGCAGAGGCCTGGGTGTGGGACCACCTACCTTCCCAAATAAGACCCTTCGCCGAATCTGGGATTCGAACCCGGGACCTAAGATGTGAGAAGCAAGCGCTCTAACACTGCGCTTACCCGGCCGTACAGAGGTTTGACGGTAATCTTGGAACATCATCGTCAAGCCAGGGGAAATTTACTATGTTGAATCCAAAAGCATCCCTTTTGTCATATACACTTGTATGAATCTTTCCGTTTACAATTTTGATATTTAGGTCCAAAAACGGTGTTTCTGTATTTGTAACGTTTGCCTTGTTTTAAAAGTGTTAATTCTTGTGGATAAATTTCATTCTTATATAATTCAAAAGCAGATTTGTCAATGGTTAGAATATCATCCAGATACCTAGAAGTATTATTGAAACATTTGAGATCATCAAATTTTCTTTGCTTTTGAAGAGTTTGGATAAATTCTTTTTCATAAGTGTATAAAAATAAATCTGCAACAAGAGGCGCACAGTTAGTACCCATAGGAATTCCTACAACCTGCTTGTATAGATCCTCACCAAATCTAACATAAATATTGTCCAAGAGGAAGGACACTGCATTACACAGGTCACTACATGTCCATGTTTTGTATGATTTGTAGTCTGTCGAGGAAAAGAAACCCTTCGATTCAGATGTACAAATGTAAGTTTTCCGCTCTCGATCAAAACACAATTTAATGAGATTAGATAATCGATCTTTAATTTTGTCATGAGGAAGTGTGGTGTACATATTAGAGAAGTCGTATGAAGAAATCGTGTTGGCTTGGAAATTTCCAGATTTCATTTGTCAATCACATCCCCTGAATTCTTAAAAGACCAAAATAAATTTACATCTTTCCTGTATAGAACCGTTTCACAATATCTACAAAATGTAGTTATGTGTTCTTTAATAGCAGTAAGTTCTGACGTCAGATTTCTAGACAAAATTGTAGTGGAGCAGTTACTAGAATTAGCAATAAATCGATATTTGTAAGGAGACTTGTGCAGTTTCGGTATGCAATATAGTGTTGGGAGATCAAATTTAGAAATAGAGATATTGAATGAAGACAGTTAACTGTTATGCTTGCTTAAAATGTTAGATGTACTTTCATTGCTTTTGATATATGTATTAGTAGACGAAAGTTCCGAAACCAAAGTTGATATGTAGTAACGTTTTCAAATGATAATGGTGTTGTTGGCTGCTTTATCAGCTGGTGCAAAGCCATATTTTTCATGTAATTTACTTAGTTGGGATTTGAAATGTCTTTCTGATTTGGAACGTGGATTTTGAAAAAGATGAGGGTTGTTATGGAAGTTATCTATTCGAATATCCGTGATATCTAAAATGAGGTTTTTCCAGTCATTCATTGCATGCGGTTCGACTCCTTCTGATTTACACCATCTTTTCGTTTAATTATCTAAGGCTTCCGTAAGCACCTCATGGCATTTGACAAAATCTATCTTGGATGGGATTCTATACTTAGGTCCTTTTTTAAGAAGACCACGGAGCTGTCTGTCTTGGATAATTGAAAAGTCACCTGTAACAACATGACCAGCTGGTTTGTAGAGATATTTAGAAGTTGCACATTCTCAAGAAGCAGGACACGATTCAAGTATGTCAGGATCCGATGTAACTTTATTATAGTTAAAAACAAAGTTTCGAATAGGTTTCTTTTACTTATAACAAATAAGAGGTGGCTCTAAATTTTCTAAATATTGAGGAAAGGTACTTTGTACGCGATGATCCCGAAAAATATTAGAGATGTTTAGAAGATCAAAACCTTTGTTATAAACGGGATTTTTATTAATCGTCTTTTAGGGTAGGTGTTTTTCACAATAGGATAAAGTTTATACTGTGCGAATAAGACAATGATATTAAGTCTGAATCAGTCAGTGTTTCTTAAGAATGCAACCTCTGCTTCATCCAAGATAGATTTCAAGTGCATAACTGGTATTGACGACAGAGCATGTAACAGCTCATGTCTGCCGCCATTGTGTGCTATAGTAAGTAAATCGTTGAGAGAGCGGTAGATTCTGGATCGTTTTCTTTTTTGTCTGTTTCGTCTTTTCCCGTGCGACCTGTATTTTATTTTAGTGTTTTAGGGGAATTGAAAAGATGTTGATATTGGTAGAAGCTGAGGAAATGTTTCCTTGTCCATATATTTGATCGTTTAAACCAAGAAGGTACGCAGTCTGAAGTTTGGTGATCCAGGCAATTTCATCTTGTATTCGGCGTTTTTTTTTTTTTATTTCGGCCTTACTTTCATTTTTACGTTTTGGAAAATTCTGAACTGGGGTAATGGTGATATCTGAAATAGAATGATTATATTTAACAAAGTGATTATAAAGTTTCTGTGTTTTTGTTGACGTGAGGTTCTGATCTTATAAGAATGGTTCCTAAAACGAGATTTTAAAGGTTGGCCTGTCTCACCTACATATTGTGCGCCACATCACCTGGCATTTCAAGTCATAACGTAAATAAGATTTTGAGACGATCAATCGATGTCTTGGTCTACCTCGATTTTGAATTTCTGCCCATTTATACTAGATGTTATTGTGGAGTCGCATTTGATGAGGTGACACAAAGATCATCTTCTACCATTGCACTATGAAATAATTGAGAACCCTCTGTGTCTGTTGTTGAATGTAGAGCCTGCGGATGGAGTAGTGCGTAAAATACGACTGTGGGGTCGAAATTTGAGAGGTGATAAGAGTACTCTTGGTGAGGAAAAAGTTTTTTACTGTTGAATGTCGATGATGGTAAAGTGACTGTAGTGACAGAGGGTAATCTCAAGGGGGTTAGTTTATACGAGGCGACCTTAAAAATGTCATAATGCGATAATGGAAGAAAAGTGAATTAGAGTTCTACGTAGAAGACACTACAACAAAGCCAAGGTAGAGAACACAATGAAATTAAAACACTTCAAACATCGGGTCGCGGGGAATTCTTTACCAACTCCACACTGCAACACGAAATAAGTGTAGATATAAAAGATGAGAGGAGATCTCCAACAAGACCCCGTTGCAGCATCAACAGCAAAACACCAAAACATCCGATGCAAAAACAGAAAAGACGAGTACAGCACGAGACGGAAAAGAGACACACGACAAGTAAACATCAAACACAAAAGACTCCACATAAACCGACGAGACCAATGGGCAACCGGTGCCGACTTTGGACAGCCATTTGTCACGCAAGTAGCAAATGGTGTGGTTATCCTTGATTACGTGCACACAACCCTCTCACTTCTCCAATCACCTCGAGAGGTCTCGAAGAACGTACAATTGTGGTGTAAAACAACCTCCTCACTGTAAGATGACCTCACACAAACAAGACCGCGAAACATAGAGGCCCCAGAAACACAGAAGTACTAATGAAACATTTCAAATCATCATGTTTTCTTTGCTTTTGAAGATTTTTGATGAATTCAAGTTAGTTGCAAATGGTGTCGTTATCATGATTTCATGCGCATAACCCTCCAAAGTTTCCGGCTACCCAGATGTCTCGAAGAACGCTTTTAGTTGTGTATAACACTCTTCAATGTACGATGACCACACAAACAACACAACAAAAGGCAATAGCCTAAGTGACACAAGCATGAATATGTAAAGAAAGGACATACGGAAAAAATTAAATCAGTCCGTGCTCTGAACTACTACCTCACATAGCAATAATACGGGAGTGTTCCAACTTTATACCTTCCCAATGAAAATTTCAAACCAATTTGATTATGTACCATACACGTGTTTCGGATATTAAATCCTCATAAGTGATGCTTCCATCCGAAGTGATTTTTAGACACAGCCAAAATTCATTTTAGTAGTTAAAATTCATTTTAGCAACAAAAGATAGACAATCAACTTTCACACCAACAAACAGTACGACACAATGAAAATACTCATAAATAAATGAATAATATTATCTGTAACATTCTACCAAGAAGCAAAAGCGAATTTCTAATGATCAACGAACAGATCAATAACATCATGTTACTTTCTAACGGAAACTTAATAACCAGTTTACCTGCATATATTATGGAAGAAAAAAGGTTATATAATCTGCTCCCGAGAAAAGCATCTAGATCACATTGAATTTATTCCATCTATTATGCAGATGATTTGATATGACTGGACTATCTTTGAAATGAAAATAGGAATTGCTTTCATACTATTTCTTACTTTACTTGGTGAGTACAATTGCCTTTTTTGAAAGTAAAACCAGAAAATAAATAAATATTTTTGGTTTCACTTTTCCTTACATTTTGTTTAAAAAATAGGAATTTTGTACCACTTAAATGAAAAAGCATTGAATGTACATTTGTCAGAAGAGGTAAAAGACCTATTTTACTTTCAGCTTTTGGGTTCTCTTTTTTAATTGCGAGCAATTTAAATTGTAAATTGAACAGAAGATTTTTTTCGTAACTGAAGAAAATAAAGTAGCTGTAAAGGGATGTGTTTTTTTCTCTAATTCAAGATAAAATGCAATGATCCTTTCTTATGAAAAAGTTTATTAAATTCCTCCGATAAGTGCGATAATATATCCAGAATAGTGAGATGCTCTAAGGGGCGTTAAGGTAGAAATTTTAAAAGGAAAATTTGCGAACATCTTCAGTAGAAATGTAAACTTATTAGGTCCACATCTTAATCTACTATCAGGTTGATTAAATTATCCATTATAAGATCTATATTTGCAAAGCGAGCGTTTTAGAATGTTTTAAAACGTCTTCAAATTCAAAAGCATCATTTAAGAACATATAAATTTTCATGTTTCCGGTACTTAACCCTTGTTAGTGATCCTCAGTCTTAACAATGTAACAAGAGTGTGAAAGTTATTACATGTATATCCAAAAATGCAACGAAAGACGTAGAAGGATTGGTGGGATATGATACTACATACTCAAGTTTTTGAAATTTTGAAAGCAGAAATTTTCAAATGCGTTGAAAATGCGGATGGGTTCAAACTCTTTACCTTCTTGAAGAAAATTTCAAATCAATTTATTTTGCACCAGACACGTGTTTCGAATATTAAATTCTCATCAGTGATGCTTCCAGCCAAATTGCTTTTCATAAGCCGCACAAATTCATTTCACTAGCGTCCATCTAGGAACAATCAATCGAATTTAACCCAACTTGGCTACATGTGACCTCGGGTACTCCTGGTCCACCAGAAGTGACACTCATCAAGTAGTACAAATGTGAAACGTCTTCGTAATTCAATAGTATCATTTATTTCAGAGAATAAGACGTAAAATCTGCTCTGAAAAAGTCGAAATATCAAAATTAGAAATTTAAGAAGATTTTGTCTTTATCTACTATCAAGATGGATATATCATTCATAATAAGTCCGATATTTGGGTTAAAACGAGCGTTTTTTCCAATGGAAATAATTTAATTTCCATTATCATTTTCAAGAAACGACGATTCTGATTGGCTGAGAAATTTTGTTGATACATCGATCAACACAATTTTTCACGGAAGTCTATTTATGACACTAATTTTAGAACCGGGGGTTCCCTCAAACACGAATGAACTCGTTGCTGAAAATACAATTCGTTGATGTTTGCTTATCATTTCAATGGTACAATTTCTTTTCTACTTACTCAAAAATTAACAATGCATGTGGAATTTGCTCAAACTGGTCCTTATTCCAAAGATATAGAGGGACGATCGTTCGCTGTTTGAATCATGGCGGCTGCCATAACTTGTTTTGGCAGACGTATCACTGCGAAACCTTCCGACTTACGACATATAGTGCGGTGATTGATTGTTTTAGATCCAAGAAAACAGTTTTTTTTCCATAATTAAATGATAAGAAATGAATCTTATATTTTTTCTGTTGATGCAGGTATCACCCGAAAAATTGGACAGAAAACTGCATCAATGCGCGTAGCATCAACAGAAAAAATATAAAATTCATTTCTTAAGTCAATGAAAAACAGAAAAGATTTATACAATAGTGTTTCACCCGAGTAACAGAATGCCACGTTCACCAAAGGTGTATATCTCTGACCAAATGGGGTTCTGTAACTCTGGATGGAACAATGTCCCACGGACAAAAATTGAAAAGAGAGGGGATGGTCCATTCTTTATTGTTATTGTCATTAAGAAGTAAACTGAAGCATTACATATAACGGGTATTCAAACTTTACCTTTACCTAGCTGTGGTCAAATTTCAACGATAGATAAAAAATCATATCCACAGTGATTATCCAAGGACAGATTTTAGAGGATTGGGGGCCGGGATAGGGGATGGAATTCAGAGGGGGATGCATTCCTTTCTCTCTATGTGAACGTCATTTGAATTAAAAAGTTTTGCGAAAAAAGTGTTGTTTAGGGAAGTTAAGCATGATATGAACTATTGATTGCAATTTTGAGAAAAGAAAAGAATCGTCCTTTGCCTACTTTGACATTTATACAAATCTTAATCATTTGCAATACTGTAGAAAGTAATGTCTGGATATTTTTTTATTTGACTAAATTTATTTCTGTGTTTTAATTCATAAACGTTGAAGTTACAAATCCAAAAACAACCAATTTTTAGTAGATTGAAATATTTCTTCCAGATTGAAGGGATAACAAAAAAAAAACACAAACACTCAAATACACAATTTTTTGGCCTCTTGGCCTTTATCAAGTTTAAAAAACAACGATCTATAAAAATTCTAAAAATCTGTCCTTGGATAATCACTGTGGATATTCTTTTCTAACATTGCATGCATGTGCCGCGAATATTATGACGTCATGGACTAACATGCATGCATGTGCCGCGAATATTATGACGTCATGGACTAACATGCATGCGTGTGCCGCGAATATTATGACGTCATGGACTAACATGCATGCATGTGCCGCGAATATTATGACGTCATGGACTAACATGCATGCGTGTGCCGCGAATATTATGACGTCATGGACTAACATAAACACTTGCAATGAACGCCAGAGATGCAAGGATGGATTTTACTTAGAATTGTTATGACGTCATTGACTAACATTGCATGCACGTGCCGCGAATATTATGACGTCATGGACTAACATGCATGCATGTGCCGCGAATATTATGACGTCATTGACTAACATTGCATGCATGTGCCGCGAATATTATGACGTCATGGACTAACATTGCATGCATGTGCCGCGAATATTATGACGGCATGGACTAACATGCATGCATGTGCCGCGAATATTATGACGTCATTGACTAACATTGCATGCATGTGCCGCGAATATTATGACGTCATGGACTTAAATGCATGCATGTGCTGCGAATATCATGACGTCATGGACTAACATTGCATGCATGTGACGCGAATATTACGACGTCATGGACTAACATAAACATTTGCAATGAACGCCAGAGATGCAAGGATGGATCTTACTTAGAATTGTTATAGATCGTCGTTTTTTACACCTGATAAAGGCCAGGGGCCGAAAATTTGTGTATTTGAGTGTCTGTGTTTTTTTGAACCCATTTTAAGTTTATGAAAATCACATGAAAGAATGCTACTCAGTTAAAAGTAGTCACATGTCACCGACGAGTGGGGGGGTAGTTAGCGGTACTTTCCATCGATTGATATAGTATTACCAGGTAATTATAAAGGAATTGTGAAAAAATGTACATGGAATTGAGGAACTTTAACGTTTTCTTCTTAATGATGATAACAATAACAATTCGTCTATTAAGCGGTTAAATAGATACAAGTTGCCGATTTGTTCTATTAATAGAATTGATAAATCACATCAAATTTATATAAAACAATGCCTTTTTTATTTATTTGTTCTCTATTTGAAGTTTTCCGACATTTGTATACCCTACTTCATCAAATCGTAATACTGGAATCTTTCTATAAATATTCTTAAATAAAATACCTGGAGGGAAACTTATAATACAATACATTTTTATCCTTAGAAACTGTAACCTTCAAAGAAAGGTAATCGCGAATGATTTCAGGGCTACATCTGGTCCTTATTCTTACAGCTCCTTTGCAGCAAGAGATCAATGGAAAACGGAAAGAAAACAAGAGCTCCGAAATGACACCTTCACCAATGAAGTTTATCAACAATAAATATTTTTGTTACTCACTGTTTCTATTACTCGTTATTGGTGGGTTACAAGATCGTATAAAGAATAAAAGGGGTATGCGTGACCTATAGTCTATTTTTGAGTGGTCCTTAAAGCGGTATATCTTTTAAGTGACCTTTTTTCTAATGAAACAATCTATTTATCTATGTATTAAAATTAGATAGGAAATAGGAATGAAATAAACGAAGTAATTTGTCTATTCATTCACAGAGTGTATTTCGTTCCCAAAGGCATGGAATATGATAGTTTAGTACAAAATAAAACCATATTTGTACCAATTACTTGTTTGTAGAGTCTATCGATCACATATATATTGATCTATTTTGTAAACTAGATTTTCTTTTTCAATTTTGACATTAAGTGGATCAAAATATTTTAAGCATTAAATTCTAAAGTTATGCATTTTTCACAAATGCTTTCGTTTTCAGATATCGGTGCCCCTTTCAAATCATTTCAAATGAAATGAATTCACAATAAATCTTTTGAAGTTTGATACATATGATGAAACTTTATATTGTTATGCTAACGAAATTAACATCATTCGACTATTCAGTTCAGTATTATGCTTTTATCCTTGACAGATACCTTTGGTGATGCTATCATCAATACAACCGCTGGACGACGAAATAACAGAGGCGGCGGCATTTTTTCAGATGCCGCTACATGGATTGCAAGTGGTTATAAACCTATATCAGGAGTGCGAATGACTTGTGATAATCACAATGGTAATATTGTCCTTTCCATTGGGATGTCCTATGGGGATATGGAGGGTGATATTCATGGAACTTATACAGAACCTGGCTCCATAAATTACACCCTCAAAAGTGGAGAATATATCATCGGTGCCGATGTTTGGTATGGGATGTACGTATATGGTATCACTTTGATAACAAATTATGCAGAGATCCCCCACTGTGGTAGAAAGACAAGTAATATGGCATCATTTCGGCAAACTGCTTTGCTGTATATATCAGGTAGAAGTGGGTGGTACGTGGACACATTGACGTTTCATTGGTATCAAGGTAATAAAACAATATGTATAGGCCCCTTCACATATGGACGAAAGCCCTCTGACGTCAACTTGCACAAACTGGCGAATAAGGTTTTTGCAAAATTCGTTTCCGTTTACATATCAACGTTATACTTCGTTGTCGACTTCGCGCGGATTCGTTTGTGAGCGTCTTGATTCGTTCCGGTTAGTTCTGTTCGTCGTTAAATTTCGAACATGTTCAAAATTTCTCAGCGAATAAAATTTTCGTCCATTATTCGTAAGTATTCGTAATAATGCGTTATGATGCGTTAATCATTCGGTATGCATTCGTTTTTTGTTCGTCGCCGTTCGCAAGGGACTAGAATGTGACCTACTGTTTTGCATATTACACAACGTATTTGCATTCCAGGCGACTGAAAACGCACCTTTGCGATATTTTACTTATTGGTGCGACCTGTAACAAATAGCGACGATGCGTAAATAATTCAATCGGCGAATAAAAACGAATTATTGCGATAGGTTGCCGATACGAAACGAACAGAAAACGTTTTAGTAATAATCATTACGAAGGGTTACCACTGCATACGAATAGCAACGAACGCTTTTCGAAACATCTTACAAATTTATTTATTTTTATTGTGAAAAGGGAATTATTCTGGAAATTACTTGTTCAAATGGAAGATACACAACGTCTGGTTCTTCAGTGTACGACTGCAATAGCCTATTAGGAAGTGCTACGGCAACAACTCAGCATCTATCAGTATATCAGATGCCGTATCAGATGGAGAAGAGAAGCCAGAAAAGGTCGTATCTTGAGAAGACCATGGCTGCATTACGACATGTGGCGCCAATTTGGAATTAATGATCAACTCATGGTTGAGCTCAGGAGAGAAAATCCTAGAACCATCAAGAAATTGGACTTTTTGGCTGCATATCACTGCTTCTGAACCAAAAAAAAAAAAAAAAAAAAAAAAAAAAAAGAGAAAAAGAAAAATAGAATTGACAAAGAAAACTATACCCCCAAAACAATTCAGTCTTAATGAACTTCTGTTTTCTGAGTGGCCTTGACCTTTAAGAGATAAATAAGAATTTCATGTGCTTGTTAATTTCTTTTTCATATTAATAACCTGAAACGACAAGTTCATATCTATAACCTTGACCTTTAATCCTTAAATTACCTTGAATACCTTTGAGGGAAAGCTCAGATCATGCAAAACATTTTGTGAAGTCTGCTGAATTAGTATTTTCATATCCTATATTATCATTGGTTAACAAATGACCTTGATCTTTAAGAAATTGCGCATTTTAGTGACATGTCAAAAAGCCCACAATCAAAAACAATTTGTCGATGTATGATGTTAATATGAACAGCCTATACATAAGAAGTTGAGTGTAATCCCCCTTTATATAATTATAACTCTTATTTAATTATTGAACACATGGATATATTTTTCTAACATTGTATATATATTCTTTCATATCATTTGGGCAAGAAATCCATTTTAATGTTTAATGAATCTTTGAAATATTCTATGAAGTAAATGCTATAATTTAGCTATAAAGTGACCTTTACTTCTAAACGACATTAAGTGACCTTTGACCCAAAGTGGCGTTATCCAAATGAACAAACTTCTGAAAAAAAATCGAATTCTGATGTATATACATGTTATATAAGGATGTACATGTATGAGCTCAGACGGACAGATAGAGAGGTAGACTAAATGATGGACTGAAAGACCTGCTTTAATCGGTGATCATAAAAGCATCAATAATTTGCTTTGAACAAATAGTTTATGAAATTTATTTTCACGTTTAGTGTATATTACAAAAACAGCTAAATAGTTCTTATGGATTAGGACTACTAGGCCGATTTTCTGGCTGTTTCCTTTCCGATCCTCTACACGTACCTTTCCCCTTTCCTCTTGGCATAATTGTACTAACATCTGTTAGTCTACAGAAAATGTCATGTCTGTTAAACGCAGGTGCGGTTAGCTTCGTAAGCGTTCGTATCAATGCGCAACGCTGCGTAAACTTTCGCATATTTACGCTCCTAATCGCAAGTGAAAAAACAAATACACAATGCTCATTCTAACGTATCATAGCGCGAAGTCGTAACAATTCGCAGTGCTTCGTTTCTTATTCGCAATAAGCAGTTCCATTGCGTTTGCATTTCGTTATGATAATATTTTTCAACACCGTTTTCGTTCAAAATTCGTCAAGTTTGACAAATTTTACTCATTCGCAAGGCTTCGTTCTATGGATTCGTCTATATGTGAAGGGGCCTTATGATATATATGTGCATTAGATATCATCCTATTTTAAAAATAAATCGTTACCGTTGAGAAAGATGATGAAGATGATCAAATGCTTATATTGGTGAATATGACGAATGAAACGTTACATTATTCATGATATAAAACATTTGTTTTTAAAAATAAAAACATCGGTTCATAAAATGCAATTTACATGTATATTTATAAAAAAAGTATTTATTCAAAACTACAATACACGTTAAAAATCATACATATTTTCATTCATTAACATAAACGTAGATATATGTTCATAAAACAAAAACCAATCAGAGTAATATTTTCAAAATTACACAAGTATCTAAAGTATTGGTGAAAGAAATAGAGGCAATTTAGAACGTTAAAAGTAATTAATATAGCAACAGAGACGCGACGCAGTGAATTCTATCTATTTTTTTGTTTTGTTTTATAAATCCTTGAACTCAAGCTTAATTGATCCGTATTATATAATAAGTCCAATGAACAACCACTAACATAAAACTATAAAGTTTTCATGAGAAATATTCACAATATTTACATGAACCATCTATGTGTTGGTGCATATTTACAACGTTTTCATGTACAAGTCGCTTAATGAACTTTGATAGTGTAAACAGATAACTTTGTCCAAGAAAACTTTGACCAAATTTTCTTTGACGGACTTTGATATAGTGAACGCGGCTTAAGTATTTGATCAATACATACATCTATATATTTTTATCTTTATTCCATGTATTTTATTTCGGAGATAATGAGAGGCTTTTTTAAGTACAAGAAAAATACAGATGGATAAGCAATTCAATAACAATATCAAAAATTGAAAAACCGTATTAAATTAGAACAATTGACATTAACGACGAAGAATCCCAACCGAATGAAAGCGTGGGAAAATTCAATGTTCGCAGTATAGCAATGTGCGAAGAGGCTCTTTCCTTCTTGCAATAACTTACTTAACAAAAATTTGCGTTGCTTATTCTCTCTGTACCAGAATGTACATGTAAATAGCTTTTCTTGAAATGAGTAAACTTATTGAGAACGTGATGGTGCATATATTATCCTTTCAGCATAAAAACATGACATGAAAATTACATACGCTTTAATTTATTTTTGAATACAGGTCCTGATTCCTGCCAGGGATTTCTTTGTTCTGAGAATGGAATTTGCATTCCTACAGACAATGGATATAAATGCATCTGCAATGAAGGATTTACAGGGAGGATGTGCGAATCAAGTAATATGTTCACTTCTTTTATACATTTTAAAACTTTGAAAATAGAGAAAAATAATTAAAGGGGGATCGAGTATAAATAGTACAACACTTTTCAATGGTGAAATTTATATTAAATCAACTGTTATTTCGTATAATATTTTCATTTATTTAAATTTTATCTCTTAAAAAAATGAGAAAAATTAAGCCAAAAGGGTTCGAGTATCATTAATTTGACAACGTTTTATTAGTGAAACGAACTTTATCTTCCATTTGAACGAAAGATCCATGGTGAGTAGTTCGCAATGATAAATGCGATGAAGTCCTGCGATATCAGAAAAGCCTTTTAAAAATAGTATAATGTCCCATTGCAAGGGAGCTCTAAACTTCGGAAATAAAATGTGATGTACGTATATTTACATTGCAAGTTGAATTCCTATGTTAAACGGCTACTCAGTTTGATGTTCATTTCACGATGAACGCAAGTTGACCCTCAATCACATAACGTGCACGCGCGAATTTTTGTGGGCAGGGCATATCGATGCTGAATTTGTGAGCAGGAGGAGATTTCAATTTTGTAGATGGTCAATAAGGCGATAAAAAGTTAAGAAACCTAAGGTGACAACCAAAAAAAAAAAAAAAAAAAAAAAAAAAAAAAAATCCCCTCAAGTCATTGAAACATGAATAACAACCCTATGTATATTTACAGTCTCCTCGGAGGTTTGTAAAAATGTAGATGCCGCTACAAATGAATTTTTGCAGCACTGACTTCTCTTATATGGTGAAAACGTTTTGAAAATAAAGAAACAATATTTAGTAATTGTTAAGATACATGTAGCCAAGTTCGATCAATTTCTGTTGATCGTTTCTTCAACGCATTCTAAATTTCTGGTATCAAAATTTATTGAAATTTCTAAAATGTGGGTCCTGTAGCATCATACCCCACCCATCCTGCTACGTCTTTCGGTATACTTTTTCGACATAGTAACTTTCATACTTTTTGGCATATTACATTGTTTAGATTTAGGATCACTGATGAGGGTTAAGTACCCGAAACGTGCATGTCTGGTCCACGTTGCCAATTTATCTGCTTTTTAAATGATGCTATTCAATTTGAAGACGTTTACATATACCGTATATTTTGATGGACTATTTCTTGACACACGAGTAACATTCAATCTTAATTTTCACTCTATTCCTATTAGTTAAAGGCCGACGTTGGGAACCACCCGGTCGTTAATAGTTTTACCTGAGTGACATAAGCTTGATAGGCGTGGTATACTGTCTTTGAAGACAACGCCGTCTGCGAGCGGCGTGTTACATCAAAGACAAACCGACAGCTAATCCTTTATTATGCTAATGAGATACCCGAGTCCCATCTGTCTTAAGCTGTCAATCAAAACTTGATTGGGATAAAAGGATTAAAAGGAACCAATCAGATACCAATAGGAGATATTAACCCTATAGTGGACAGTGAGGAAATGACAGAAAATTTACCTGTCCCCTTATATAGTCCCCCGTCGGCCTTTAACGAGCCCGGAGTTTTTATTTTCCATTCGATAAAATGATGAAAATCGTTACACATTAATATGAATTATGGCAAAGCCATTGTGAGGACGCAGATGACTTTTCACCATAAATTATTGAATTTTTTTTTACTAAGTAAATAATGCGTCCTCTATCAATACAAAAATGTTCATGAAAACAAAGAAAAAAAATTAAGGAACTGTTAGATAAGGAGCAAAATCTGCCCTGAAAGTTCAAATTTCAAAATGCAAAATTTGAGAAGATTTTGCGATAGAGGTTTTTCGTAATTGTCTTACTCTAAATTTTGATACCAGGCCAATGAGCTTATTTTAAGCTCCCCTTTGTTTTTTAAATAATGCAGCGACATAAATTAAATCACCTCTAAGCTCCCTTTTTTTGTATGTATCTTTGTTATTTTCTGTTTTGCGTCCTCGTGTTGGTAGGTTTAAAACCCAAAGTCATGAAACAAAACAAAATTAAAATAAAAATATTTTTGGCAAATTAAATGTGTTTTCTACAAATAATAAAAGAAAAAATTGTACAATTTTTTATGTTTCGTGTAAAAATGAAAAAAAGTGACAAAAAAGTGACAATGACTCATTGTCTATCATTCTTTTGTTGACTAAAATACCTGTATGTCAAGATGATCAAATGAATTAAGTTTTTGTCAGATTTCACACAGTCACATAATATGAAATTGCAATTTTGTTTTATACGCTTGTTTGTTTTTCTTCCATGCTGGCTGGTAGGTTTCTCAATTTCAAAAGGACGCAAAACAGAATAAAAACAAGAAATGGCCTAATATGATTCACGTGATTATTTTTAAATATGTGTAAAATGTACAAATTAGCACGGCTTTTAAAGCGCGCTACCTACAATGCATTCCGTACTTGTATTGGGCTTGGCTGGGGATAGGATTGCTCATTCGATTAAAAGAGAACTGTTTTAGGTGGTTTTATAATATTTCATTACCAATATAAGTTCAATTCTGTAATTCGTAACATGTTATCTAAGTAATATTGTTGTAATATTTCTAAAGACATTTGATTATATTGTAGTGATACAACAATCGTGTAATTGTACTTGTGCTTATTCACCTCCTTCGTGGAACATGACAATAGACACTGAGAAGACAAGAGAAAATATCGCCTCCCTTGTTATTCGGAAGAAAGAAACCGCCAAGTTTAAAAGAAGATTATATTCAGCAAGTGATGAGCGACTATCTGCCTCTATAACAGGATATGTGATTGGCGTCACCACCCTCGTTCTGGTCTCTGTGGTTGTCGTGTTAATGGACACCTGCTATTTATTGGATCAAAGAAAAAGAGGTTCAAGTACTTCAAGAAAAAAGTTGATGAATCGAACGGTTTGAACGGATGTCTCAATTGAATACTCTTTTTATACGCGTTAAGAATTATCTGTATTAGCAGGAGAACAATATGTTCCCATTGGAATACCAACAATGTCTTTGAATATTCATTAGATACAGAATGAAATATATGCTTAGCTACTGTAAATGCTTGCCTGAGTTCAAACTCTTAGGAGTATTGTTAGATGTACTGATGTTGCGTATAAAAACAATGTTCTCTGTAGTAATTAAGCCCTAGGATTGAGATAACTGATCATTCTTTATGAATATCAACAAGGTTGATTTTTTTCCCACTTCATAACACAAAGAAACGACATGTCGGAAGGGGAAATATTTTAAAGGGATGAAAAGAATAAGCTTCATCTGGAATATGACAGCAAAGACAAAGGCGAGTTCAGACACGGTAGTTCTCTGTCGCCAGATATCACATTGTACAATGAAGACTTTATTTAACATCAAGGCTTCTTGGCATATTCAGCATTCAATGATTATTCATTTTCTTGTGATAATTTCAAATAAAGTAAATATGAAAAGTAAAAGGAAATTCATAACAATGGCAGTTTCATTTTCACTGTGCTGTGCTGAGAAAACTGAAAAATAATTAAAGTTATTTGGTCATACAACAATTAGAGCTAAATTGCTTTTTGTTTCAATTAACGCTCTCATTATGTTGCATGCAAGTAGGAGATGCTTACTCTTCCTGGGCACTTGGTCTCACTCCCATATCGAGAGTTCGCTTCTTTTCATAAGGTGGAGGTTTTTGTTTGTTTGCTTTGGTTCCTGTTTTATCCTAATTTTGTATGCCTTCAGTTTCTGATTTTCTGAATTATCGATTTTGTGCTGTATATAGGGATATGGTCATTATCCATATTTGTCATACTACAATTTAATTCTTTCAACGGCACTCCGTTCGAAAGAAAAGTTTTTTTTACACCAAAACCATTGAGTGTATTTGTATATACGAGTAACAATTTTATGTTTTTAAAAATCTTCTATTGCGTGAACCAAATGAAAAGGTTAAGAAGTTTATCATTTTACAAAAATGCTACAAATTTGAATAACATGGAAGACAAAACTCGAGTAACAATTTTATGAAAATTAACTAAAATGTCTCCCTTAAATTGAAATTCAAAATAAAACGAAACGATTTTTCAGTGTTAAAATAAAGCCAACGCACATAAATCTTTTATGTAAGAGCCTGTGCTGATATTATATTGCTGAATTTGTGCTTCTTTATTTTCAATCTTTATTTGATTGTGCTCATATCTTCGCGAATTTGGTACCTTTTTCTCGTCTCGTACGTATTTGTTCCGCCGTGATCACTCCTCTTTATCAATCCAAATCCATCAAACAAAACTGATAGACCATTCAAGCCAATGGTATTCCATTCGTAAAATGAAGTGGTAAAAGGTCAATTTTTAAACCTAGTCAATTATGACATTTCACATTAAGTAAAGTAATGATATATTCACTATTTTCTCACACTATGTTTAAATATGATATCCGAATTTTCATGATCATCTATATGAAATCTATCGTCAATGAAACAATCGAGGGCGACATATCTGCTTTGTACTTGGATATATTTCTATCCTCCGACGCAAACGGCCATTTGAACACCTCATTATATGACAAGCGTGGTGATATCTGCCTCCACATAACTAACTTCCCTTTCATTAGAAGCAACATTCAGTCTTCTCTTGCCTATGGTGTTTTTTTTTTCTCAGGTGATACAGTTCGTCAGGGTTTGGTCCAAATATAGAGATTTTATCGTTAGAGCAAGACGGCTTGTAAGCAAGCTATTCATCCTGGGTTATTTAACACAACGGCTGAAATCATCATTGAGGAGACAAAGCAGGGGATCTCCAACAACACCAGGTTGCAGCATCCACAGTAAAACCCCAAAACACCCAATACAAACACACGCAGCGGAAAAACACAGGAAGAGACGCAAAAGGGACAAGGAACGTCAACGCAAAACACACAAACATCAAACGCAAAGGACTACACATAAACCAATGAGACCAGTGGGCAAGCGGAACCGACTTAGGACGGCCATTTACCACGGAAATAACTGAAGGTGTGGTTATCCTGGATTACGTGCGCACAACCCTCTCATTTTTCCGATTACCCGGAGGTTTCAAAGAACGTACAATTGTGGTGTAAAAGAACCTCCTCACTGTCAGATGACCACACACAAACAAGACCGAAAAACGCAAGGGCCCAAGCAACATAGATAAATATGTAAATGGATATCAAAAGAGGATGTACATAATACAATCCTTGCTCTGCAGCCACGAGCTCATGTATGATATCACCCGAGGAGTCCGACTGACATTCAGAGAAGTTCCTTAGTCGCTACATGGATATTACAAAAGCATACCAAATTCTCCTTTCCAGAATGATCAGTGACATTCTGGATTGCGATTGAATGGCTTTCGTTATCACCAAACAAGAAATATGTACCTGATATGTACATGAATATGTATATCGAGACAATCACCGAATTTGGCAAGTCTTCATGGAGCGGCGGTTGTTGCATGCAATCAGAAGACGCTGACTTTCCCGGGCAGCTGATTCCAATGGAAATTCTATTGATTTTGCCTTGCGCAATAAGGTCGAGAAGACCTTGAGGCTGAATTCCTGATAGGTACTTCATTGATGTTAATATTGACCATAATGAATAAAAATGATCCGAATAAGGTAAGTTAAAATTTTGATCAAACCTGAGATGCGCAAGGTTACCTTATAGAAAAAAAAGTTACTGAAATTGAATTTTCGTTGCTTTTAAATCTATAAAGTCTGCTTTTGTCATGCTAATAAAAATATGTTTGATTGATTCAACTTTCAGCACATTTATATTTATTTTTCTGTATACTATGATAAGGACTAAAACCTTGAAAATGACGACGTTGCAATGCTCATAAATGAAAGTCCAAAGAAAAAGAAAATAGAGAAGAAGAAGAAGAAGAAGAAGAAGAAGAAGAAAAACGGAGATAGCGACAACAAATCATTGAAACTCTCCCCAGAGTGGCGCAACTCAAATAACTTAATATTGCTTCACATTAATACAAATACACAAACGAATGTTGTTGTATTGATTTCCGAATTTTGTCATTCTTGCAGCGTGTAATAAGTCCAGAGGTTGTATTCTGTCAATGAAATACACCTGTAAATATCGATGTGAAATAATGATACTTAACATCAAATAATTACCTATCAGTTATTCAGTCTCAAAGTCGAGAAGATAAGTCAAAATCAAATCATAACAAACATATAAAAATTAAATTATATATGAATGATATAAATTATAAAAAATAACTAATATATAGAAATCAAGGGGGTCCAGAACAGTATCCGAAACAATCTCCTACGCATGCGTCCGATTTCAGTTCCGCTTTTCTTCACTTCGAAATCTACCTCTGCCGTCATCGCCTATTGTTTGTCTGCAAGATTCTTGCAGACTGGAACTGGGGCTTCATATATTGCAAGTATATACCAGCAGGTTTGACTACATTTCTGAGGTATACAGTGTACATGTAATGCTTTTCTTTCGATGCAATACGATGCAGTATCAGGGAGTTTTTTCTTCGTAGGTACGTTGCCTTCACGATCAGCTGAGCGAGAAGTCTTCAGTAAAATACAAAGACTAGCTATAAATCGAAACCTACTGTCTTTAGACATGAGACTTTTATAAATTTTCCTACATCAAGAAAGAATCGTTTCCTTCATTGCCCATTTACTCGCCCCTTAACACTCAACTATGTGTCTGTGCCTTTGAATCTTTCGCATTGCTTACGCCAGAAGTCCGAATGACGTCACTGTGACGACATGCCGTACCTGCGATGCCTCTTTTTATCATTGCGTGAAATGGTGTAGGAAATAGCGATGACGGCAAGGTTATATTGCAAGCTTGTGCCGCCTATGACCTTGTTGCAAGTTGTATCCGAAAGAACCCCCTCGGAAAGCTCTAGATCAATTATGACGTCATAGCAGAACGGCTACATAGGCGCGATTTTCGCAAGATCGTCAGCAATAGGTGACGTAAAAATAACGGAGAGGGGTAACAAAATCACTATAACTTAAAAGCTGACGGTCAAATTTCAATAGGAACTTATTGGTGGTTAACTTTACATAGCAAAAAATAATATCAAGTTTTTACGGAAAATAACTGATAGGGTTTCAGATAAACGGACTGTATCATTAAGAATTATCAAATCAAATATGTTCTGCAAATAGTTATAATCACCTTTCGACAATTTCTTTTAAAAGTCGAAGTGATCATTTATAATTCCATACATATCCGATTGCCCACATCATATCTGAATGAAAAATACAGTACTTGTTAATTTGCGGCCTCTACAGACAATTTGTGACTGTTTTTAGTTCCCTCAAGTGTGTTCATTAAAACGTCACATTTATGGCACATTTGTGGGCTCTCAAGGGGTATATATGTACCACCGTTTGGGATAGAAACGTATGATGTTGTGATTCCTTAAGAAGATTTTTTAAGGTTTTTCATCATGAAAGTGATACTGGACAAGTGGAAAGAGTTAATCTGCGTCGACAAACTATTAAATGGACGTGTTTGCAAATAACTATGAACTTTTCATATACCTGGACGACATGGATTGATTTATTAGGCATTGTCCTTCTGCAACGGCTCATCAGTTTTGCAAAGTTTAATTAAGAAAATGAGGAAAAAAAAACTTTGTAAGGAATGACAGCACCATTCGTTTCGATCCCACGCGGTAGCTTCAAAACTAACGGTAAGAAATTGATAAAACTTGGCACATAGAAAAAGTATGTTTAAATTATTAACATTTGTAATTTTTAGGAATATTAAATTAAAGCATCTCTATAACTGATGGATACTTCTTTGATGTTAAACGTCTTTAAATTCAAGAGCATCATTTCAAACCTGATAAATTTACAGCATGGACCAGACATGCACGTTTCGGGTACTAAACCCTCGTCAGTGATCCTCAGTCTAAACAATGTAATATGGCCAAAAAGTATGAAAATTTTGATGTCCAAAAATATACCAAAAGACGTAGCAGAATGGGTGGGATATGATGCTACAGGACCCACGTTTTAGAAATTTCAAGAAATTTTGTAACAGAAAATTTCAAATGCGTTGAAGAGACAGACGATCAACCGAAGTTGATCGAACTTGGCTACATGTGCCCTCGGGGACTCTTGGTTCACCAGCAGTGACACTCACCAAGTAGTTCAAATGTTAAACGTCTTTAAATTCAATAGCATCATTTCAAACCTGATAAATTTACAGCATGGACCAGACATGCACGTTACGGGTACTAAACCCTCGTCAGTGATCCTCAGTCTAAACAATGTAATATGGCCAAAAAGTATGAAAATTTTTATGTCCAAAAATATACCAAAAGACGTAGCAGAATGGGTGGGATATGATGCTACAGGACCCACGTTTTAGAAATTTCAAGAAATTTTGTAACAGAAAATTTCAAATGCGTTGAAGAGACAGACGATCAACCGAAGTTGATCGAACTTGGCTACATGTGCCCTCGGGGACTCTTGGTTAACCAGCAGTGACACTCACCAAGTAGTTCAAATGTTAAACGTCTTTAAATTCAAGAGCATCATTTCAAACCTGATAAATTTACAGCATGGACCAGACATGCACGTTTCGGGTACTAAACCCTCGTCAGTGATCCTCAGTCTAAACAATGTAATATGGCCAAAAAGTATGAAAATTGTTATGTCCAAAAATATACCAAAAGACGTAGCAGAATGGGTGGGATATGATGCTACAGGACCCACGTTTTAGAAATTTCAAGAAATTTTGTAACAGAAAATTTCAAATGTGTTGAAGAGACAGACGATCAACCGAAGTTGATCGAACTTGGCTACATGTGCCCTCGGGGACTCTTGGTTCACCAGCAGTGACACTCACCAAGTAGTTCAAATGTTAAACGTCTTTAAATTCAAGAGCATCATTTCAAACCTGATAAATTTACAGCATGGACCAGACATGCACGTTTCGGGTACTAAACCCTCGTCAGTGATCCTTAGTCTAAACAATGTAATATGGCCAAAAAGTATGAAAATTTTGATGTCCAAAAATATACCAAAAGACGTAGCAGAATGGGTGGGATATGATGCTACAGGACCCACGTTTTAGAAATTTCAAGAAATTTTGTAACAGAAAATTTCAAATGCGTTGAAGAGACAGACGATCAACCGAAGTTGATCGAACTCGGCTACATGTGCCCTCGGGGACTCTTGGTCCACCAGCAGTGACACTCGACAAGTAGTTCAAATGTTTAACGTCTTTAAATTCAATAGCATCATTTCAAACCTGATAAATTTGCAGCATGATGTTTATTAATAAAGTAATATTTACATTACTAGTGTATTCCCCATGTTAAACGCCCATTAGGCAACAAGAATTATATTCAAATAACTTGGGTTGCTATTGTGACGTCACGTTTATGCTTTGCATGTAATGAGAATTTATCAACATTAAAATACATTTGAAGCTGTTACAGGCAAAATGTGCGATGTGCATGCAAATAAAAATAATCAATACGTAGAATAAATGTAGATATAAGTAATGACTGTCATACTTTTGGTGTTCATGGGTGGACACGTGCAAATTTTGCATGTGACCAACCAGAATTATACACCCATGAACACCAAAAGTAAGACAGTCATTTCTTAAATCACTGACGACTTCTGACAATTAGCTCATAAGCAACTCAACTACCACACCAACCAACAGATTGTTCCTACACAATAGACGAAGAAACTGAAATTTGAGATTGACCATATCTTTTAATCGGTAAGTAAGAGGTCTGATATTTCACATAAGAATTTCATTTGACAAGACTTTCATACTGATTCCAATAGTTTTGAACAAAGTGACATTGACCTACATATTTATCCACTTTTAAAAAATAAGCATTCCTTGGATTGCTATTTTTGAAGAGCCACTACTGAGACCATAATATCAAATATATGAATTGATGAGTGAAATTCACATGAAATAGATACACATTATGAAAAAATAATGTGAATATTTCCAATGTCCACACAAAACCCTGAACAAAAGAAAACAACTTTTCATATACCTGGACGACATGGATTGATTTATTAGGCATTGTCCTACTGCAACGGCTCATCAGTTTTGCAAAGTTTTATTAAGAAAATGAGAAAAAAAAACTATGTAAGGAATGACAACACCATTCGTTTCGATCCCACGCGGTAGCTTCAAAACTAACGGTAAGAAATTGATAAAATTTGGCACATAGAAAAAGTATGTTTCAATTATTAACATTTGTAATTTTTAGGAATATTAAATTAAAGCATCTCTATAACTGATGGATACTTCTTTGATGTTAAACGTCTTTAAATTCAAGAGCATCATTTCAAACCTGATAAATTTACAGCATGGACCAGACATGCACGTTTCGGGTACTAAACCCTCGTCAGTGATCCTCAGTCTAAACAATGTAATATGGCCAAAAAGTATGAAAATTTTTATGTCCAAAAATATACCAAAAGACGTAGCAGAATGGGTGGGATATGATGCTACAGGACCCACGTTTTAGAAATTTCAAGAAATTTTGTAACAGAAAATTTCAAATGCGTTGAAGAGACAGACGATCAACCGAAGTTGATCGAACTTGGCTACATGTGCCCTCGGGGACTCTTGGTTCACCAGCAGTGACACTCACCAAGTAGTTCAAATGTTAAACGTCTTTAAATTCAATAGCATCATTTCAAACCTGATGAATTTACAGCATGGACCAGACATGCACGTTACGGGTACTAAACCCTCGTCAGTGATCCTCAGTCTAAACAATGTAATATGGCCAAAAAGTATGAAAATTTTTATGTCCAAAAATATACCAAAAGACGTAGCAGAATGGGTGGGATATGATGCTACAGGACCCACGTTTTAGAAATTTCAAGAAATTTTGTAACAGAAAATTTCAAATGCGTTGAAGAGACAGACGATCAACCGAAGTTGATCGAACTTGGCTACATGTGCCCTCGGGGACTCTTGGTTAACCAGCAGTGACACTCACCAAGTAGTTCAAATGTTAAACGTCTTTAAATTCAAGAGCATCATTTCAAACCTGATAAATTTACAGCATGGACCAGACATGCACGTTTCGGGTACTAAACCCTCGTCAGTGATCCTCAGTCTAAACAATGTAATATGGCCAAAAAGTATGAAAATTGTTATGTCCAAAAATATACCAAAAGACGTAGCAGAATGGGTGGGATATGATGCTACAGGACCCACGTTTTAGAAATTTCAAGAAATTTTGTAACAGAAAATTTCAAATGTGTTGAAGAGACAGACGATCAACCGAAGTTGATCGAACTTGGCTACATGTGCCCTCGGGGACTCTTGGTTCACCAGCAGTGACACTCACCAAGTAGTTCAAATGTTAAACGTCTTTAAATTCAAGAGCATCATTTCAAACCTGATAAATTTACAGCATGGACCAGACATGCACGTTTCGGGTACTAAACCCTCGTCAGTGATCCTTAGTCTAAACAATGTAATATGGCCAAAAAGTATGAAAATTTTTATGTCCAAAAATATACCAAAAGACGTAGCAGAATGGGTGGGATATGATGCTACAGGACCCACGTTTTAGAAATTTCAAGAAATTTTGTAACAGAAAATTTCAAATGCGTTGAAGAGACAGACGATCAACCGAAGTTGATCGAACTCGGCTACATGTGCCCTCGGGGACTCTTGGTCCACCAGCAGTGACACTCGACAAGTAGTTCAAATGTTTAACGTCTTTAAATTCAATAGCATCATTTCAAACCTGATAAATTTGCAGCATGATGTTTATTAATAAAGTAATATTTACATTACTAGTGTATTCCCCATGTTAAACGCCCATTAGGCAACAAGAATTATATTCAAATAACTTGGGTTGCTATTGTGACGTCACGTTTATGCTTTGCATGTAATGAGAATTTATCAACATTAAAATACATTTGAAGCTGTTACAGGCAAAATGTGCGATGTGCATGCAAATAAAAATAATCAATACGTAGAATAAATGTAGATATAAGTAATGACTGTCATACTTTTGGTGTTCATGGGTGGACACGTGCAAATTTTGCATGTGACCAACCAGAATTATACACCCATGAACACCAAAAGTAAGACAGTCATTTCTTAAATCACTGACGACTTCTGACAATTAGCTCATAAGCAACTCAACTACCACACCAACCAACAGATTGTTCCTACACAATAGACGAAGAAACTGAAATTTGAGATTGACCATATCTTTTAATCGGTAAGTAAGAGGTCTGATATTTCACATAAGAATTTCATTTGACAAGACTTTCATACTGATTCCAATAGTTTTGAACAAAGTGACATTGACCTACATATTTATCCACTTTTAAAAAATAAGCATTCCTTGGATTGCTATTTTTGAAGAGCCACTACTGAGACCATAATATCAAATATATGAATTGATGAGTGAAATTCACATGAAATAGATACACATTATGAAAAAATAATGTGAATATTTCCAATGTCCACACAAAACCCTGAACAAAAGAAAACAACTTTTCATATACCTGGACGACATGGATTGATTTATTAGGCATTGTCCTACTGCAACGGCTCATCAGTTTTGCAAAGTTTTATTAAGAAAATGAGAAAAAAAAACTATGTAAGGAATGACAGCACCATTCGTTTCGATCCCACGCGGTAGCTTCAAAACTAACGGTAAGAAATTGATAAAATTTGGCACATAGAAAAAGTATGTTTCAATTATTAACATTTGTAATTTTTAGGAATATTAAATTAAAGCATCTCTATAACTGATGGATACTTCTTTGATGTTAAACGTCTTTAAATTCAAGAGCATCATTTCAAACCTGATAAATTTACAGCATGGACCAGACATGCACGTTTCGGGTACTAAACCCTCGTCAGTGATCCTCAGTCTAAACAATGTAATATGGCCAAAAAGTATGAAAATTTTTATGTCCAAAAATATATCAAAAGACGTAGCAGAATGGGTGGGATATGATGCTACAGGACCCACGTTTTAGAAATTTCAAGAAATTTTGTAACAGAAAATTTCAAATGCGTTGAAGAGACAGACGATCAACCGAAGTTGATCGAACTTGGCTACATGTGCCCTCGGGGACTCTTGGTTCACCAGCAGTGACACTCACCAAGTAGTTCAAATGTTAAACGTCTTTAAATTCAATAGCATCATTTCAAACCTGATAAATTTACAGCATGGACCAGACATGCACGTTACGGGTACTAAACCCTCGTCAGTGATCCTCAGTCTAAACAATGTAATATGGCCAAAAAGTATGAAAATTTTTATGTCCAAAAATATACCAAAAGACGTAGCAGAATGGGTGGGATATGATGCTACAGGACCCACGTTTTAGAAATTTCAAGAAATTTTGTAACAGAAAATTTCAAATGTGTTGAAGAGACAGACGATCAACCGAAGTTGATCGAACTCGGCTACATGTGCCCTCGGGGACTCTTGGTCCACCAGCAGTGACACTCGACAAGTAGTTCAAATGTTTAACGTCTTTAAATTCAATAGCATCATTTCAAACCTGATAAATTTGCAGCATGATGTTTATTAATAAAGTAATATTTACATTACTAGTGTATTCCCCATGTTAAACACCCATTAGGCAACAAGAATTATATTCAAATAACTTGGGTTGCTATTGTGACGTCACGTTTATGCTTTGCATGTAATGAGAATTTATCAACGTTAAAATACATTTGAAGCTGTTACAGGCAAAATGTGCGATGTGCATGCAAATAAAAATAATCAATACGTAGAATAAATGTAGATATAAGTAATGACTGTCATACTTTTGGTGTTCATGGGTGGACACGTGCAAATTTTGCATGTGACCAACCAGAATTATACACCCATGAACACCAAAAGTAAGACAGTCATTTCTTAAATCACTGACGACTTCTGACAATTAGCTCATAAGCAACTCAACTACCACACCAACCAACAGATTGTTCCTACACAATAGACGAAGAAACTGAAATTTGAGATTGACCATATCTTTTAATCGGTAAGTAAGAGGTCTGATATTTCACATAAGAATTTCATTTGACAAGACTTTCATACTGATTCCAATAGTTTTGAACAAAGTGACATTGACCTACATATTTATCCACTTTTAAAAAATAAGCATTCCTTGGATTGCTATTTTTGAAGAGCCACTACTGAGACCATAATATCAAATATATGAATTGATAAGTGAAATTCACATGAAATAGATACACATTATGAAAAAATAATGTAAATATTTCCAATGTCCACACAAAACCCTGAACAAAAGAAAACAACTTTTCATATACCTGGACGACATGGATTGATTTATTAGGCATTGTCCTACTGCAACGGCTCATCAGTTTTATAAAGTTTAATTAAGAAAATGAGAAAAAAAAACTATGTAAGGAATGACAGCACCATTCGTTTCGATTCCACGCGGTAGCTTCAAAACTAACGGTAAGAAATTGATAAAACTTGGCACATAGAAAAAGTATGTTTCAATTATCAACATTTGTAATTTTTAGGAATATTAAATTAAAGCATCTCTATAACTGATGGATACTTCTTTGATGTTAAACGTCTTTAAATTCAAGAGCATCATTTCAAACCTGATAAATTTACAGCATGGACCAGACATGCACGTTTTGGGTACTAAACCCTCGTCAGTGATCCTCAGTCTAAACAATGTAATATGGCCAAAAAGTATGAAAATTTTTATGTCCAAAAATATATCAAAAGACGTAGCAGAATGGGTGGGATATGATGCTACAGGACCCACGTTTTAGAAATTTCAAGAAATTTTGTAACAGAAAATTTCAAATGCGTTGAAGAGACAGACGATCAACCGAAGTTGATCGAACTTGGCTACATGTGCCCTCGGGGACTCTTGGTTCACCAGCAGTGACACTCACCAAGTAGTTCAAATGTTAAACGTCTTTAAATTCAATAGCATCATTTCAAACCTGATAAATTTACAGCATGGACCAGACATGCACGTTACGGGTACTAAACCCTCGTCAGTGAACCTCAGTCTAAACAATGTAAAATGGCCAAAAAGTATGAAAATTTTTATGTCCAAAAATATATCAAAAGACGTAGCAGAATGGGTGGGATATGATGCTACAGGACCCACGTTTTAGAAATTTCAAGAAATTTTGTAGCAAAATTTCAAATGTGTTGAAGAGACAGACGATCAACCGAAGTTGATCGAACTTGGCTACATGTGCCCTCGGGGACTCTTGGTTCACCAGCAGTGACACTCACCAAGTAGTTCAAATGTTAAACGTCTTTAAATTCAAGAGCATCATTTCAAACCTGATAAATTTACAGCATGGACCAGACATGCACGTTTCGGGTACTAAACCCTCGTCAGTGATCCTCAGTCTAAACAATGTAATATGGCCAAAAAGTATGAAAATTTTTATGTCCAAAAATATACCAAAAGACGTAGCAGAAT